>BNST01000698.1:0-180979 GCA_019650275.1 Xylocarpus granatum
CTCCACTCCGCACCACAATGATGCTGGGCGATATACGCATGAAAGAAGAGACTTCAGCAAAGAGATTGCATTACTCATAGTGGACACTACGAGTACCTAGTCATGCCTTTTGGATTATGCAACACCCCTCCACTTCAAGCAGCCATGAAACGACAAAAAAAATTATCTTAACAAGTTCTTCTATGTTGTTTGTTAAGATTGATAATCTTCTTCCTGGAACATCAGAACAATTGAAAACAACGCAATTTGTCGCAATGTTAAGAGTGTTTTGTCAGCATATACGAAGGGTCCAAACGGTACTGAAGCTCAAAAATGCATGACCCTTTAATACTTTTATCCTGTGGAAAATTTCCACCGCCCCCACCTGCTTCAAGTAAAACTGCTCTAACCAGTGTAACGTCCATGCAATTGCTAAATATCGTTTATAATATGTAGTACGAATATCATTAATATAAAAGTCTCACAAAAAAAAAAGTCAACCTTCTTCCCCAATGGTTCGTTCGTCCTTTGTCACTACACAAAAAGAGAAAAGATTGTGACATAAACCTGAAAATTATGCAAAATTTTCTTAATAAATAAAATTAAAAAAAAAACAAACGAAAAAGAGTTACACGCAATGCTACTTGCGTAATAAAGAAAAGGGAAAAAATAGAAAAAAAGAGTGGATGAGTAATTCCATGCAAATTGTTATGGAGGTGGGCTTTCACGAAGAAGTTGAGCCCCTGGAAGCCTGTATACCTGGGCTGACTTCCAAATCCAACTACGCTGGAACCTCACTTTCTGCTCGGCCGTGCATCCGACATCGTTTCGTTTACGAGGCAAGCAAACATCCAACAGACTAGGACAAGTCTTTCATTGTTCACGTTAATGTAAAAGCACAAGCTAGAACATTCGACTGTTCACTTCCCCAAATCTGGGCTTTGTTTTTTAGAGGTTGCCTCTTCCTCTCTCCCCCTGTATCCCTCCATATTAGCGCTCTTTGAATTCTGTCCACGTGTCTCCGGACCAACCCTAGCCATGGCGGAGCACTTGGCATCCATCTTCGGGACGGAGAAAGACCGCGTCAACTGTCCCTTCTATTTCAAGATCGGCGCTTGCCGTCACGGTGACCGTTGCTCTCGCCTCCATAACAGACCGACAATCTCCCCGACTCTTCTGTTATCCAACATGTACCAGCGTCCCGACATGATTACTCCCGGCGTTGACGCCCAGGGCCAGCCAATCGATCCTCGCAAGATCCAGGAACACTTTGAAGACTTTTATGAAGATATCTTCGAGGAGCTCAACAAGTTCGGCGACATCGAGAGCCTTAATGTATGCGACAACCTCGCCGACCACATGATTGGCAATGTTTATGTCCAGTTCAAAGAGGAAGATCAAGCAGCAGCTGCTTTGCAAGCTTTGCAAGGAAGATTTTACTCCGGACGTCCGATAATTGCCGATTTCTCTCCCGTAACTGATTTCCGTGAAGCCACGTGTAGGCAATTTGAGGAGAATAACTGTAACCGAGGCGGTTATTGTAACTTCATGCACGTCAAGCTGATTGGGCGGGATTTGAGAAGGAAGCTCTTTGGAAGGTACAGGGGATATCGGTCGTAGAATAGAAGCAGAAGCAGGAGTTTGAGTCCGCGATACAGGAGAGACAGGGATAATTACGATATACGTGACAGAGATAGAGATTATAGGAGACACAGGTACGACAGAGACAGGGATGATAGAAAGAGAAGACACTCGACTCCGAGGAGGAGCAGGAGTCCGGTTAGAGAAGGAAGCGAGGAACGTAGAGCTAGAATCGAGCAGATGGAATCGAGAACGAGAAGAGAATTGTGACCAAATTTTCGCAATTGGTAATGATCGTGGTAGGCGTAGATGCTTTATCTATTGCTTTGAATTGGACAATTGTCTTCCTTCTTTGCTAGTGTAAGTTGATGAGATAGTATTTTGACTCTGTCGAGTAGGTTCTGAGTTGATGCTGAACATACCGTTCATTTTATTCCTGCTATTACTATTGTACACTGTCTTAGTTTTGCTTGCTATTGCTCCTATGTTTATGGTGATATACTTATTTTATCTCTTGAATGCGTATTAGTAAAAAAAACCTTTTTAACTCTCTTTTGGCGGATTAAATTTTTCTGAGCCTGCATTTTGGTTTAATTTGTAAGTACTGTTGATGTGGGTTTATTTATGTTCAAATAAGCTACCGAAAAGAGGAAGTGTTGGCCATTTAGTTTATTTTCCTATCCATTTTTATATGTTGAAATTACCTCACTGGAGTGTTTGTTTTTTCTGAATTCATAATTGCAATCAATTCTATACAACTTGTATTGTTCTTGTAATTTGGTTCATGTGTATTCATTTGGCCGACTTTCAGTTGCTGAGGATTCCGTGTGAAGTCACTGGCCAATACCTTGGGGAAGATGCTTTGTATTCTTGACACTTCACTACATGGTATCATCATTTTTCCTTAGTGGACAGGGATATCTTTTAATTTCAAGTTAATTGTTAATGCTGAGTTTAGGAATGCCTTGCCATTTTTGGAAGTGATCTGAAGTTGATTTACAACTTACTATTAGTTGAGTTATTATTTTCTAATTTTTTGATGGTAATTAATTTATGCTTTGAATCAATTAAAAACCCAATAATTGGTGGCTGCTAGCTAATTATGGCATACCAAAAGAGAAGGATGCCTATTTAACCAATAAAAATCCATAATGTTATTCATGCTTTTTAAGCCTTTAGTTTAGTTTAGATTGGGAGCTTGGTCGTGGTCATTACAGAGATTAATTGCTTTAAGCTAAGAGTTTGATGTTGTTATTGTTGACAGAAATATTTAGCTGTAGAATAGAATTTTTTAAGAGGTGCTACTCCATATTCAGTCAGCTTGCATGGAAGGTCAACCTAGCATCTCATAAATGTAGTTCTAGGCTTCAGTTCTTAAGTTTCACCAAATGTTCTCTGCTGGGAAAGATTTGGCAATGATTATCAGATGCCATCAGGGCATGACTTTGAAATAAATATAGTTGATCTAATAATTCTTGAGGTATTGTAGCTTCGCTTGGTACATCCTTTGTCTTGCTTGGTATGGTTAACTTATGATTGTGTCTGAAGGGAATGCAAATGCGGTGATCTCTGAATATGCAAGGTGAACTAGGTCCTCTTCCTTTTGTGCATAATACTGTCTTGAGTGTAACGATCCTGAGCTAAGTTCAGTGAATATCTTTATGTGGCTTGTTATAACCTTGAAAGTGGCTCCTATTGCATCCTTTTTTCAAATGTGATATACTTCCTGAAAAGGTGTTACATAGAATAATAGCTCTAGTTCATTGATTAGTTTTTGAAAACCTCAGAATAGTACTGTAATGGGTGGGATATAATTAGTATTATGTTTTAATTGAACCTGCTATCACAAGTTACTCAGCAGCTTGTAGGTAGTTGGTTGGATTGTTCCTGCAACATGAAAACATAAAAGATTTGTTGGTGTCACTTGGGGCACAAACCAAAGACAAATAAGAGTACGCTGCTATTTGGGTCTTTATTTTTCCTTTTTCCCAATTGACAACTGCATATCTGTTCTTTTGTTTTTTCCTTAAAATTTTTCTCTTTTGTTCTTTTTTAGCCATTCTTCTAGGGTCAATGTTGTTTTGTGTGAGCTGAGTGCAGACTTTGTGAGAACACACAGCAATTTGTCCATTTAGTCCCCAAACATGTACTAGGTTTTCTCTTCTACTGAGGAGAAAATGCAATTTTGCAGGGAAAGTAAACTAATTCTTGTTAACTATAGATGTCAGAAAATTTTCTTTTCTGGCTATAAACTGCAGTAGTAATGGGATCAGTTCCCGTTTCTCTTAAATGGTGAGATATCGTACAGCATGAATATGTAGCATCTCCGAATTCATCAAACTATGATGAAGTGTACTTTTGTCTTTGTGTTTTGTGGCGGTGGCAGGAATTAGGGCAGTCATTACCTGATGAATATAGTCTGAGACAAGTATCTTTTTCCTGATTAACCTCATGCTCTTGGAAGTTTTGATTCATTAGAGAGCTTAATATTCTTCTCGAAATGCATCACAACTCATTGAGGATGTCGGTACATTTGTGGTGCCTGGTGAAGACCGATGACAGGTCACCGAATGGCTTTGTTGAAGAAATGGGAGTTTGTGGTATGTATCTGTGTGTTGGGGGCACAGAAGATTACATAATTGGTGGTTGACGGAGTAAGGGCATTGAGCGGGCACACTACAGATTATTTTATGATCAGTAGATAATGAATTTCGGTGTTGGTTGATAACCTCGCTTCTTTTATAATTGAATTGGTGTCTGAATTCCTGTTAATATACATGCAATTTTAATTCTATGCCTACAATCTACGAGCCTGTCCTTATTGGTTGCTTGATATATTTGCTTGCCTTCCTGTGTTTACACCAGGGTGCAATGGCTTTCATTTTGAGCGTGGTTTATTTTTATTTGAAATTTTTGATGTGTTACAAGTGAATAAATTTTTGTGGTCAGTTTCGGACCACGAAATCTCTTCGGAAATAATTATACCAAGGCGGGGTAGTTTTGTGGTGAAAAAGCCGAGTATTGCAACCTGTCAAGTCATTATTTTACCAAGGGTGATAAAAAGCAGAGATATAAAGAATGAGATGTGCTAATATGTACATACGAATTTCTTTTACAACACTACGTGTATTCATGTTGGATAAGCATGGGGTAAAGAGTGCGAATTCGAATAAAATTATTCATGTTGGGTGAGCATGCGGTAGAGAGAATGCGAATATGAATAAAATTCGGGATGTAAACGGGTAGGATTGTTGAGTTTCGAAAAATGATGAATAATGACATGTCTAAGTCGTTTGTTGTGTGTGCGCCTTTATTTGTTATTTAGCAAAAATAAAGGGATCCATCCGTTATTCTCCCAATACAATGGATAACTTGCCCGTTTTCTTATTTGGAAAGATCTGGATCTCTCTACGCTTGTCTTATTTGCCACTATCTGTGCTACTATTGGATGAGTGACAGAAACGCTCTCGAATGGATCCTCTGTTGCACGAAGAACTTTATTTCAGTACGACAACACTTTTAATTGTTCCACGTCAGAAATGTTTCCCGTGACGTGCACACCTGGAAATTGTAACCCCTAACCCCTGTACCTCTCGAATAAGTCACACTCCATTTTCCATTTTCTTTCATCTCTATTTTTATTTTTCTTTTTTTATGTCAAGTAGTTGTGGACGGTAAGGAAATTTTAGAAGATGACACCGACGGATGTTTCGGCATCGTCGAGGAGTGGGGAGATAGAGAACCTGTTAATGTATGATAATTTTGATGGTTTAGTGCCGAATCATGAGTCGTTCAAAGATTTCTTTTCGGATATCCAAGTTGATTTGCCTTCGCCTGCTTCTGGTTTAGAGGTGATTGACCTGCCGACTGACAACGACTCAAGTGTTTCCGATGAATTTGGTAGTGCCTGTCCGGAGGAGAAGGCGTCGATCGATGTACCGGAGGTTAACAACGATAGTCACAACAACGAGAACAACGATTGTGCTGATGCTGATGATCCCATCTCCAAGAGACGGAGAAGGTATTTGTAATTTACTGTTACTGTTGTTAAATAAACTAAGATAGTTTAAATAGGATTTGGGGTTTTATTATGAGTTAATGAACATTAACAACGCAATCTTCTTCATTATTTAAAGAGGATAATTTTCCTAATGTTCACTGAATACAGCCATATGTAGCTGTTATGCCGTACCATTTGTACGGCAATGATAATTAAAAGTGTTGTATGCGATAAATGATTTGATTTTTCTAGGCAGGTGAGAAATAGGGATGCGGCAGTCAGATCAAGGGAGAGGAAGAAGATGTATGTTAAGGAATTGGAGATGGAGAGTAGATACTTGGAAGGGGAATGCAGGAAACTGGGGCGGTTGCTTCAGTGTCTTCTTGCCGAGAATGAAGCTCTTCGTTTTAATTTGCAACAGGGCAATGCGCATAGAGTATCCTCGGCCAAGCAGGAGTCTGCCGTGCTCTTGTTGGGTATGAATCATGAAATGTCTTTTTCTTGCTTCTTTTCTCTAATCTATCTTGATCGTAGCTCTTATTATGGGGTTGTTTTTCAATATTTTACTCAGAAGTGATAGGAAAAGAGGAGGCATAGTTCGCAATAAAAATCACAATTAATACATTGGAATGCACAGTCGTCTCCAGATTTGGTTTCCATCTGGTGGCATGATTAGCTGGCCTTTTATTCTTGCAGTGATGGCTTAGTTATGCTGATTATTACTTGTCTTTGTTAATCTGCAGAATCCCTGCTTTGGTGCCTGGGCATCATGTGCCTGTTCACCCTGTCCACACCGATCCAATCAAATCTGGAGTCAGTTTTGCAGGTTCCTGTGGAAGAAAAGGCTCCAGGAAATCTGGCTCAAAGAGGAGCAGGAAGTAAGATTTTCACATTCTCAGGGGTAAAATCTCGAAAGTGCAAAGCTTCAAAGACAAAGATGAAACTCTCTTCTCATGATCTTCAAGTTTTGGCATAAGAATGTTCCTTCACCTGTGCTCGCTTCCATCTTTTGGTTCGTTCATTTCAGGATATGGGAGGATGGTGAAGGTTTAATAATTAGAAGCAAAAATGCCTGTGAAATAGTTAGTTTGCATCTTAATAGGAGAAGTGACTGGTTCATCCGTGAGAACTATGATATGTAATGAAACTTTATTCACTCCCTTTTGTCTGAAACTCTAATCACTGCCTTATGTTTCGTTTTGTATGATAATTAGATCACATTTACTCGCTTCTTTGGTTTATATGCTAAGGTACTGTGTCCCAAAATGGAGTTCCCTGGGCATATAGGAAACTCTGCCCATATGTCGATTGAGGGGTTTGGAGTTTGCTGGGCATCTATAAGTTTATATGTTTAGGATTGAGGTGCAACTTTAAAGTTACAGTTTGTGGGACGAGAGTGCTAGCTGATATAAATGAAAGAGATAACAGTCCCTATTAAAGATGCTTTTACGTGGCTAGATGTCTAGTTCTGAGGGCGGAGTAAGCAGTCCCTCTCTCTACTAAAGATGTTTACTACACTTGAAAGATGTAGTATACTAAAATTTGAAGAAAATCGGCACTCTCACTCAACTCAAGCCGAAGGTATATCTAGTGACATTTTTTATGAAAATACCAAGTGATTTACTTATTGTGTGCCTAGCGTTAGTCGATCTCGAATAAGAAGCCTCTGTAGGTTGGATAAGTGGTATCTCGCATAAAAAGCTTCAACACTGAATTCTGTTCAAATAAGTAACTAAAACCAGTGGCTCTTTAAATTGGGCTGCAAACCATAGTTTTTCTAAACTTAGGTTGAAACTTCCAGGAGAAAATTGATAAGAGGGTAAAAACCGCTGGGCGTTTTCTAAATGTGTGCTAACGTTCAGAAAAGGCTGCCACTTGAAATTCAGCCCATTACTGGCAATTGGGAAGTTTGGGATGGGCTAACCGAGACGCCCACAACATCCAAAATCAACATATTACATCTGAACACTATTTCGTGTTTGGTGAGGGTCATGTACTTACTCCAGTGCGGTGTTGTTCCTTAGGTAACCGACAGGACAGGTTCTCCCCTAAATTTACTTAAATACCCTTGTCAACATGTACCCGTTTATATTTATGCACTTACTTCACCTTCCATCTTCCAGTCAGCTTTTCATGTTCAGTGCCACTAGTGATGTAGTGTATGTACATATTTGTCCCTCAACTTCCTCTTTTATATATATATATATATATGTATATATATGTATATGTATTATTTGATTTGCCCCTCTTCCGCCGCCGTTTCAATTCTTAATTTTTATTAATTAAAAATTTTAACAATTTTATCGTGGCTGTCAAGGTATATTCATGATATTGTAGGGGCTATTTACTTAATGTGACCGAGGGAGAAGATCTTGGGTGATGAAGTACAAAGACGTATAAGATTCAAAGGAAATTCGCGCAATTTCGTACTTTCACATAGCAGGCGGTGGCCTTCTCGTAAATAATATGAAAACCCAGGGGTGGAATTGAAGGAGTATTCACACAATACGAAAACTGCACTGGGGGACTTGGTTGGTTGGTTGGTTGGTTTGTTTGGTTGGTTGCATCGCCGGTTCTCTTTTCCCCCCTATAAAAACGGCCTTTTGAAGCTTTATAACAAATCAACAGCTACGACGACACCAACATAAATAGTCTACTTCAGCACACAATAAAACTTAACCAAAGCAAACAACAATGGACTCAGATTTCGGCATTCCCCGCGAACTCTCCAGCCTTCAGAAACTCCGATCTCTTTACCAGCCGGAACTCCCTCCCTGCCTTCAGGTATCGCACTCCTCTCCCACTTCGCGTCTATGTTAAATTTACTTGCACTGTTTTGTTGATTTCTAATTGTCTGCTGTGTTAAAACGACTTCGTTAATCTCTAGTTTCTATTTATGCCTCGTGTTTCTGACATTGAAGTTTTGGATCGATTTTTTTAAAAATCGCTGGTGAATATATCTTTTTCCTTTCAGTGTGTTGCTCGTTACCATGGGCTAGATCTGCTGACATGATGATCGTTTTGGTTTTTTTGTACTATACATCTCGTATTTATTTGTAATTCTGGTTTGGTCGATATTTTTTTTTAATGTGCTACATACTGAAAGTGGTTCTGGTACAACGCTGAACCGGTTTGCTTGGTTCGAAACGGTTTTTATATCGTTATGTTATGATTCTCAATGCCAGAGTGTTGGAAATTCTGATTACAACGATTAGGTTTACGGTATTGGACGCTCTAACGCTGCGTTTATTCACTTGTTATGCGTGTGACTTAAATGATTTACTTGCATTGGTTGTTTGGTGCTTTTAAGCGTCTAATACTAAAATTAATCTTGCCAGAAACGTTGAATAAATTTACTAACTTATTATACAAAGATAAATTCAAATGGAATTGAGAATAAAATATTTTTAAATGTATCACATAGTTGTGCCAATTCATCCTCTCATTGGAGTATTAATTCTTGTTTATATAAAGCATTTCCTTTATATGGTATTATTTTCTTTCAATTCTTCCGTGCAACATTCTTTTTTGTTTTTGGAAAATGTCATTGTATCAGAAATGGATACATTTCTGTCACTTTGATGGTGTTCTGTTGAAAGATGTGCTGATTTTATTTTATTACTGAAATGTCAACATGCAGGGAACTACTGTCAGGGTGGAATTTGGCGATTCCACTACAAATACTGACCCGGCTGATCCTCATACAATAAGTCGAGCATTTCCACACACTTATGGTCAGCCATTAGCTCATTTTCTTAGGGCGACTGCAAAAGTACCTGATGCTCAAATTATAACTGAACATCCCGCTATTAGGTCTGCATTTGATTATTACTCTGGACAATCAAATCAGTTACTCATTCTTTACATATTGCTAGAATATGAACTTATTGAAGTTCCACATCATACTGACAATCTCTCTGAGAAATTCAAGGGGCATGGTTACTAAATAAATTCTGTGTGATTTCTTCCTCCTGTACTAGCATTCATAATTTGCTTTAACTAATTCTTGCTTTAAATTGAAGAAATGATGTCAAACTGGTTGCATTTTGAAAGGAAATGGTTGCACACTGATTTTATCTGCAATACATAGTTACAGAAAGTTCATTCATGGTTAATCTATTTTCTTGAATAGGGTGGGAATTGTCTTCTGTGGAAGACAATCTCCTGGTGGACACAATGTCATATGGGGCCTTTACGATGCACTTAAACTACACAACCCCAAGAGTACATTGCTTGGATTTTTGGGCAAGTATCATTTCCTTTTCAAGTTTTAGCATAAAAATGGTTCTTACATCTGAAGCAATCATACATTCTTCTTTTTTGTGTAATGTAGTTTTCTATTGTTTCAACCTTTTTTTTTGGTCAACAGGTGGTTCTGAAGGTTTGTTTGCACAGAAAACTCTTGAGATCACAGATGACATTCTGTCAACCTACAAAAATCAAGGTAACAATTTTGCAGGAGGCAGTTGTTATATGGAGAGTTTAATTCTCACTTGATCTGAAATCTAACATTATTTAAAATAATTGTGCTTGAGTAGGTGGTTATGATTTGCTAGGACGCACACAAGATCAAATCCGAACAACAGAGCAAGTTAATGCTTCACTAACTGCATGCAAAAATTTAAAATTGGATGGCCTTGTCATTATTGGAGGTGACTGTGATGCTTTAAAATTTGCACACATGTTAAGTATATATTCCTCTTGATGTTACTAAACATGAATTGGTGCTTTTGAAGGGGTCACATCAAACACGGATGCTGCTTACCTTGCTGAAACATTTGCTGAAGCAAAATGCCATACAAAGGTGGTTTTTTTGTCTTCTCTGGAGAAAAAAAACAGATTTTAAAAAATAAATAAATAAAAATAAGCTTCTCTGTATTGTCAGGATTAGGTCCTGTTTTCAATGCTTCTATTGCAGTTACACACCTGGCAATCTGTGTATCTTTTGCCAAGTATGATTTCTGATGTGGATATCTTGATGCACTATTGGAATTTTGTAGGTGGTTGGTGTTCCAGTTACTTTGAATGGAGATCTCAAGAATCAATTCGTGGAAACCAATGTTGGTTTTGATACAATATGTAAGGTATTAGTCAAAAAACTATAGAATGATTCAGTTTTCAGGAAGTAAAATGTCTTGGTTTTACATGGTTCCTTCTCAATAATCTTTTATCCTTTCTATGGAGAACAGCAGTTTAATTCTTGTAAAGTTAAAATATGGTCCTTTCTTAAGTACAGGTCAATTCACAACTAATCAGCAATGTTTGCACTGACGCTCTTTCTGCGGAGAAGGTAATGGGTTCATTAGACATAATTTGCTATCTCCTGTAAGAATTTGTTTTTCGGTCTACTAGGATGTTAGAAGTACTTGTGAAGGAGAAGCATGAACATAGTGTGATATCGTTACACTTGCATGACATAAACTCTTTACTGTTGGTAGATTAGAAACTTTTGTTATATAAGTTGCCCTGATGTACTCTAATATATGTTTTAATGGTTACACTTTGCACGGTAACTTGTCACTTAGTCTTTCCAAAAGCCCTGACTTCTTTCCATTTTCAGTATTATTATTTTATCCGTCTGATGGGTCGAAAGCACTCACATGTTGCTCTGGAATGCACACTCCAGTCTCACCCAAATATGGTTAGTATTTCTTGTTTCTTTTAGTATTTCTATTTGATGTAGCTGTTAAATGCCTTCTGCATTTATGAACACTTCTCAAATCATCTGTATATTGTCTTTGCAGTTAATTCTAGGTGAGGAGGTGGCTGCTTCAAAGCTTACCCTTTTTGATCTGACAAAACAAATTTGTGATGCTGCTCAAGCCAGAGCAGAGCAAGGTTTTGAATCAATTTTGCTTTTGTTTCATGTTGCTCATGATTATCATCATTATTTTCTAACCTAAAGTATTCGGATCAGACAAGAACCATGGGGTCATCCTGCTGCCAGAAGGGCTTATAGAAAGCATTCCTGAACTGTTTGCTCTATTGAAGGTAACTCATGCATCTAAATATTGACTCTTGTTCTGGTGCCTGCTCTCTCCATCCCTCAACATAGAGAAGAGGTTTCTCTTTTTTGAATCATGTTACCAATGTTGTTTCCTCCTTTCCTGCAGTAAAGTTTTCAACAATTTTCATGGTTCCTTGTTACGTGAGTTTGTAAGTAACTTTGTGATTTAACATTGGTATTCTGTACCTCAGGAAATTCACAGTTTGCTCAGGCAAGGTGTTTCTGCTGATAACATTTATTCTCAACTTTCACCATGGGCATCTGCTTTATTTGAATTTTTACCATCCTTCATCAAGAAGCAGGTTCTACTTTCTTTCAACATTTCTCATTTGAAGGATACTTGCCAGTTATTGTAACCTTTATCAGTGATGATGCTTATCTGAGATTGTTATGTTTGATGCCACAGATTCTTCTTCATCCTGAATCAGATGATTCTGCACAATTATCCCAGGTAATACACTTGAGATACTTTTCATGAAGATATTTTAGATTCTGGATATCTCATTTTCTATATTTCCAGATTGAGACAGAGAAACTTTTAGCACATCTCGTGGAAGCTGAAATGAACAAGCGCCTGGTATGATATTTATCTTTCTGCACTTCCCTAATATACCCAAAATTAAAATAATAATAATAATCAGCATGACCAATCTGGATGTTTATTTATTTCTTTACTTGTTAGTCAATTCGTATTCCTTTCTGAATTGGTTGTGGACATAGAGTTTGCTGCTCTAATGTTTTTTATCATGCAAGTACATGTGAGACTAGTTAATTTACCAAGAACAGTGTCTAGAATAACTTGAAGATTAACTATATTGATATTTCTAGTCACTGATGTCTTTATTTGTTTGTACAGAAAGAGGGCACATACAAGGGTAAAAAATTCAATGCTATCTGCCATTTTTTTGGTTATCAGGCTCGAGGATCATTGCCATCTAAATTCGACTGTGATTATGCATATGTAGGTTATAACCAAGTGTTGTTTTCTTACCTCAGCATAATCATTTTTTTCCTCCTTCTTTTTGGTGGTAGGACTCCTTTGCATACTCCATTAATAAATAATTATGGAATATATGTTCAGGTTCTTGGACACATCTGCTACCATATTCTTGCTGCTGGTTTGAATGGTTATATGGCTACTGTGACTAATCTAAAGAATCCTGTGAAAAAGTGGCGCTGTGGTGCCGCACCAATTACAGTTAGGTTTTCATTCTGTTTATCTTAATGGTTTGTCTTGTTCATGATGAATTGCAAAGCATTTTAGCTCTCTACTTTTTGAATGAAGAGATTTTGACCTCCTTTACCACTCTTTGATAAACCTTTAGTCAATGATGACTGTCAAACGTTGGTCTCAAAATCTGGGTATTGCTTCAATTGGACGACCTGCTATTCATCCCGCTACTGTGGATCTGAAAGGCAAAGCGTACGAGTAAGTCTCCTTTTCAAAATCCACAAGTTTTTCATGTTTAAGTCAACCTTTGTGAGCGAAGAAAACAACAACAAAGTAAGAGTAGAGAATGTTAAAGATGAAATAAATGCTTTTGTGGTGAATACAGTTTTGCACACACATGTAAGTAAGGGTGTTACAAGTTCAATGGTCACTTTGATATTTGTCAACTATATGGTCTTTGACTGCAGGCTATTGAGACAAAATGCAACAAGATTCTTGATGGATGATATCTACAGAAATCCCGGACCCATTCAATTCGAAGGTCCAGGCAGTGATGCTAAGGCTGTAACTCTCTGTGTTGAAGACCGGGATTACATGGGCCGTATTAAAGAACTGCAGGAGTATCTGGACAAGGTGCTCAAAATTTCTGCTCTGTATATACTCTTGTAGCCGTAAATGCTTCAAATACAGAAGAAAACATTACAGATAAAAACTGTGCATACTTTTTTTTGGCATCTTGTGTTATTTTGAGTTCTTTGATGCGAGTCGTCATGGAATTGTAAATTTTCCCTTCCTTTTTCCCAGGTTCGGACCATCGTGAAACCAGGGTGTTCACATGAAGTATTGAAAGCAGCTTTGAGTGTTATGGCCTCGGTGACAGATGTTCTCTCTGGAATGTCTTCATGTAGGCCTTAAAAGACAAACTTGAGCTTTTCTTTCTTCTGCTGCTGCTGCTGCTGCACACCGTATCACCACGGTCGTTAAGGATCCTTGGTGTGGGGCACCCAGTCTCCTTTTTCTTAATTGAAATCCCGAGCCGTGCAGAACTGTTAGTACGAACTCAGTTTCTCTTTTCTTCTAATAGTAACATTTTTGTTTTTTTGGGTGAGAAAATAACATGAAGAGGTACGTATCGCGAGTTTTTGGAAGATGATGAATTTTATTTAGTTACTTCCGCCTGTTTTAATTGGTCGGGATATTTTTGCCATGGTTTTAATCGTCAGTGCATCGGCATTCTGCACACTGCTATCGCCCAACATTCTCCGACGTTAGCTTTGACCTTTTAAATAGATTTTGTGGTTCATTAAAGATTACTAATATTAAATTTGAAATCTTTTTTACATAAATATATTATCACAAAAATTGAAAATTCAATATTATATATAAAACGTTAAATAAATAAGCTATTTTTCTCTTACCAAAATTAGGTTATGAGCTCGTGAGTTCTTGTCAGGTCGACCACGAAACCCTCCCACATGACAGGTTGTAACATTTATCCCTGGAAAACTGACACGTTTTAAAAATGGTTTAAACACGGTAATGATACAGTGCTTGTTTTCTATTCCCTGTTTGCAAGTATAGTTTCTGGCATTGATTCAGTTCGAAAGTTGGTAAGTAATTCTTTCCGCTCTTTCTTTTTTATTTTTTTTTGTGTTGTCCTGTTTATAATTTTTTTTTAAATTTTGATCAGATTTTGTATCGTGCACACTCCTTTCACTTTGCTTATTATGCATAGACCCTACTATTTAACCATACAGAATATTAATAATGCCAGAGAAGTGGAGAACAAAAGACCTTATAAAGGTTGGTGCTCCCGTTTAAAGCTATGTCAATATAACCCTTCAATTTTCCAAACGTTTGTACTCCAAAGGACTTCGGGCCACGGTGCTCACAACTTTTTCCAACACCAACATCATGCAAACAGGAACTGGTTCGATCACAATAGAATCCATTTAAGATGATCTCGCTGAATATGGATCAGAGGAACAGGAGGATTTAAGGGTTATATTGACAGGTTTAAAGCTAGTGGGTCAAGAAATTCAGTTGAACTTATCAGGAAAGTGCAAAATTCTGTGTGTCCTGTGAGGTGTCTTGTGTATGATGTTAATTTGACTCGGGCTCTGGACAATAGCAAAGCAGTTTGGTCTAGCTGCTGCTGCATTTTTCGCTGAATCATGTGCTTCTGTTGCTGGCTACTATCCCATGTATCTGGAATCTTTGTGTGAGCCTCCGTTAGTGCCTGCAATTTTGAATGGATTGCCGGAGCTTATTCTTCCCTATTTTTCTTCACTTGGTACGGGTTCAGGGCGTTTCCCTCCCTGTAATCAAACACTTCAACTTGTTTGATAAGTTGGAAGAAGTGGTCTGTCAGTCACTGGCTTTTTTTCTTTTATTATGCATTTTAATTTTTCTCTCCAAGTACTGACAAAGATTAAGTATTCAGATTCGAGACACTTTGGCTTCATAATTATAGATGCTGTGACATAAAATCACTAGATATCAAATATAGGTTAAAAAATTGAGTGGTCGCCTTTAAAAGTTGGCGTTGTACCAAAGCTTTGCTCTGAAAGCACAGTAGAAGCACAGTTGTTCCAAACTAAGCCTAAGTTTGAATGCCAGTGAACGGCACAATGATTACAAGGGATTTAGATACTGTAAACGATTTCCAGTTGATTTGATAAATCTTTGCTCATGTGGCTATAATGCAGGTGGTCAAATGGATGATCAATATGTGGCCAATTAGGAGAATTGGACCGACTGTGCCGTTTATTTATTTTGACAAGGGAGTGGTAGATGACACCGTTTTTGGTTTCAATATTTATAACCAAAATAATAATTACTTGCATGAAGTGGCTAAACACGAAGGAAACCGAGTCAGTGGTATATGTATCATTTGGGATAATCAAATGCAGAACAGATGGCTGAAATGGCAACGGCGCTGAGGAAAACTAACAACAGCTTCTTGTGGGTAGTGAAACCAAGCGAAGAGACTAAATTTCCTGGTAATTTTATGGAGGATATCAGAAAAAGGGTTGGTGCCCACGGTTGGAAGTTTTGGTTCACCATGCAGTGGGATGTTTTAGAACACATTGCGGGCAGAATTCCACGGTTCAGGCATTAAGTTTTGGAGTGCCACTGGTGGGAATGCCAGAGTTTTTAGACCAAACGACTAATGCACATTTTGTGGAGAAAGTTCGGCAAGTGGGAGTTAAGCCTAAGATTGATGGAAATGGTGTTGCTATTGCAGAAGAAATTGACAGATGCGTAAGGGAAACTATGAATGGAGAGAGGGGAAACGAGAAAAGGAAGAAGACAATGCAGTGGAAGGAGCTTACTACAAGACCAGTAGATGAAGGAGGAACTTCAGATATGTCTATTAATTATTGTTTATAGTAAACCATTGGTAGTCATTGAGAGAACCAGGGGCAGCGGTCAGGATGTGACATCCCTAGTTCTTGAAGCTTTAATAATTTCTCTGATTTTAATTTAGAACAGGCTTGCTACCATGGTCAAGGAAAAGAATTTTCCTGGGACTGCTATGGTAAGATGTGATATCCAGCAGGACAAGATTGACTAGAGTTTCGATGCTAGGGTTGTGGTTAAATTAAACAAAACTTTCCTAAATAAAATAATTAGAGGTCAGTATGATGTTCTGACTTGCAAAAATGCCAATCAATTTTCTATTCTCTAATGCATTTGATCCTATGACATATGCTTCTCGTTTGTGCTCTTGCATCCCATTCCTTGTTGTAGGATCAGGACAAGAAAATTCAGGAATTGACTGTGGAGTTGAAAAATGCAAGCCACCAATGCGAAGCATATAGGACGAAACTGCTACCTGTGTTGAAAGATATGGAAGAAAAGAAGTTGAAGATGCTGGTGAAGGTTGAGATTGTGAGGCTGAACCTAAAAGGTTGAATTGGGTGGTACCGTTCGATCATATAATGTCAACTACAGGTAGCAGAATGGGTCTTGCCATTGTCAAATATATTTAGTTTGGTTACAGGAAGAGACGATGCTACTCTTGTTTACGGGGGTAGGAGGTAGTGATATATGTAAAAAAAAAGAAGAAGAAAAAAACTGAGTCCTAGACGTTGCATAGTTTTATCTAAACCTGTAAGTGGATGAATAGGCCAGGTAGTAATAGAATTCAATTACCATTTTGTGTTTTTGGGTAATTTTTGTGAGCAAAGGAAAATTTCTAGGTCGAAGCGTGAGAGTCAATTCGTATAGAAGCAATTCTCCTTGATTATGAGAATCTTTATAATCAATTGTTGTGGTTTCATTTAACCTGTTATGCGCCATAACAGGTTTATCAGTGCACGTCCTCCATAAAACTGATAGACGTGTCGCACATCAAATGAACAATAATATGAATCTCTCAGTTGAGAGCCGGTTTCTCTTTATGCAATTGGACCGGATCGGACTGGGCTAAGTAAACCGATATTGTTGAGTAGATAATGGACCGTGTCCATGTGAGCTAATAGCAATAAGGGCATTTATGGATAAATATTGCAGCTGGACATTTGAATTTCCAAATAACTTCCCGTTAGACGACGCGTTACCGCTCATCGTTAAAGCGGTTATATGTTACACTGCTTTATAAGCGATCCATTTCCTGTAATCTTCTTTTTCACGTGATTTTAGGGTTCCAGAGAGAGAGAGAGAGCAGTAGTAACAAACAACGATGTTGATGGACTTATTTGAGAAGCTGGAAAAGGTAGGAGAAGGAACATATGGGAAGGTTTACAGAGCAAGAGAGAAGGCAACTGGGAAAATCGTTGCCCTGAAAAAGACTCGTCTCCATGAGGACGAAGAAGGCGTTCCCCCCACCACTCTCCGTGAGGTTTCCATCTTGCGCATGCTCTCCCGTGATCCCCATGTCGTTAGGTAACTTACCCTTCATTTCCCTCTTTCTTGACTTTTTTTTATCTACTTCTTGACACTTGGTGTCATTCTCAATTAATTAGGGTTTTTTTTTGTTTCTTTTCGGTAATTACAGTATAACGTTCTTGTAGTTTGCGTCATTTGTCAAATCTTAGGTAAATTTTTAGTGAAAATAAATATTTCGAGATTGGCCACTTATAGCGTTTTCATATGCCCCTTTTCTCAAAATGCACTTTGTTATTATCTGCTTGAAATTGGGGTTTGCAATTTCTTAATGGAGGCCGTTTGATCAAATAATTTACTTTGTTACAATATGCTTAAGGGTTATCTAGGGTTTTGACATTTCTTTTTTGTGGGTTCATTCGATTTGCCCTTTATTTACAATAATGTAATACACTCTTTGGATTTTCTGGTGATCTGGTCGTTTGCTTCAGCTTCTTTTCCGACTTTCTTGGGCGTATCATGTAAACACTGTTCTTGTTAAGGGAAATAGAAGAAAGTGACTTGTCTTCTGTGTTGAAATAATAGGTTCTAATTTAGCGCTCAAGAAGGAACTGTTTTTAACATTTGAAATCATGTGTGTTTGCTTATTTGAGTATGACATCTTTTCTTTTCCTCTCTAATTTTTAGTTTGATGGATGTCAAACAAGGCCAGAACAAAGAAGGGAGGACAGTGCTCTACCTTGTTTTTGAGTACATGGACACTGACCTTAAGAAATATATCCGAGCCTTTCGCCAAACAGGAGAGTTAATTCCTGTTAATATTGTCAAGGTATGGGAAAAAAATCCTGGTTCATTTATCTGTTTTGACTTGATCCTTAAACAATCAACACTATCTAATGATAGCTCCTTACTCTGCAGAGCTTAATGTACCAACTCTGCAAGGGTGTAGCTTTCTGTCATGGCCATGGAATCTTGCATAGGTAATTATCTTTCCATATAATCTCATAAGAAGGTTGAAAAAAGGCAATAAATTTGATTTGCGGGGTCAATTGATTTTTCTTCTTGTCTGTTTCTATGCAGGGACCTTAAGCCTCACAATCTCTTAATGGATCGAAAGACTATGACACTTAAAATTGCAGATCTTGGATTAGCTCGAGCATTTACTCTTCCAATTAAAAAGTACACTCATGAGGTGAATGTTTTTAACTATTCCTCATATATGCTTGATAAAATCTTCCTCAAGCATAATTAACTAAAAATGGTTGTCTTTGTTGCAGATATTGACTCTCTGGTATAGGGCGCCAGAAGTGCTTTTGGGCTCCACCCATTACTCAACTGCGGTTGATACGTGGTCTGTCGGCTGTATATTTGGTATAGATCCCTTAACTTTTCAAATTTGTTTAATCTTTGAGCCAAAGTGATTCAGCTGATTGTGGGCAACTAATGGGTTCCATGATCTTTGTTTTATCTGAACTGCAGCTGAACTGGTTACAAAGCAAGCACTTTTCCCTGGAGATTCTGAACTACAACAACTCTTGCATATTTTCAGGTTCAAACTCAACTTCAATTTTTTGCCATTTTACTTCTTGCAAAGACTAACTATAACCTCTAATGCGCCTTTCTCTTCTTCTTCTTCTTCTTCTTCTTCTTCGTTTTTTTTGGGTAACCCTTCTGCATAGGTTATTGGGTACTCCAAATGAAGAAGTATGGCCAGGTGTTAGCAGTCAAATGAACTGGCACGAGTACCCGCAGTGGAAACCTCAAAGTTTGTCAACAGCTGTTCCAAATTTGGACAGGGATGGCCTGGATTTGCTTGGGGTAAGTGGGACTTAAGTTGCATGTTGTCTTTGTTTCTCTCCGTGACTAACAGTTTGCATGTTGTATATATACAGCAAATGTTGCAGTATGACCCTTCCAAGCGAATCTCAGCAAAGAGAGCTATGGAGCATCCATACTTTGATGATCTGGACAAGACTCGCCTCTGAGAAAAAGTATCGACTAGATGCCGAGATGGGAATTCTGTAGCGAGACCAGCAAAAGGGAATTCTGTAGCGTATTTGCTTCTCTCAAGCATATTTTCCGTCGTGTTGTATTTTCATTTAGGATGTTGACTAATCATTATTGCTACATTGCATCAATATTTATTTTTATATTGTTGGATGTAATTGAATACTTAAAAGTTAGATGAGATAACCTAACCAAGCCATTTTTTTGTGGAATTATGGTGCATTTTCCTTTTTCGCAAGAATCATCATTTCGGGAACTAAGCAATTTCAAGCCATGAAGGACCAGTGGTGCAGGACCATAAAGCAGATACTGCAGAATAAGGTTTGAACGCATAGCACCTTCATAATCATAATCATAAAATGAGAACAACAGTAGCATGAAAAGTCAATATAAAATAAGAACAAATAAAATAGAACAGAAAAACAAACCTGCCTACAGAAAAAGTTTGCCTTTCCCCCAACCTTCGGATACGAACAAGTTCCTTGCTAATTGGCGGTGTTCTAGAATTTGACCATAAAAACGGTTGTGTGTTTGCCAGCAAGTAGCCTAAATATAGGAGAAGGAAAGAGACACGTAGAACGCACCTCAACTGCCATCAGGTATCATCAACAACCTAAAGACTCCACTCCAGTTGGAGGGCATTTTCGTACTGATCAGAAGCACCAGACTGCTGCCATCTCTGTGACAACCACCAAAGCTAAGATTATGGGCGTAGAGTATATTGAAGATGCGAGCACGGGCTTAAAGCCCTCCGACCGTGGGGAAAGAGTAAAAACAAGAGAGAGAAGAAAAAAAATTAAAAGAGGCAAAGAACCTGCTTTGGGCTCAAAAAGTTTTATATCATTATGCGTAACATGTGTGAATGGCAACGGAACAGAAACTGTTTCAAATAATGAGCCAACGAACTTATTCGTCTGAATCCTCCTATCTTCCATATACTTCGAACCAAGCTTACTACATGTAAACAAAAGATAGCACAGGAATCAATTTCAGGATTAAATAGAGAGCTAAAAGTAAGTATGGCATCATCAAGAAGTCATGAATCAGAATATAGAAGACATTTCTGAAGCAAATGAAAGTAGAAAAACTTAACTGGGCCAAGGAATAATAAACCAGACAAACGATAAACTCAAGTCCAGTACAGGCAATAATGACAAGCTTCTAGTGTGAATAAGAGTTCAGTCCTTACACTTATGCAACCGAGTATCTGCCAGGTTGAGCCCCACCTGGAAATGATAATGCCTGCTTCGTGAAATCTTCCAAAACGCGTTTTAATTCAGCTTTAGCTCTATTTACACTGTTCAGTGGGGCCCTAAATGAACAAGTAAAGCTTGCGTTCCCCTGGTCCTGCAACCCGGTGGAAAATACTGGCTCCTGGTGGTAATGGCAGCTCCAGTCCACTCCGAAATTGAACCCAAAGTTTCCTTGTGCTTAACCTTCCATCGAGCATTCTGTGAAAAATCATTAATCTCCAATTCTGCTTCATAATGTTCAGGCATCGCATCAGCTTGAATCTTTGCCAAATTATGCCGCAAGTTAATGGCAGCCGCCTGTGCCGCTGCCCAAGCTGCCCCATCATTTGGTACCAGAGGTAGGCTGGTACCAGAAACAACCGATGCTGCTCCAGGTATTGATAGTCCAAGAACACCTGGCAGCCCAAGAACACCTGGCAGAAAAATAGGTAGTCCAGCATTTTGGGAGAAGTTGAGCAGCAGAGATAGGAGTTGGCATTGAAGCTGAGACCTTGGAGGCAGCGGAGATAGCAGCAATCTTAGAAAGAGCATCTTGCTGTGAGATATCACTACCTACCTTCCATATTCCTTCATCTTCGGAATCTGAATTGTCTTCTTCAAAGCCATATTCTTTTGCATGAGCTTTCTTTCCTGCTTTCCTCTTCTCCTCTTCGTCTTCATTAAATTTAAAACCACTTCCACCATAGCCATTTCCACAGGCTTGCTCAAGTCCCTCATTCACTTTTGCCATGAAGCCATCTGCAAGAGCTTTCAGATCATGGGGAACAACTTGCTCAGAAAGTTACAACACCTTCAAAAGATCTGTTGCATATTTTGTGTCATCCTCAGAGATAAATGTAATGGTGCATCCCTTTCGACCAGCTCTGCCTGTCCTACCAGCATGGTGAACAGAATCTTCGAATTGGTTAGGAGCATCAAATTTGATCACTAGTCCACGCTGCTTCACATCTAAACCTCTAGCTGCAATCAACAAATTGCAGACATTGCCTTGAAAATCAGAAATGGTTGACTCGCGATCTCTTTGATCCTTGGCCCCGTGAAGTGAAAGGCAAGGACATCCATGTTTAAGCAAATCCCTAAACGCGGCATCGCATTTTTCCAGTGAGTGGACAAATATCGATATTTTCCCCTTCTCAGACCATTCACCTAATTGCTCTAACAGTCTTAAGAACCTCTCACTTTCTGGACTCACCTCAACCAATTGAGTTGTCTTTGTTTTACAACACTTCTCCCCCCAACCTGTATTTCGACAGGTATGCTCAACACTTTTCATGCCAAAATTTCAACCTGCCAAGAGAAAGTGGCAGAAAAGAGTAATGTATAGTGATCTGGCCTAATATTTTGACCAATTCCAGTGATCTGTGGTTCAAAGCCCATGTCAAATATTCGGTCAGCCTCATCCATGACCAAGTAAGTGACTCTTGTCAAATTTGTAGTTTTCCCTCCACTCGTGCAAAGTATATCAATCATTCGACCCAGAGTACCAACAACAATGTGAGTCCCCCTTCTAATTCACCAATTTGTTGAGCAACACCAGAACCAACCGTGGACAGGCACACATCCGAGGCCCATTACCTTCGCGAACTTTTTGATGTAAATGTGGATCTGATGAACAAGCTCCCTAGTAGGTGCCATTACAAGCCCAATTGGCCCATCCGCAGCTACTAAGGTTGTTGATCCTGCCTCGAGACGGGCAACGCAAATGCAAGGGTTTCCCGAGTCAGTTTTTGCAATGCCTGCGCAGTCTCGACCACTCATTATTACTGTCAATGCCTGAGCTTGAATTAGCATAGACTTTTCGTAGTTAAGCTTCTTTGTTTTCTCCAAAATTATGCTTGTAAGCCCAATTAGGTGCTAGGTTTTAAGATGTTTCGGCACATCCTTGCCGTGTATCTTCAACTCCAGTTGTTTCCTGTATGCAGCAACCTCTTCAGGAGTCATTCCTGCTATCTCCTTCAGTTCAATATGAAATTTTTTTCCTGAAAGGCTTATAATCAATCTTTGAGTGATCAACAATGGATAGTTTCTCAGCCTTTGTCTTTTTCACTCTCTTCATGATTTCATTATCGTCTTCATCTTCTGCCTGATTCTCATCATTCTCAAGGTCCCCAAAATCTGAATCAGAATCTTCACCAGGAATAATTCTCCCAAGAGACTTATTGGAACCTTTCTTAGGCTGTTCACCATTACTCCTATTACCACTGTGATCCTTCTTGTTTGAGTCCACATTATTAGTACCATCAGCAATCGAAATACCAACAGCATTGTTTAATTTCTCAACTTCAGGTAACACTATAGAGTTCATGAAAACATCAAGCGGATCGATTTCCTCATCATCAGCAATCCCATTTTGCGAAGGAGGAACAGCTGTACCACCATAGGAGTCAGCCATAATTACTCATCTTCATCTTGTTTATCAGAAGGTTTGGCATCCATATCTGTCTCCGATTTTCCAGTTAGGTGTACTTCATCATCAGAATCTTCTCCATAAAGAGGCCAGTTCCTTCCAGCCTTGGGCTCATCTACATTCGTTTCCCCGAGTTTTTTTCTCTTGGATTCTTCCTTTCTTCCTTTTCAACTCCTGTCACTCCTGAACTCTCCTTCTCCTCTTCTCCATTTCCTCGTCCAATTTCCACTGTTCCTCCGCTAGTTCTTCGTCTCGAGTTCTTTTCTCTTTCTTGTCTGAGTCACCCACAGCAGTTTTTTCTTTGGGCTCTCTTCACTGACATCTCTGTCTGTTTGACCTGTTAACACTCTGTTCACGAACTCTCTCGTTGTGATAATCATCATCTCTCCTCCGTCGCTTCCGATCACGATCCTTGTCTTCCCCACTATCACCACTTTCAACATTCCGGTGCTTCTCCCCATCCCTTATCTCCTTTCCCTTTCTTTTTCCTTCTCTCTATATCACTCTTGCTCCCGTTTCTCCCTCCTTCTCTATCTTCGATGTCACTCTCCCTCTTGTTCCTCTCTCTTTCATTATCTCTTGCCCTCTCCCTCTTCTTCTCTCTCTCTTTGTCGTTCTCCCTCTGCGTCTCTTCTTCTGACACTGCCTCTATCTCTTGTCCTCTGATTCTTCGTTCATAGATTCATGCTTCCCACCATCCATCCTCACAAATCAACTATTTTAATAAAGCGACACAGATATCTCTACTTTTTCAATCAAAATCGTTAATGACTCGCATCAACTTCAACTAATCTATGCCCCGAAATTATAACGTGTCCTGATTCAAATCAGCATTTCTCTTTCAGGTTTCAACTTGTTATTTGCTTTCTTTGAAAGCTGATATGGTCACTAAGTTTTCCTAGAATAAACTGCTGACACATGTAAAACAGAACAATGATCAGGCGGGTCGCCCAATTATTTTGGCCGGAATGACAGCTTCTTCTATCGGGTAAATTTTTTATACTATTGATCTACCTTTCTTTTCCAGGCTCTCTACTTGTCAGTGTTTCCTCCATTATGTCCTAGCGAGACTCATTTTTCCTTTTAACGCAATGGCAAGAGACCTTGAAATATCTTCGCAAATTCAGGAATCTTTGGTTGTTCATAACAGAGGAGGAAAGTCTGTCATCTGACTTTTTATCCTTCAGAATTGAGTACATTCCGAGGAGGTTTTCTTACTGTCCCGTGACTTTGGAGTTACATTCCGAGCTAAATTCGCCAAATAAATTAATTGAAGGAGTACCCGAGTGAGTATGGTTAATGATAGGTGTCTCCGCCTCCATCTCCCTCGTTACAGAAGCGGAGTAGCAGCCAACATTCATGCTCCCCCAAGGGCCTTTTTAAAATACATGAGTTGAACACGAAAAAGACGGCAGGGACGCTCTTGGTTATCGATTTGCAGCCAACACTAATGGGCCTGTAATGGTTCAGGTTGTATAGAAAATGGGCGATTACAACAGTTTGGATCGTAAATCTGTACTTGCCATTACAACGGCCCCATGGACCTTACGATGTAAATACAAATACTTATTTTGTAATACCAGTTAGGTCCCTGGGTTTCTATATCTTAAACTTATCTACTTATAACAACTAAACCCCTAACTCTTCTTGTTGAAATACCCGTGATAGCTTTAACATTATAATGGTCGAAAGTATGAGGATGGCAGTGTCGTTTCGGTGGGAATGAGTCATGGCTCATTACGGACCTACTTCTTACGAATGGTCGTTTTATGTTATTAGGAATCCAAATGTTATTACATTCTATAATTAGCAAACCATTAAAAGGTTAAAAGGGTAATTGAGGGCGGCCAGGTGTTCACCGCTGTGGAGTCCGCCCCGCTGTTGGTGTTTCTCTCGATTTGTCTTTTTTTTCTTTCGTTTATTAAGCTTTCTGTTGTTTTCATCACTAATAATAAAAATAGCAGAATTCCACCGGCGTTTTAAGGACAGCTTTGCGGTTGCTTATGTAGAAATCACACCTGTAGCTGTTACCTGCCATGTAACCTTACTTTCTATGTTTGCTGGATAATATCTCTCTGCTTTCTGTATATTCTTCTCTCCGACCCTTACAAGCGGCATTATCAATTTCAAGCTGTCAAAGTCCCTTAGTACAACGCTGTACCACCTCCTGCTCGTTTCGTCTCCACAACCACTCTCCCGCAGGCAAGCAACTCTCTCTAACAATTTTTTTTTCTTTTCCTTCCAGAGCTGGTGAAAATGCAAAAAAGAAAAGAGTGTATATATATGTTTTTGGTTTTTGACCCGCTGAGGACCCAACACCATTTTTAAAAAAAAATTTTGTCGTATGTATCGTATGTAATAGATTTTTGGAAATGCGGAGAAAAAAATTTAAGCCTCTTTGCTTTATCGGAAATTAAAAAAAAATAAAAAGAGAGATGGAAGTGAAGTGAATTGTTTTTTTTTAAAAAAAGTGTTTTCATGTTTTATTTAAGAGGAATTGAAAGATTAGGGTTTGGTTTTTCCATTTTGAAGAAAATGTGAGATTTACTCAGCGGGATAAGAAAATGTAAGATATTTGATGTCATTTTATCTGAATTATAGCTTTATTTTAGTCTGTTTTTTTTGTTATATCGGGATTAGACAGTATAATCAATAGAAGGGGATGGAGGACATCAAAATGGTGGAGCAAGATTTGCCGGGAAGTTCGGATGCCAACCTTGTTGATGCAAGTGTTCAACAACAAGAACAAGTATCTCAGCAACCTAGTGAAAATGGGCAGCCGCTGTGTCCGGAGACCACTGAGGAAAAGACTGTAACATTGCCAGCTGATGATGAGGTTTTGCCAGATAAGCCCGATGGTGAGGTTGCCGCTGCTGCAAGTGCAAAATCTGGAAATGTTGGTTGTGAGGAGCTCCCAGAGAGTAAAAGTGATGGCGATGATACCCATGTCAGAAATGAGCTAAAAACTGATACCTCTGTCACTCCCATTCATCATGGAGAATTTTCGACTTCCAAAGCTGAAGATGGGAATGTTAGGAAACCGAAGAACTGGTTGAATGATATTGAGGTACTAAAAGCTAACAGGATAAAAGTAACTGTTATTATCAAGTGCTTTTTTGTGGAAAAATTTGTATCTTTTTGAATTTGTAGATGGGAGAGGCTGATGACTTGGGGACACCAGAGGAGAGAGCAGAGTTCATGAAGGAGCTGGAAAGTTTCTATAGGGAGAATGCCCTGGAATTCAAGCCCCCAAAATTTTATGGAGAACCATTAAATTGCCTTAAGTAGGTTTCTGGTGATGATTAATGTGTGTGTGTGTTTTTCTTCTCTTTTTTGTGGACTAACTTCTAAATGCTTTCCATGGGATGCAGGTTATGGAGAGCTGTTGTTAAATTGGGCGGCTACGAAGTGGTATGATTGTATGGGTTACTAATTTGTGTCAGCATCTCTAAGATCTTATAATTCTAGTTCTTGCTTTTCATCTTTATGAGACATCAGCGAGCAAAAGATACCATGTATCAGATTAAACATTTTATTGAGTATAATACTGTAGTAATTCTTTTATTTATATGTTTAAAGTGTCTGATCCCCTTTAATGTGCTTTATGCCTGTGTATTTTGTCTACAAATAATTTTCAACTTCAGCAAGAAGTTATCTTTTAATTGGGAATCCAACAAAAATTTATCCAGGATGTTTGTTGAGGATATTTTGACTATATATCAGCTAGAAGATGGGTTGGGGTACTTGTAGCCATAGTGGGGTACTTGTATTTCTTCCACAGAAATCTTCTGAGTTTTCTTTACATCCTTTAAATTTTGTACTGTTAAGATTACTTTTCAATTTGTCCTTGATGACATTACCTATGTTTTGCTACCAAAAAAGTTACCTGGATTTTGATTTGTAATGTAACTATCACCACAGTTTCTTCCAAGCCTAATCTATGAAGCCCTCATCCTTGAGTATCAAAGGTTGGCAGACACAGTTGAGTTTATATATTTGACATCAGAGTTACAAATTAAAGTTGACACTTGTGGTTGGATTCACTTAATTGCTGCATTGGGTTTTAGCATTAGTATATTTGACATTATGGGTCTTGGACTATTTGCCACTATCAAGATATAACAAAGCTACTGTTTTACTCTGCGGTTAACTGTAGGTGACTTCATCCAAGCTATGGCGGCAAGTAGGAGAATCATTTCACCCGCCAAAGTAAGAAAATAATGGTGGTTCTCTGCAACCCATCATGCCAATCTCAACAGCTTTGGAATATAAAGTTTGCTCTTTTTCTGTTCCATTTTTTCCGTGGTTTTTAAGCTGCACTGAATGGATGCTTTATTCTAGCTTGGTCTTTACATCTTTTCATGTCTAAAAATGAAGATTGAGTGAAATATTCTAGTTAGTAAAATTCATTATTCTATTCATTGCAATTACTTTCTTACTCTCAGGACCTGCACGACTGTTTCTTGGACATTCCGCATTTTCTATGAGAAGGTAAGCTTCTTAACTATGTAAACTCTAAGTTATCCGCAATCCTTTGTCTTGTTTCTCTTGATATTCCTCTAGAAGTTGGCCAGTGTTCACAACATTGTTTCTATTTCTATTTCTATTCTCTTCAGGCTTGGGTGATCACATCCGTTGGCAGCATTTAGCTAGAAGATAATTTCTTATGATTTTTAATTTGCTCTTCATCAACATACAGTTAGGCATTCCAAATTTTAGAATAAAGATCATAACATCCTGTGCTCATATTTCTAGTGGTGGCTGGATAAGTTGTCCTCGTCTGCTGCTGTTTGAAAATAAGAATGAAAATAAACTTTATATTGTGCTTTTGTTCTTCAGTTATCAACCTGACCATCTGAACTGCTACTTTGTATCATTTTTGTCTGCTACTTGATCATCTTATGAAGTTTATGCAGGCATTATTGGAATATGAAAAGCATAAGAGGCTCAGTGGCGAGCTTCAACTCCCTGCTTCATCTTTCCCTCAGCCTATCAGTGCTGAAAAGGAGGTAGAGTTTCATTTCTTAGATTGCATTTGCTTTATGTTTTATAACAGACCATCCTAGAAATGTTCTTGGATCAGCAACATGTGTAAGTTTCCTTCATGGGTTCGTGAAAAAAATAATATGCTGAACAACAATGGTCTTACAAAACCTGTAGGGAGAGTGGTTAAAGAGTATGTATCTAGAAGTTAGGCAGGTTTTGCTCAATATCTCATCTCATAGGAGGGCAGGCTGCCTTTCTATTAGTGAAAAGGATATATTCTACAAATTACTTTGGTCAACTATTTTTGCCACAAGATGTTATCTTTATATCTTGGGTTTAGTTTCCAGGTGGCTGCAAACGGTTTAGATGGATTAAGTATCTGGTTACATGAGCTATCATGCACATTGGATTGACTCTTTTTTTCTCATTCAAGGAAGAAATGTTGTCAACATGCATTGCATTTGGGATTGTGGGATATGTTGATCTACATTATGCTAGTCGGTGGTTTTCTTTGTAAAAATTATCAAATTACCCCTTCTGGTGCCTTACCATTTGCCTTTTTCTGGTTTGAGAAAGATCTCTTTCACTTCTTATACCTTCTATTCAAGTGGAACCTGTGGAATACATTATTATATAATGAGATTCTCTGTGCTGATACTTTCTAACTGATATAGTTAGGCAGCAGGTTGAGACCCGTACATCAATTGAATGCCTATCGCATTCCTGGTTCTTTTGCACATCTCTCACACAACAACTGCACCTCCTCCTCCACCCTCTCTCTCTTTTTTCTTTTTTTCCTGCTTTTTTATCCCCAGCATGATTTGTATTTACATCTGCTCTATGGCTTGCCGACTTGTTCTTTGCTCACTCACCCAGAAAATAGTTTTAAATTTCTTGTGCAGGCAAGTGGCTACCAAACTCCAGGATCAGGTAGAGCACGGAGGGATGCTGCAGCTCGTGCCATGCAGGGTTGGCATGCCCAGCGTCTTCTTGCTTATGGTGAAGTTGCTGAGCCCATTATTAAGGTCTGCTGAAATTCAGAGTCTGATCCTTTTATTTCAAATTTGTTCATGTGACATGTTCTTATGAGATAATTAATGCATCACATCAATGCTTATAATTTGTTAATTTTTCATTGAATAGGACAAGAGCTTAAATTCTGCAGCCAGGCGTGAAAAACATCTCAAGAACATTGGTAAGCTGCCTTGTCTAAAGAGATATTTCCTGCTAACGTTTTTTTGACCTCACATTTGGTTGCATGTGGGTCAGGTTTTCCTAAACACAAGACATCAATGAGCTTGGATTATGCTGAGAAAGCTGCACATACAGAAGCAGATAAGCAGTTAAGATTAGTGATTATTTCTGTATACATTTGTCTGTTCTTCTTTTTCCCCTGAAATTTCATTTCAATTATTTCTTAGTGTGCTTTTGGTTGGTTTATTCATCCATGTCAACATTGTGTACAAGTGTTTCGAAGGTTCTGTGAAGTGTTTGTTGGATCATTTCCTAAATGAATCTGTATTGCACATAAAGTCAGCTTCAGCATTGTATCCATTAGGAACACTTGGTATCTTTTTTAATATAAACAGCCATTGTTTATCAATCTTTTTATGGAACAACTTTCACTCTTTAGAGGGAAAAACAACAGATGCCCATGGCGCCCAAAAGTGAAGAAAAAAACAGATTTCAACAAGTTTCTTTCTTTCTTTCTTTTTTGTTGCACTGTCTTATCATAGGAAGGCTAAAAATGTTTTTATCTTGTAGATTGTTCACAGAAATTATTGATGTTGGACCCCCTGTTGACTGGGTGAAGATCAATGTGCGGGAAGCGGTTAGCTTGTTTTGTCTTGCTCATCATCTTCCCTCTTTAATAACTGGTAGATTATGCAACTGTTAACTGTTGTTTTGTAGTTCTGAGCATTCAGTTTTTGATTCACAGAAAGATTGCTATGAGGTATATGCTTTGGTGCCTGGGCTTCTGCGCGAGGAGGTAAGTACTTTTCGAGGAAGTTAAAAAGCTGCCTTATCTTGTTCTTGATTTTCTAATCTCTTCCGTGCTGCTTAAATTACCTGTTGGATCCGAATTAAATAACCCGTTCTTGTTAACCTTCTCGGATCATTATGGACATCGCATTTTTCATATTCTTTGATAATCCGGAAAGAGATAACAATAGCTGGGTAATTATGATCTTCTGATCACAGTGTTTTCAATTGGAATCTCTCAAACATTCACTCATCAAATGGCGTTGCCTGGTCTGCTAGTGTGTTATATGCTTGCACACTACAAATATTAATTTCAGTACTGGTTGCATTGTTCTTACTTTAAGAATCAAGTTGGTCAAATGGGACATGCTATGGTTTTTTAAATTCTTCTACATGAACGTGTGGATACCTTTGTTTGTGGAGCTTCAACAAAAGATGGCTCAGCATTATGCTTTTATTTTTCTGAAGATTTCTTAAATTATACAGCAATTGTACTGTTTTATGTAGTGGAGCAGCTGAGTAATATTTGACTCTTGGCACAAGGAATGATGCATTCCATGACCACTTTCCCAGTGCGTGAAATTTGAAAACAGTCTTCATATTTCTGTCTCTATAGATTTAGATGTATAATTATTATACACAGTAAGGCAGTGCTCTCACATATGCTTGCATACTCACTTCATGCATTTTCCTTCGATCAATCATTAAATCCAGCAAACAATGGTTGTTGAAACAATTTCAAATATGGCAAGTGAATAATTCTTTATAGGATGTCATTGCATATGATGACTGCGTAGCTTTTTGTGTTTAACTTGCCTCAATATTTGTTGAATTTAGGTGCGAGTTCAGTCAGATCCTGCTGGACGTTTGGTCATAACAGGTGAACCAGAGCAAGTTGACAATCCTTGGGGCATAACACCATTTAAAAAGGTATTTCTTTGACTTCGTATAAAATGACAAGCTTTCTATCAAATAAGCATCGCACATGGCTGTGCTGTATGCGAAAGGATATGGGATGACAATTTGAAAAGCCTTGCATTTTCCAAGGAAAGAATAACTATATGTGCAATGAAGTAGAAGACCTTATTGCTATTATGTTGTTAGCTTCAGTATCAAACTTATGAATCCTAGAAAAGCCTAACCTAGGCTCTGATTTTCAGGTTGTGAGCTTACCTGCAAGAATTGATCCTCTTCAGACGTCTGCCGTAGTTAGTCTGCATGGCCGACTCTTTGTACGTGTCCCTTTTGAACAAGGATCAGCTTGAACATTTTCTCTGTGCTTCCATGAATGGCTCGATCAAATTTTTGTGTGGGGAAGAGGCTATAAATTTGAATTTAGGGATGGACAAAATGCATGAAGACTAGGATTGGAGCTATGTAGTGTTGTTGAATTAATTACTTTTTTTTTCTTTCCTTCCCCCTTCTTTGCATTGTTGAATTAGTTAAAAATTACCCTTTTTTTTTGGTAATTGCAACCTTTTCTATGTGCATTTTGCAAAATAGTTGTGAAGAAACAATTTTTCATATGAGAAATGGTGCCTTGCCTTGCATGTGAAATGATAGTGCTCGAATGTGGATGCGTTTAGATTCAGGCACTGCTCAAGAATTCCTCCATTGAATTAGTTCTAAGGGGAGAACTCGGCGGGCAGCCAATTTGGAACAGATTGGATATCTCATTTGTAGGTTCTCTAACATATGATTGATGTTCTTAACAAATACAAACAGGGCTTAATCCGTTCTGCCGATTATTCTCTGAATGGATTCTAATGATAATGCATTTTAATCCCACCTCTACCCTCTTTTGGCTCCGAATTGCTGTTTCGTCCTCGTTGTCTGAGGATAGAACAGGACCAAAGACAAGAAGTACTATTGATCCATTCCCTTTCCCACTCCCGAGTTTAGATCCCGTCTGCTTGAGGGACTACAATGATACGAGTCTTCTTCTTTTCATCTTTAGCATGTATTCGTGCTGTTTATTTTGTTTAAGGCCAACTGTATTATTAGAATTTAGAATGCTAAGATGCTAATGGATCTTCTCCTCGAGTCTTTTAGCTGAGTGCGTGTAACAAACTAACACACAACACAGCTGTTAGAGAAGCAAAAACAAAAGCACTTAAATCCTATAAACTCAAATTTGAACTTGCTTTTCAGGAACTTCCATCTTCCGCTGGAAAGCTATGGTGTTCTCAATTTCTGCCTCTAAGTTCAATTCAATTATCACGTTTTCCATCTTTAATCTACATCGCTTAATTCATGCCCCAGGCACCATCACTTTTTTGTAAGCAAATTTAACCAGTCAGATGAATTACCACCCCGTGACGGAGCCGAGTCGACTGCAACTCATTCAGAGTTTCTGGTTAAGAACAAGGAGAGTTTCGATTTTCCGACTGCCTGTCGGCTTTTTGTGCAGGTGGAAGTTTTCATATGGCTATGGACAATCTGTGAAATTGCTGAAACGAGGCAATATTCTAATCAGAAGAAGGCTAATAATAAGCAGCAAAAATAAAGATAATCTGAAGAGAAGAATGGTATCAGAAAAAGGTGCCCACGGCTCAAGACCATACAATACTTTAGTAGTTTCTCCTATTCAGACGCAATTTCTGATTGCTTGAAGCAGATTAAAATGGCATCCAACGCCTTTGGCAGCTGACTATATGTATATAACATGGCAAGAGTCATTGATGTAACAAGTTAAGAACACATGCACACGAAACACTGTTTTTTTCTGATGTCATAATCATGTTTGAATCTTGAAATCACTCGATCAATGCTTTCTCATCTATTGAGAATATCGGTTGTTTCTGAAAATACTTCAAAAGGCAACAAAAGAATAAGTGTTAGCAATGTTCGTTAGTTAGCAGGCTGATTCAATGCCATAAGTAATAAAAATTTGTTTACACTGGCGGGCGGGGTGATCTTCGACAGCTTTAGCCGAGACACCAACAGTGCCCATACAATAATGGTACCAATTTTCTGTGTCTTAATTAATTAAGATAGGTATAACTCTAAAGGTATGTTCATATTAATACCCGAAAAGTCGGTGGAGCACGCCCGCACGGTCATTTAAAGGTATTTTATGAGTACAGAAATGTTACTATTAGGACCATGACAAGCCCTGTGTGTGTATGTATGAAGTTAATACAAATAGATGGTATTATTTAGGGCATCGTGAATTAATATGCACGGTTATGAGATGATAAAGATGCTCGCATGCTATATATTACTCAAGAATTTTCACATGCTCTATTAATAAGGACTGTAAGATAAACTTATAGTTTTAGTTTTAGCATAGCTTTACAGTCACATGGGGTTATACATTGTCCCAGATGGGGGTTAACGAACAAATAAATGTTTCAACTATTATCGGTGCTCGAGTTTCTTCTTCTCTCTCCCTTGGTGTAGAGTTAGCTAGAGCCAGAAGGAAGGAAAGTAGTCACAGAAATCATACCATGCAAAAAGGGCAGTACAAGCAACACAAGATGTTCTGGAAGAGTTTAAAGCTGACTGACCATGCTTGCAATTTAATTAACTTAAAGAAACCCACCCTTGATATATACAACAGAAAAAAATATAGCAGAAACTCCTCTTGCGTTACGGGATTTGTAAGATAAAAGGAGTTTAATTAGGACATAAAATCAAGTATGCCTAAAAAAACACAGAAAATAGAACAACAGTTTCTAAGGTCCAAGAGCAACGCTTTTTATTCTGTCTTAGTTTGTTCCAAGTTCCAACAATTCTTCGATTTACCATATTCCTTCTTTAGGAAGTGGGTTGTTTCAGTACTTCTTCTCACATGTTGATAGAACTCATATGTAGCTTTGAGTCATTTGCAGACTCCCCAGAGTTTGAGGACAAATGCAAATGCATGCTCATAATACATATCTATCTCGCAGCGGACAACATTTCAGTGCATAATGATTCTAATATCTATGCTTCGTAACTGACAACTCTCTTTCTCAAAGTTTCTATTGCTTTAAGTAACGCTTGGTCAGACAAGATTAAGTAATTTGGCAGAAGAGTGAGAAAGAAAAGAGATCTTCAGTCATTTCCCCTACAAGTTCAGAACTAGGGTTTTATATATGTATGTGCGCGCACGCTTGTGTGTATAATTATTATTCCTTTTAACCCAGAAGAGCAGTCTTTTAAGAACTTCTATCTACCATTTTGTGAAATCTATTGAGTGAGCTGCTGATTTGATGATAGTAACCGAAAGCAAATTGAAGAAAACATCGCCACAAATTCAAGGCAAACATGTATTTTCTATCTGTTATTTGCAGTTCAGAGAGATCCAGGGAGCCTACAAAAATAATCTAATAGAGAGATCAGGGAGCCTACAAAAATAATCTAATATATATAACATAAAACAATACAGGCTTATGTTATAAATTAATTAATTAGAAACTCACTGACCCTCAAACACATAGTATTATTGTTAAAACATATGATCATGTACTGCCCCATGTGCGTGTGTGTCCATCCATCCGAACAGAAACGTGCAGCATTTCAATAAATACATGAACTCTCAAACCATGCTGTTATTATATATACGCGGAGGAAAAGAAAGCGAAGAACCAAGATATTTTCATACATGAAGTTTAAAACTTACTGAGATATAGAGAGAAGTCTGTAAATTGATGGGAACACCAACTTCTTGGTTGTATAGTTCCTCCTCTTTCTCCATTAATCCACAACTTACAGCTTCAAAGAAAGGATTTCTTGTTTTCCGCGCAACGAAATGATGGGAACACCAACTTCTTGGTTGTATAGTTACTCCTCTTTCATCCGTTGCTTTGAGAGATCAAGGCAGAAAAGTCCATGAGGTAAAACTGCTTGGATAGTTAATGGATAAGAATTTTGATGTATTCTCCATTGTAGCTGTAAAATCATCTGTTTAGAATGGTGGCCTTGGAGCAGCAGCATTTCCACCCCATCCAAACAAATCACCCGAAAATTGATGATTACCCACACTTCCAGCTCCCATACTAAAGAAAGAACTAATGCCACCGCCCCCGTTCCCTCCACCGTCGCCAAGCTGCCCACCACCGGTCACACCCGAAGACTGCGATGCCGAGGGCTGACCTTGCACGGCTCCTTCTTCTTCGTCTAAAGGCAACCTTTCAAACACTGCACTCGCAAATGATGCGGCCATCAAAATTACTGGACCAGATGCAAGTAACGGCCCCACCACACTTCCTCCAACCACCTGTCCTTGCCCGCTGGACAAAAATATCGACAATCCGCAGGCACCTGGTGGTGCCGGTGGCGGGAGAACTGTCCCAGAAAGGGAAAGAATCTCAAACCTACCGTGCAAAGTAACTACACTTCCCGCAGGAGAGGCTGGTTGTCTTAGGGTAACGTTTGCAACTGTGCCATTACCGCTGAGAACACAAAGTCCTCTTCCTCTTTTTATAGCATAATTGGACGTGCTCTCGACGATGTCGGAACCAGCAGAAACCTCGAGCACGTGCGACCGGAGGGCACTGGGGCTGTCACTGTTGACTATAATCGGTGGTTTGGGTTTGTTTTTGGAACCGGGAGGACGACCACGCGGGCGGCGGTCGTAGTGAGCCGTAGCAACAGAACTTGTGGCATCCGTTTTGGGTTCGTTATCGTCGGAATCCTTTGAATCTGAGGAAAGCTGGGTTGAATGATGCTGTTGTTGTGGAATTGATGGTCTTTGAAGGTGCAGTTCCGGTGTGAATAGCTGATGAAAATAGCGAGAAGCTTGTCCAGATGGTTCAAATCCTGCCATGGCCGTCACATCTATTTTCTTCCACCAAGAACAAATTGTTTGCCAATGTTCTCCTCTTTCTCTCTGGATCTTAATTTGAAGCAGAAGCTTTCACATTATTGAGATGAAAAACAGTATAGAGAGAATATGGTATGGGCAGGTGAGGTGACCAGTTAGATATTTCTAAGTAATCCCGTAAGTTGACTGGAATTGTCTGCCCAGGCTTCAATATCAATCTGTATTGCTAAGAAAAGTAAAAACTACAGTAACACGTAATAAACTCACAAACGGCAAGAATAAGTCGTAATTCAACAGCTCCCTAGTTCCCATAATACATTATTATTAAGAAATTTAAACTGTGGTCTGGAATCAATCAAACCGTAACCATATAAAAGTAAGTATCATGTGTGTGTGTGTGTGTACCAGTTTTCTGATCAACAGTGTCCAGAATCGCAAGCGGAAGAGAAGAAGCAGATCAGCGAAATTAGTTGCCACAATTGAGCTCTGGAGATAAGTCTATACGAAAATTCCTGAAAGGATCGAGTTGAGTGTCTGAATTAATTACGTGTTTGCATCGATCGAAGGTTGTAATAATAATAATAATGCATACAAAAGGAAAAGAGACAATGAAAATGAGCTGAGCTAATCGACAGATCATCCATCCAACGCTCACGGGGGGTGGCGCGTGCAATTTCCTTACTCCATATCCACATTATTTATTTGTTGAATAAGTGATAGTTGTGTTAGTATGTGCTTTAGAATAATCTAGAAACTAACTCAAATTAAGAACAGTTGCAAGCGTGCGTATACATGAATTAGGGCAAACACAGCATGTTCCCGCTTTTAACTTTAATCAATCAATCTTATATTTCTTTCTTTTTGAATAGTTAATTAGCTAGATAAGTCATTCAAATTGGCCCATGCTTTTTCCTCACTATGTCATTTCATTCACATTTCTTACTGCTAATCAAATAATATATATATATTAATAGAGCAGCGGGAACGCATGTGGACCGACTTGATAGCACGAGTGTGAAATCCATGAAACGGTTCGTTTCGTTTCATGAAACCCAGGAAATTTTTTAAAAATTTTAATTATTTCTACATTTATTAGTTCGCGCCGTTGATGACCCCGATTATCAATATTACTACAGAAAGGATAGCATAGTTGCAGAACTAGAAACTGGTGTATTATAATGTAGTCCTAAGCCAATCAAGTTCCAATAATCTTATTCCCATTTGGTTGATCATAATTCGTCGTTTCAATTAAGGAAAGAAAAAAAAATCATACTTCAAATTAGACATTTATATTACAGTGGAGAGAGGAGTGGAGTCAATCACCTAATATTAAACTAATTACCTTGTAACTAAGTTGCCAAATACTTAATTAATTAATTATAATCAATGACGCATTAACTTATTAAACTATGAAAAGTTTGCAAACCGACGCAAGTGCGCGGACCAAATTGTAAGAAAAATAATTAAACAAGAAGTGGAGCTGGACAGTAATTAAATTAATTAATCAGTAAAGTAATCCTTAATTATTCTTCTTTCTTAGTAGGTGATGATAATCATAACAACTCCGCTGTATTATTATTTATATATTATTAATCTTTTCTTTTTTTCTAACTTTAATAAAGTCTGTCCCATTTTTTATAACCAATAATATATATAGACGAACGAAAAGAGAGATACCTTAAGGCAGGCTTCTTCAATTGACTGAAAACAAGGGTTGGAATTATGTTGGGGACCACAGCCAGATGATGATAACAACATCTAAGCAAATGCAATCTTTTGTAGTTTTGCAAATAGTGATATGAGTTATCAATTCATATTAAATAAGTCCCTCGCTAATCACGTAGATTTCCAACCACAAGTAGCCAGGGACACGTGGACATAGCTGGCTTTGATGCTGTCACATGGTTTACATCTAGTTGGACGAGCGAATGGGTGGACTGGAAGAGACCGTTTCCGGTTTCCAATCAGCATGGGCTGGGGCCCCCCGGTGGGCTGGTTTTAACTTTTAAAATAGAAAAGAATCCCAAGTAGTTCAATGGCTACGTGAGAGGCCAATAATTTCAATTCCAGTAACTCACGGGCCTAGTTTAGTTTCACTTTCAGACTTTATCTTACCCACTCTCCACTACTTCTCTTTCTTGAGGATTTTGGTCAATCTGCTAACGACACTCGCACCAATAACTCCTGCCTAACAAGTAATTATTAAATAACGCAAAGGTATAATAATTTTTACTAGTATAAATTATTGACCCCACTCAGGCAACTTCATGTGTGGGCTATTTTCAAACTCAAACCCAATCCATCAAACTGGCCCGCTCATGCATCTGCAGCCCTAATCAGAAATAGAACAGCGTGTTTGTGTGTTAGTGAGATTTAATTGATGTGGTAACACTATCTTACCTAAAATTCTCTCTCTCACACTATTGTCACAATTCATGCTTTAAATTCTACTCGCCCAGAACCAATGTATTGTAATTTAATGTAAGCCAGGATGGCAAGACAGGATAACAGATAATAATTCATGCTTCCATTTCTTACCAAAAATTAACCCAAAGTCAGGTACCAGAAACAATGGGGATAAATTGCCAATATGATCCATTGATTTAATTTACTAACATAAGGTGGATTTTCCACTCCACTCAAACTGATCCTCCTATTGCTTTTCTGAGGCACCGGGCCTCCAAGGTTTCAAGGTCAACCTTACACCATTCAAGTCTCTTAACCAGACTTCTAATATAAGTGCTGAAGCTACCCAAAAATTAACTACTCTCAACAAGTCCACAGTATGTATGCTTGCTGCTAAGCATCGCTTAATGGTGCAATAAAACAAAAACCAGACACTTGCTCAACACGACTCTTCTGTTAGATTACTGACCCTTTGTATACACTTGGCACAACTGTACACTCCATGCACTGGCTATATTACAAGAGCCAACTCCCAAGTTGCATCCCCCGTTTACAGTTAAACAATTCCATTACAACTCCACCACAAGTTCATGCCCAGATTTGCATCCATACAAGGATTTTCCCTCTGTAAGGAATCCGCTGAAATTACCTACGGTGATAAAAACTATGCTCTTGTTTGCCACAACACAATGCAATACTTTGTATAATTTAACTAGTGTGTCATAAACAAAATAAAAAAAATAGGAAGAATTCTGTACAAAGGAAACAACTGCAGATCCCTGGGAATCAGTTACAGTCAGTTACAATTAACCTTCAGAAGATAGAAAGTCATAAAGTTCACAAATGTAAGCTCAATACCAATGTAGAAAGCAAAAGACCAACCACACAATGTAAATACATGAAGAATTAAGCTGTTCTTTCTTATTAGGTTCAACACCTATTATCTGTACAAACATAATTCAGAATCGTCTATTTCATATAAATAAACTCACAGACAAGTACATTATTCAACATTTCCAATCATGTTAAAGTGCTACATTGATGAAACACAACGAGTAATTGTAGCAACTAAGGTGAATTCACCAAATCCAGAATTATCTAACTTACAAGTATAAGATGTGTAGCAAATTATTCCTGTGATTTATTAGTTCTATTCTTGTTGCCGTAAACCAAACCAGTTTCCTGCAATCAAATTCCGCTCAATTTCAAAAATCACTTAATACTGCTATAACCAAATAATGAACAATATAATTTCTACAAGATAAACATTACCTGTGGATCAGGAATCGGTTTTCGTTTCTCTACGTATCGGTTTGGATCTAGAGCTGCAAGTGCTGCTCTTTCCTGCAAATCACAAATTAGAATTAATAGTTATAAGATAATAGGTGAATTAAAATATAGATCCAAAATAAAAATAAGAGGAAAAAAAAACCTCTTGTTGTCGCTTTAGATCCTGAGAGGGTTTGACCCAGAGGTAATAAGCTAGGGTGCCGGCAACGACCCAAGAAGCGAAATTGGCGCCACCTCGAAGACCGCCCAGCGAATTTCCAACGAATGACCTGATATTTCCAATTGTTCTTCTCCAACTGCCCGCCATTAGACTCGATATTGTAGCTGACTATTAACTTTCCCCTAATGTGAGTTGTGGAGTTTTATTCAATTAAGTTTTAGGGTTCCTCTATGTTGTACCATATCACGACTTTGATTCATTCACCACTCCCCTTGCCCGTCTATCACCCGAACGAAATCGAGATTTTTTATATTTCGGTAGGGTTAGCGAAAACATACGAATCAGTTAGTGTTTTCACAAAACGTGGCACGATCTCAGTGCCACAGAAGTGAGGTACAAATACAATTTTTCACAGACAGTAGCCCAATAATACGACGACGTATCAAACTCCCATGCTCCTCTATCTTAAATTTGGTTGATTAAAGACTTTCGCGCTGTCTTAATTTGCTTTTACCTGATGGTCTGGTCAATATGTCTACTCCGCCCCAATATACATACAGACACAAACACACATTGCACAACAGAATAATTAACACGATCACATGAAAATAATTAATTACATTACATGCCATAGAATTAAGACTACTTTCCAGGTGAAGCTCGCAACCTTGTGTACAAAAAGGAAAGGACATGGAACCGATCAAAAGACTCCGGTCCCCAGCTACAAACACTTGATAACAGCCACTAACATGAACGAGAGGATAGATAAAAATTTCACAAACAGGACACACAACAAACACAAAATAAGCCAGGGAAAGTCCTTATGATACCAAATCAATCGGGGGCCCCTTCTGCACTCAGGTTGTGAGAAGATGCCATTGGAGACACTGAGATGCTGACGAGGATGCGGGACCAGAACAGCTAGCCACCATGTGATTGAAACCAAATCTCGCTAGCTTTACAGCTATAGAAGTTAACAAATTTCATATTTCATATTAGCACCAACTGCTTTATGTCTGTCTACACTTCCCTTAATTTTTATTTCTAGTTCATTTTTAATTGGAGGTTCCACATCCCACCACTTATGATGCAGCCTTGCATATTTCTTTGCTGGACCTGTTGTATTTCATGTGACTGTTGACGAGCTGACCAGCTGCAATCGCAGACATCAAGGAGAGCTCTCCAGCCAGAACTGAACCAGCTACAATCGTGGCCAAGAGCCTTGAGTTTGATCCTGCTGACTCTTTACTTGCACCCTTCACACCAAGTAAATTCAGGCATGCAGACTGAGATGCAAGTTGAGTTCCACCTCCAACTGTACCCACCTGATGATAGTAATTGAAATAGTATTAGCCACAAAATACAAATTAAATACATGAACCAATTTAGTATATGTAACATAAAATCACCTCAACCGATGGCATAGTAACAGAGATATGCAGATCCTTTCCATCATTGACAGCTTCCATCATGGTAATGCAATGAGAACTCTCAACATTTTGTGCTGGATCCTGGCCAGTTGCAATGAAGATTGCAGAGACGATGTTAGCAGCATGAGCATTAAATCCGCCAAGGGAACCAGCAATAGCAGAGCCAGTAAGGTTCTTGAGCATGTTTAGCTCTACCAGCGAAGACACGTTAGTTTTCAACACCTTCTTCACCACCTCTTCCTTAATCGTTGCCTCACATACTACAGATTTTCCACGCCCTTCAATCCAATTCACAGCAGCAGGTTTCTTGTCGGAACAAAAGTTTCCTGGCAAATAAAATTGATGTGCAAAAATTATGAAACAGTTTGATATAAAAACCTAAGGGAAAGGGACTCGCATGCCACAAATTGAAGGTAGAGAGAAAAAAAAATTGAAACAGTTTGATATGTAAACTTGTAGAGAGTACATAGATTGTTTCACTAAAATATATTCGAATTGGTAATATGATTAGATAATGATGAGCACCTATATTTACATATCTACAGCGATCTACATCCAGTCGAATAAATAACTTCCAAAAATGCTCAGAGAATGAGATATAAACTATGTATAATGGTATTTTTCAAATAAAAATAAGATCATAGCATTTGGAAAAGAACTTCTATTGTCTATATGAAGATCACCAAGCAAGATTTGGGATTATAAAGTGATATTATTGTTGAAATAATAATCAACCCAAAACAACCTAATTCTAAAAATTCCAAGACATTATAAACTGGAGATGACAATCATTATGATGCTATACAAACCAATATCATAACTAAGGGGAATCGAGTTAACCTAATAACCATATCTTCCAAAATCAAAGGTGAGATAATTAATGAACTATATTCTTGCAGGTGTTAATGGAGTACAACACAAACTATGAGATGATTAGTGGATCCCATTTATGACATACGAGAGGTAACTACAGGACAAGGCCAAATTCCATTAGCTGTTCGACTGGAACATAACTACAAGTTTAAAGTAGATGACAAGACACTTACCAGATATTCCAATCACATCCATGTCAGGGAAATCATTTTGTAGAAATTCAAGAACATTCTGAACTCCTTTGGAAACCATGTTCATTCCCATTGCATCCCCAGTGCTGCAGCAAAATCTGATGTAAAGATTCTTCCCTGCAATAGAGCACTGGATATGTTGGAGCCTGGCAAATCTACTCGACCTGAACAGAAGAACACAGATGTCAGGGCGGTGAAAAACATGCTAGTTCAGGATATAATGAACCAAAAACATTTAATCAATTGGCTTGAAACATATGTAACAAACTAAATAGACACGAAAGTTTCTCTTAAAAAAAAACTTTTAAGGTGAACAGAAATTGATATTTTTTTACCAAAAATAGTTCTCTCTCTCCATTTACAAGTGACTACAAAGAATAATCGTAAAGCCCATAAAAAAATCACTCTCACCACCCCAAGTCTTTCATCTCGAAATAGCCAATCGCATCAAAAATTTCAAATTCGGATCGATCTCAAAAAGCTAGAAGACAAACACTAAAAACAGGTAACGAAAGCAGACCTGTTAAAGACGACGGACAAAGTTTCGAAATTATCTGGATCCTCCAAGAAGAACTTCAATTCAGAAGCTCTCTTAGCAGTTGTGAACCTGACAACAGGCGCTCTCGACATCCCATCTTTCAGCAACATACTGGTGGCGCCGCCGGACGCATAGATCGCCTTACATCCTCTGTTAGTACTTGCAACCAAACACCCTTCAGTCGTCGCCATGGGGCACCGAATATTCAAAACCATCAAGCAACAATGGGCCCCGCAATTCCCACCGGAATCTGAACGTATCCCACAGGCATTTCACAACACTGACCTAAAATTGATCCGTAATCAAATCCATCTAACGGCAATCCCTGTAGCGAACGACCGGTCATTCTCTGTAGCGCCTCGCGTCGAATCAGAGCCGCTCGTTTACAGTCACCTAGCTTTGATTCGAGCGAGTAGGACGGAATTTTACCCTCTACGACCGATTTAACAACTTCCTCGTCTTCTACCGGGGGTGAAATTGTAATTATTGGTTCAGGATTGACTAATTTGGCGATCGGTGCAGGAGGACAAGCGATGATTCGTTCATTTTCGTCGTCCATATCCCAAGCGTCATTAGAGGCGCGTGAAATGAACGACTGAACGAAGTCGATACCGAAGAATCCAAGGAGGTAAATGAAAGATGCGATAAGCGACACAATGGCGGCGATTTCGGAAAGGGTGACCACGTGGAGGGGAGTGGAGCTACGGATCTTGTCACGCCAACGATGCAGCAAGTAGTACGCAACGGAAAAGAAGAGCGTGAAGAAAATGGCGTTAGTTAGGTAGAGAGGAAGCGGCAACGCGTCAGACGCTTTTGGCGCCGGCGATGGCGATCCTTTACCATGCTCTTCAGTGCTGTCATGATGATGTGTCGCTCCGTCAACACGTGGTGGTTTTGGAGCCCGCCGGCGTACGTCCATTTCCGAAATCCCGGCGGCGACAAAGAACTAGAATATTCAGGGAATATAACAGATAGCAAATGATACTGTTTGGAGGGATGAGCCAGACGAAACGACAGTCGGAAGATTTTATAGGCGGAGAGCATTGTGGTCACACGTGTGATGCCCACGCTTTTCAGTAAGACAGTGTTTGGTTGGTGTTTTTTTTTGAATTAATAAGAAATTAATAAACTTAAGTAAGATCATAATTGAGGTAAGCGATTTAATAAAGTTATCACATGGTCAAGCACGTGCTTTCTCTTGTTGATTGAACCTTGTTCATTGCGAAGGAAACCCAAGTAATTGTGTCCAGTAGTATCTAATGTTTGGTAATAAAAATAGATAAAAACAAAAGGATTTATGACTGAACACGTGTCTCTTTAATTCCAATACGTTTTTAATTATTGGAGCCTCGTTCGGGTTCTTCTCCGCAAAAAATTGTGGTGTCATTATCAGTTATTAAATCTTGTTTTCTTTTCAATTTCTTTCTAAATCACACGCATGCATACATTATTCAAGTAAACATGGTATATTGATCATTGTTGTTGAAAATATACATTATTAGCTATCATCAGTGTAATGCCACTAACAGCTAAGTAAAAAAGCGCATATATATATATATATATCAGGGGAAGAACATAATTATATAAATCATGGAATCCGGGTGGCAAATGGCACCGGCATTTGCATCGTCATTCATTCCATAATTCACACAGTCGTGGATAGGGTCGCTTTCTACTCACTTGCAGACTCGATGTCTGGCCGCTAATTTGTTTTATTGTTCTGTCTGGTTTATTATTTTCCCATAGATAATGGCACTCCCTAATTGAGTACTGCAATTTCCATGCCCACAAAGCACGTGACTCTGACAATAACAATGTGATTATGCAGCCCCATACTGGCCGCCATAAGTTTGAGCATGCGAGGGAAAATCAGTCACGTTTAATTTATTCAGGAATTGAACACAAAAGTCATTAGAGCTCACTGTAATGGCAATAGCCGATGGTCGTTTCCTTCTTCACCGGCCGACACATGCGATTCGAATATTGTATGATTCTACCTAGGCCTAGCCGGGCAGGGAGAGATATTTCTGTCTTTAATCCGACGCAATTTCCAGAATAATTTTGTTGAAACCGTATCTGAAAGTGACAAAAACCTGACAAGTCAAGAATACAAGTGCGAAACGAAAACCATTTGAATTGAAACCGAAGTTTTCAAACTTCATTTTCTCTTCTTGTTCGTCCCCATTCATTGTCTTCTCCCCCAATATTATCATAAACATACAGTATTTCTTTTATTTGTGTTTATTAATAGAATGGAATGGAACCTGTTTGTTGATACAAATAGAAAAACATTTGATGAAGAAACCTGACCGAGCAGAGGCTCAGTTCCACTGAGAGCAAAACGCAGAGGATCGTGTCAGTCAGGCTCCCCACAAGCACAAGTGCCAACTCCCAAATATTCCACGTGATCATGAGCCGACAAAAACTGGGTATCAAAATTCTGATGGATTAACAGTGATTGAGCTAGTGGGCTTATAAATGGGCTTCAACAACCATTTCAGGCATGGCCTTTTATCTCAGCCCATGAAGCCTTTGCAGATGGCCTTTTTTGCCCACAAATTGAAAAGTTGTGACACAGCGAAGGTGGGTAATCACTATTTTATGCCCATGGTTTCTCAGATGGTGGTACTGGTGTGTTCAATTGGTAAAATATAAATTTAATTGAAAGGCATATGCATAATTTGGTATGTCGAAAACAAAAACGGCCAATCTAACATGCCCGCATTATTTTTTTTTACTCCGGTCTGTTCAGAAATTTCCGGAACAAATGGGTATACATTTGAGAGTGTACATCATAACTGCAGCTGTCCCAAAAACCAAGTCTCGAGTTTCTGAATGTCTACACAACCAACAAGATTATTATGGCTACAGCATTTGTTATACTTTATTAGTTTGCTCCCCATACTTGCTTGTTTCTTTGGCAGCTTCACGGAGAAAGAGGAGGAAGGAATGCGGAGAAATTGCAGAAACCGAGTTGGAGCTGCCGGCCATTGGACGAAACTCTCACCGATTCCACTGAGAGCAACTAGAAAGCTGGAATCTTTAACTAAGATGCGGAAATTTGGGTTTATCTTTCCCATTTTCTATATATTTTATCACAAGAACCGTTTGTTTAGTAAAAAATTTGATGCTATCTGAAGAGAAGAAGAAGAAGATTGTGTTAAGACGGTAGAACAAGTTGACAGTTTTCATCGCTAATCTGATCATTTATTTCATTATCTGTATGTCCTCTTGCGCGCCACACATACTCTGCCTCTTGACCAAACTGGATGGCAAAAACTGGCAGTGAAATATAAAAGTTACACAACAAACTGGGCTGCAAAAAATGAGAGTGAAAAAGCGACGAGGACAAGATGTAAAGCTGAGTTCATAGAAGTTACAGAATTTGGGATGGAAGTACAGGTCATCGAAAAGTGCATTCACGATTCTGTCATGAATTATGAAAAACGCACGCGGCATCCCGCAGAAAGGGTAGCCAACTGGGTTTTGCTTGTAAACCATAGCTTTCCAATCTTCCTCCAAGGAAGATCTTGTAGTTGGAAATGGACTGTCAATGTTACTTGTTGTCTTCTGTAAATGAAGGGTTGAAATTCTGGTGTCTTATTCATTCCAATGTACAAATCTGTCTGCCTATTTTATTTATCATAGACGATCAACATATGCTTAAAAACAGATTCAATTTTCTTCTCATCTCTTTCGCCTAATCATTATTTAAACACTTCGCCAAGAGCAAACAGACACATAAATTTCTGAATTCGATGAGTAGAAAACGATGCTATTTTCAGCCAGTAGCTTTGCGTAACAGGCGCGGGAGGGTGCCTAGCTTCTTGGGTTGTGAAATTTCTCCTTTCATAGGGCTACGTCGTTCATGGAACTGTTAGAGATTCAAGTAATTTTCTTTTCTATTCTTCCTCACAAGATGTTATTCATTTTCTTGGTTCATTCACTCCATTCCAAGTAATTTTCCTTTCTATTCTTCCTCACAAGATGTTATTCATTTTCCTGGTTTATTCACTCCATTCCAAGAAATTTTATACTTTCCCTCGAATGAAATTTCCTTAAATTTGTTTCTTTCCATTTTGCAGGTGACAAAAGGAACGAACATATAAAGAAATTGGACAATGCTATCGAAAATCTAAAACTGTTCAAAACAGACTTGCTAGATTATGAAGGCCTTTGTGGAGCGATTGAGGGATGTAAAGCAGTTTTCCATGTTGCCTGCCCAGTTCTTTCTCCAAGCCTTGTTGTTAATCCAGAGGGAAATTATGTAACTCAAGTGAAAACTTCGCTAGCAAAAACAGTGTCATAATATTGCTGCAGGTAGAACTGATGCAACCGGCTGTTACTGGCACAAAGAATGTTCTAAAAGCTTGTCGAAATGGCAAAGTGAAAAGGTGGTGGTTGTTTCAACTATTAGTGCTGTAATAATAAACAAAAATTGGCCCAAAGGTCAGGCCATGGATGAGAAATGCTGGACTGACGTGGAATTGAGCAAGGCATTTGAGGTTTTCGACTAACCAAATTTAGGACTACTTTTAATAGCTCTGAACTTGAAGTTCTATGAGCTAGCTAAACTGTTTTTTGTGAATATCAGCGATGGTATTGCGGTGCAAAAACAATAGCAGAAGCTGAAGCTTTGGAGTATGTCAAAAGAGGAGAACTCGACCTAGTCACAATTTGTCCATCCATAATCATTGGGCCAATGCTGCAATCCACCATGAACAGCAGTAGCTTGTACCTTCCCAAATTTTAGAGAGGTTCCTTTTTCTCTCTTCTACGCTACAGTTGTTTCTTCACATTTCTAGAATTGAGACATGCCATATAAAGAATTGCAAAGCAAGCATCAATATAATCAATTGAAAATTTTAGTTCCCAACTTCCTACAATGAGTAGTAATAATGATTACAGTTGGGCTAAATTGCAATTATGCTCTTCTAGGAATTCTTAATTATTCCCAGCACTCATCATGTCATGCAGGTTGATATTGTATTTGGACTGCACTTTGGATACATGGTGAAATTATATGAATAGCATATGCTTATTGATTTTTCGTCTGAATACTATTTCTATGACAATCAGATGGATCTGAATCAGCTGATAATGGCCTTCGCGCATTTGTTGATGTTCGTGATGCAGCTGATGCAATCTTGCTGGTGTACAAGAACACAGAAGCAGAAAGGAGATACAAATGTTCATCACATGAGATTGGAACACAGGATTTAGTGCAAAAGCTGAAGAAGCTTTTTTCCTAATTACAACTACCCCAAAGGGTAAAATAAGTTATTTATCAGATGTCATTTACCATGTGTCAACACAATTATAAAGACTACTAGTACACTGACGAACCGGGGTCCTTCAATCAATTATTGTCATATCCCCAGCTGGAAAAGATTTGCTTGCTATTTCTCAAGGGAATATGAAACTAATCAAATCTCTAGTATCTTGTTTTCAGTATTTTCATGACGTAGTACGTAGCCTTTTTCTCGTATGAACGTCCACATTTTCTGAATGTTGATTTGGTGTAAATCAACACAGTTTTACACAAAAACTGCGTTGTATAGCTCTAATAATAGCACAGATTTGCACCAAATCTGCATTATGTAACGTGGACGTTCGTATCTAAAAACCTCTAATCTTCTGTATATCTTTGCAGTTTTAACTAGGTAGAGGCAAATCTGAAGCTGAGTTCAGAGAAATTGCAGAAGTTAGGATGGAAGTATAGGCCATTGAAGGAGACATTAGCTGATCCTGTCAAGAACTTTGAAGAAAGTGGAGCCTTGGTAGAACATTGATATACATTCGGACTTTCCTTGGAGAAATGCGAATATTCTCAAATCAAAATAGCTGTTGAATCCAGTAATTAAGTTTTGGTGTGGCTGCTTGTTAACAGTTTACTTTTCCCTCTTGTTGTAAGGATCTCATCTTTCAAAATAACAATGGTACATACGTACAATCTGTATCTGAAGATACATTTTGTGTAATGTTCTGATTATAAAGATAATGCGGTTTCTTCCAAGCTGTGATGGTAGTAGAGGCTGCGGTTTTCTGAAACAGTGTGTGGGATTAAAAGATGTCTCCAACAGGAAATCTTTGTTTTCGAGTGTTGCGGGGGAAAAAAAAACATAGCGAAGAGACAGAAACATCCTTTGTATTTTTTGAAGAAGTTGTAAATTTTTCTTTGCGTTTTAGCAAATCAATTATCTTCTCCCTTCCATAACCATCAACAATCATTTGAAATCAAATGCATTGGTGGCCCTTAATTTACGATGCTATTGTTCTGCAACGCAATGGTGACCCCAAAAACAGGTGAAACTTTACACAATTCCTTATCCACCAAAATAACTCATTTGTTTTCTCTCTAATTTGCAATAATCATGAGGTGTGGATGTGTGCTATTTAGCACACATTCGAGCTCTTCAGTATTGGTTTGATCCAAATCACTGCTGAATCACCAAAGAAAAATCGATGATCATTGACTTGAAATCTACATTTATGGGTGGAAGTGAGGCTGGTGAAGGGTTTGTGAAACTTGCCAACCACCAATGCCAAGAACAACCCATTTTCTTTCTCTCTCTAATTTGAGGATGAAACCTGTCAACAAGATATTGGCGACAGATACACATATGATAGCATATAACTACCGGGTTAATAAAAAGGAAAAACAGAGGAAAAGTAATGATGCAATGGTCATAGCCAACCAGCATGATATGTATGCAATGAAGTTCCCTTTCTCGTCTTTAGTTACGTGGACAGCTCTCCATTTCCATTTTCTATCCCATCCGTAAATTTACTGGCAAATACTACACGCCCATTGCATAAAACCAAAATGTAAGTGCGGGCAATAACATCTCAATCCCAGTATTTTCATACCTTTTAAGGACCTAATTGACAAATTTTAAAAGTTTGAGGGACTTGGAACTTGATTATCCAAATGATCTATCGTTGTGATTTTTAAGGTTGCAGTTGTAACAGAAGCTGAAGTGAAAGAACAATCTTGTTCAGATACCATACACAGAATATAGTAAGCAAAATTCCCTGCCATTTTTGATTTCTTTGTTAGTACGAGAATAAAAATGGCAACGGAGAGAGCAGAAGAAAGAAAATTATTACCGGATTCCAAGTCCGACGGCGTAGACCGTGTTAACACCGTCGGTTCTGTGTTTCGACAGTTTGTTTAATCTTTTATAGCAGGTGTGGTCTGACATCCGAGCTGTCTAGTGAGAAAAATTTAAAAATAAAAATAAAAATTAGGGTTTCAACTTTAAATTGGATAGAGTTACAGTAGACAGAGTTAGAAAGACGGGTCCCACATCTACATAATCCCAAGCTGTCTTTGCTTCGTTTGAGAACTCTAGAGAGTATTTTATATCTATATATATATTTTTTGTAATTAATTATTGAAATAATTGTCTCTCACTTTCCTTTTTGCCATTCAGTGCGAATCGTGACTCTTCTTCTTCTTCGTCTACTCCATTGTCTCCACTCGCAATCATTATCAACGACTCCTGTATAAATTCAATGAAAACCCGTTTTTTCTCTTCCTTAACAGTTGTGTTACTGCTGTATAAAAGTAATTATAGGCTACTATTGTGATTAGTTAGGATCAAAATCTAAAAACCCTCTGCGTTCTAATATTCTTTTTTCGACTTCTCTGTGACCACCTTTTCCCATACAAACCTATGCCCACCAACGACTCTTGTTGGCCCATCTAGGGTTTTTTTTTCTTTTTCGTTTTCCTTTTTCTTCTTTTTATTATGATTCTAAGGTTTATTGGGTCGATCTATTTCTTTTCTCTTTTCATCCCAAAATTATCTTCTTCTTCGATTCCCTGTCAATTCCTATGGATTCTCAGTATATTTCTTCCATTTCCCGGGTTTATCTAGGGTTTTTCTTTTTACATGTTGTGTTTTTTCTATTGGGTTTACTTTAGTATCACTTAATTCTATCCAATTTCATTGATCATCTCTTTCTCTAGAAGATTCTTGGGGAAATTCGAGTTGGGCTCTGTTTGTTCATTTATAGTAATATATATCTATTGAGTTCCCTTGTTGATGGCTTATCAGCAGATTCCGGGTCCTGGCTCAGGATCGAGTTCAAGTTCAGGTTTTCAATACATGAATTCTCCTTTTGGAGATACCACTTACACCAAAATCTTTGTCGGAGGACTTGCCTGGGAGACTCAAAGTGATTCCATGGGACGATATTTCGAGCAATTCGGTGAGATTCTTGAGGCTGTCGTTATCACTGATAAGAATACTGGGCGATCCAAAGGCTATGGCTTTGTGAGTAGTTATTGATTTTCTGTAATTTATTCAAGTTTGAATGGTAAATTCAAGTTTTTAGTGCTTGCTTTATTTGAATTTAGATGTCTTTAATGTTGTTTTGGATCATTTATGAGATGATAAAAAAGGTCAAAATGTCAGTTTTAAGTCTTAGAATATACTTGCTATCCATGTCAGCTTGATTAGTATTATTGTAAATCGATTGCCATTATCGAATTCTATGGTTGTTGGATGACTTGGTTTCCTGTTTGTATTTGTATGGAGGGTGTAGGTGACTTTTCGGGAACCGGAGGCTGCTAGGAGAGCCTGTGCCGATCCAACTCCAATCATTGATGGGAGGCGAGCGAATTGTAATTTGGCTTCACTTGGGCGACCTCGGCCACCAGTGCTATATGGTATCAGTTCTGATGTCTTTGGTTGGTCTATATGTGCAATTGATTTTTCACTTGTCAATTCTATAATCTAATCCAATTCTGATACTTGTAGGACGTTTGAGACCTGCTACCCTTTTTGGGGGCAATACGCAGGCCACCCGGCCTTATGTTGGAAGTTTTGGCTACCAGCAACCAATTCCTTACAACTATCAACAGGGGATGGCGTATCCTTCTTATGGGTAAGTTTAAATTTGAAGACAAAAGATTGAACTTGTTTAACTTCCGAGTCCAGTGCTTGATCAGTTAGGCTTCAGCTCCCCTCTTCGTTTTCCCTCTGTTTTATTGTTCTTCTTCCAAGGCTATGGGCTGACAGATTTCAGTATTGGAGATTATTGACTTGCATGTGGCTGTCGCTCAGTGAGTCTTTAGTAGGCCTGGTTATTGGGTCTGCACTGCATGTAGATAAAGACATCCTTATTTGCCCACATTCACCATTATATCATTTATGCGATAGCTTTAGGTTGTGTTGTTCACATGTGATTCTCTTCTTTTCTTCCACTGGATTAAACATGGAGAGATTGGTAGTTGCTCCGTTGGTCTAGGAATAATTATCAGTTACCCAAGATATTGAGGTTGATATGGCCCAAAGTACAGAGACATGACATAGAATGATTGGTAATTGCAGGAATAAAAACGTGGTTGTTGCAGATGATACATGCACAAGTTCAATGTTTATTGTACAGGCAAGAATTATGTTCATTGTTTGATAAGAAACACAGAAAATCCAGAAAATTCTTTGTTTTAGTTGTTGTGCACATCTTTTATGGATTTATCTTGGGCATGCGAGGGCTGATTTCTTCATAGGATAGGAGCTGGTAGTGTACTTGGAAATCTGGGATCATTTACTCCTTGCAGCAAGGCTCTGTTCTCATTTTGCTCCAAAAATTTTATTAATGTTGATCTTCAGTGTTTTAAATGGTTGTGTTAATCTATGCAGGTATGCAACATATGGGCTTGAATATGTTTATCCACAGGTAAATACCACTCCAAATTGGTGGGGGTCAATTTACTTATTGTGGCATTTTAACGTACTTCTACTGATTACTTGTATTTGTTTCATGTTCTTATCATGTATTGATAGGGTGTTTACAACCCATACATGGGTCAGCAGTACCTTCAGATATATGGAGTGCCGGGGGCAATTAACCCAGCTATGTATCCTTATGCACATTTGGGTCAAACAATTGCCAGCAGCCACGGTTATACATCAGTGCAGGGATATGGAATGCCTGGTCATCAGATTGTGCAGTTCAGTGGACCGAATGTAAATGCTATCACAACTTCGACTATGCCCACAGTTCAAGCACCATATCCTACTGGTATACTTTTGTGTCTCAGAATCTATTCATAAAAAAAAATTATCATTATGTTTACATTTGGCCCCAATGAAGAACGTGATTATTGGAAATAGTCCTAATTCATGAAGTTCATTGGCTTTATCAGGCATAGCTGCACCTGTTCCAGCACAACCTCAATTTTTAGTCCCTGCCCCTTCTCAGTATATGCAAGGTAGCACTTCTGACCAAACAACTGGATGAGGGTTGATCAAGGTGAGTAATTTTGTAGGTGGTATTAATTTATTCTATCTGCCTTGCTGCTTGCACTAAATTATGGTTGGCCATTATTGTTTGTTGGCAGGTATCCTTAGATTGCAGCAGGACTAAGAGCAGCAGGACTGCTACTTGAGTGGCGGGCTTCAGATCTAGCCTTGCAAATTAATTTTCTTGCATTCTAGAGGTAAATCTATTTTCTTCACTCCTGAAGGTTATCAATAGTTTAGTGTGCTGATTCTATAACTATTTTTTGTCTTGTCTCTGATGGGATCCATTTAGCTTCAATAAAACCTTCTGGCTAGTTATGGTCGAGATTACGGGATTGCAACCCATTTGTTTCTTGATATGTGTCTACTTTTTACTGTCGCCAAGCTTAAAGAGCCGTTGGTTTTCTGTGCAGGTCATCATAGTCATTCTCACCAGAGAGGTCAGGATTTCTGAGTCACTCCACACGGAAGATGAGGGGTGTGCTCTTCCTTTACGTTTAGTGTATCTAAAAAGGTGGTATGCCTGCCGTTGCCTGAGGATGAGCAGCGGCACACAGCCATCGATTTGATGGATGCTGGAATTGTGGAATTTTGGCAACCATGGAGGAATAAAACACTGTAAACAAAAGAAGAAGAAGAAAGTATTCAAACATGTTGGAATCAACATATGATTCTTTTTTAGGGTCATAGTCCCAGCATTTGGGGGGCGGTGTATAGAAGAACCAGGAGTTCTTTGGTGTCCTGCATCTTGTATTTATATGTCATTGGACTTCTGTGCATATTAGTTTTTCTAGGGTTCTCTTATCTTCTTCTTTTTTTCATAATTTTAATTTTATTGGAGGCTTCAACGCTTATGTAATATCCATTATCATCTGACAGCCCCTCCTCAAAACATGGGGAAAGCTTCAGGTTTATTTAATTTCAACAGAAATCAGTGTGTAGTGGATGGAAGTATCAGATTCTAGTCTCTGTGGTTTGCTCACCAGAAGGTTGGGTTTTGATCCACTTAATAACTTGTCGGATTGTAGCTGTTTTAAAATTTATTGAATTAATTTTAATTTTAAAAAGTTAAACTAATATTTGTTAATTTAATGTTTGAATTAAGTTCGGAATTGAATTAATTAATAATAAAATATTAAGTTATTTATTATCGTGTAATATATTTAATAAATATTTAATAATATTGAAATGAAAAAAAAATTTATATTTTTGAAAAAGGAAAAAGAGAGTTAGCGGGGTGGATATAGAAGAACAAATGCACATTGTCAATTGTGCGGAGTCCCGTAGACAAGCCGGTTTCCAAACACTCGAGCCGCAGAGAGAGAGAGAGAGAGAGCAAAAGAGACTGGTTTTAATTGTCGTTACTGATTTTCCCTCTCTATCTCTCTCGGCTTAAAAATCAATTAATCATGGCGGCTAAGTCGCCCGTTAAAGAACTGCTCGGATCCTCCGCCGTTACCCACGCCACGCCTCCTCCACCCGTTAAGCCTGAGCTACCTTCCTCCTCTGACTCCGACGCCCATGTCGCACACGTTCCCAGCTACTCCAGTAAGTCTTCTCACACCACAAACTAAAAGCCCTAAAATTTGTATCAATACTTTGACCGTATGTAATTCTTGACGATTTTTTGTGCCTTAGGGTGGTTTTCTTGGGACAGTATAAATGAATGCGAGGTCAAATTTCTACCTGAATTCTTCGATTCGCTTTCACCTTCGAAAAACCCTAAAGTTTACAAGTACTATAGGGATTCCATAATCAAGCGTTACAGGGAGAGTCCTTCAAGAAAGATTACATTCACGGATGTGAGGAGGACTCTTGTGGGCGACGTGGGTTCAATTCGAAGAGTGTTTGATTTCTTGGAAACTTGGGGACTTATCAATTATTGGGTTTCTGTCAAGCAATTAAAGTGGGAAGATAAGGAAAGTAAATCTGCCGGCGCTTCAGCTGAACCATCGTCTAACATTAAGGAAACTTCTAAGAGAGTTTGCAATGGTTGCAAATCTCTTTGTACCATTGCTTGTTTTGCTTGTGATAAGGTCTGTCTTTCTATAGCTTTAACTGAAATTTAGTTTGGTTCTTTAAAGAATTTATTGGAAGTTTGGGACCCCGTTCGCTGGTCGTCCTTGAAGTTTTCTACAGTTGATGATTTCTAATTGTAGAGAAAATTTGTGTTTTTCCATTGAATGCACAATGTAATCTAGAGATACCTTTTATTGAAGTGATAGTGACGATCATGACTGATTTTTTGTAATCTCTCATTTTATTTTCCTTTTTTGCTAGTATGATTTGACTCTTTGCGCCAGATGCTATGTTCGTGGTAACCATCGGGTGGGTGTTAATTCATCCGATTTCAGGCGGGTGGAGATAAGTGAGGAGACCAGAGCAGAGTGGACAGAGAAAGAGACTTTGCAACTTCTGGAGGCCGTTATGCATTATCGTGATGACTGGAGGAGGGTTGCACAGCATGTCAGTGGTCGAAGTGAGAAGGACTGCATTGCTCATTTTATCAAGCTTCCATTTGGGGAGGAATTTATTGGTCGAGAATCTGGAGATGTTGATAGCAAGTTTCTTCATCTGAAGAATCCTAGTGATGTTGAAAGTGAACCCGAGAGTATCGGTGAAACATCCTCGAGTAAAAGAATGCGTCTCACTCCTATTGCAGATGCAAGCAACCCAATAATGGCTCAGGTATGCTTTTTGGAACATACATATAGAGAGAAAAGGACTGGAAGAATAAAAATAATGTTAGGAATCAGATGGATGCTGCTTTAAGACATGGAAATTAATGTTGTTGAATTCCTGAAACTGTATGAGGATTAGTTTTGCAGGCTGAGCATATTGTCATGCTCTTTTTGTCTGCTCACCTTGAAGATATCGGAGGCATTTTAAGTTTAGTTTTGCTTTAGATAATATTACCTCTGCATTAGTCAGCTATATGATATTGGCTGCAATTTTATATTCATTCATTGCTTATTGTCCAAAGTTATATCAGATAATTATTTGTGATTTTTGTCAGGCTGCTTTTCTGTCAGCTTTGTCTGGTGCTGAGATTGCTGAAGTTGCTGCTCGAGCAGCTGTGACAACTCTGTCAGAGGCAGATAACAGAGCAGGTAAAGGAACTCTTGGATCTCTTGCCAGAATTTCAAGGCAGCAAGGTATGAATTTCAGTTCTTTCAAGCCATAATATTTCCTTTGCTAATGAATGTAGGCCAAATCCTCTTCTAATGGTCAAGAAATAGTTTTCTGTTATTAGTCCTGTAATAAGAGATGTTAGTCTAATTGTTATTCTGAATGTAATTGAGAATGTTGCATTGTTAAGATCATGCTGCTGGGTATGATAATGACGTAGTTATAACATGCAGAAGGTGAGACTGCATCTAATGGTGATACCACCCTGAACACACTGGAAAGGTCTTCCATAGAGGCAAATTCCTTGATTGAGAAGGAAGAGCTAGATATTGAGAAAGCTATATCAGGAATTGTGGAAGTGCAGGTGTGTAAAATTCTTGATGCTTATTATCTCTCTTGTTCAATTAAAAATTTTTAGCTAAAAAGTTAAAAGAATTTTGCAGATGAAAGAGATCCAGGATAAGATTGTTCATTTTGAAAGGTTAGATCAGCAAATGGAGAAAGAGTGGAAACAGCTGGAGCAAATGAAGCATATGCTTCTTGTTGATCAGCTTTCCCTTTTGTTTCATAAAACTGCTGCTAAGAGAAGGGGAGAGCAAACTGAGGATAATGTCAAAACAGCTGTTTCTTGACCTTTTGTACGTTCTATATTAATCAAATGCTAAACTTATTTCTTTGCATTGCCCCTGTGCTTGCCTTCTATTTTATTTTCAAAGGGACATTTGCGGAGATTATTGTTCTTAGCTTGATTTAGTATTGTTAGTAGTAGCCGGGGGAGCTCCTGCTACAAAACCTGTCTTAATCGCAAAATCCCAAAGTTCGGTGGTGTCAACTTCAATCTGAAACTGGGCGTCGTATATAATCAGCTAGAAAATTTTTACCGCCCATGACTGAGAAAATCGATAACGTGAAGGGAGAAAGAATCTTACAACATGCTGTAAATACATAACTGGAGAAAAAGATCCTGGCCTGGCGATTTGGTTGTTTCTTCAAATGAACCTGAATGATGCGACTGCCTGCAAAGTGAAAGTAACATTACCAATATAATGAACTAGTTTCAAGCCATTACGTTTGTTTATGCTGGGTTATTTAAAATTACCTTCTCAATTCCAGAGCCGTAATTCAAGCCATTACGTACTGACTGTGCACGTTGGAATGAAATCATCAATCAACTGAGATTGACTTGCGTACTCTATGGTACCTGTACTGACTGCACGTTGGAATGAAATCATCAATCAACTGAGATTGACTTGCGTACTCTATGGTACCTGTCCCCGTAACTATATACAGTCTGCTGAACCAACCATTTGGTGGCATTCCAATGGCTGAATACAAATGCTTACGTCTTTCACCTGTATCTGGCAACGTTTAGTCTGTGTAATTAAAAGAAATTTGATAAGCACAAAGTAGCCACGAGCGGAAATTAATTGATGAGAAAGTTGCACACGGGAGTGTCAACAAAAGCTTCAACTTTGCCAAAGATTACATTCTTGTAAAAAAATCCGGACCAAGGAGCCGGAATTACCGCACTGGCTAAATGGACCATTCCATAGTTATCATTAATACGTATAATAATTTACTAAACCAATTCAATATTTATGGGATCCACCAGAGTCGGAGAACACTGCGATTATTAATTACCATCTGAGCTAGCTGCTTCGGAAGGGTAGTGAGAGCTGTGATAGACTTGAATCCATCTGGTTCGCCTCCCCCCAAGTCGGCAATCTGCAACCCCAAGCATTACTTTTTTCGAAGTTAGAAAGTCCGCAGTTACGTTACCAACTTTTATGGATGGCGACTTACCTTGAGGAAGCTAAATCTTGAGCCTGTTCACTTCATCAGTAAAAATTCGAAAATGAAATTACGACTTGCAGAACATACATAGTTATTAGTTACCATTCGTTGAAAATACTGTATAAACAAAAAGGATGGGAGAAAGAAAATTGGGAGAAGGCAATTTGAAACATTGCTTTGTCTTTTTCTGTTTCGATGCAAACTGTGTTTCCGTTTGAAGCAAACCAAACCAAACCAACAATCCAAATTCCAAGATTCCAAAAAGTTAAACGCCGTAAGAAATTCCAATTGCATTGTTCTTGTCAACAGCTGTTCTTGCAGCAGAGCACAGATTGTTTTCCATATATATTTGACGATTCCTGCAACAAATTGAATTAAAGAGAACAAAACGAAGAAGCCGACGTCATAAGGTAAAGGCTTGTAGGTTGTGTTTGTTTACCTTTGTAGTTAGAAAAAACAGTGAAGCAGCCATGGCAGCGGGGGGGCGCTATGAGACAGAAAGTGAAGAAATAGACGCCATATCTGGTTGTTGGCCGTTATTTGATTCTTGCGTAGAGCATTTGTCTCTCTCTCTCTCTCTCTCACTCGTGTCTTTTCACATCACATCTGCTCCTACCAGAAACTGAGGTCTAAAATAGCATTCACCTACCTATAATTAACTTATTTATTTTTATATTACAAAATAATTTTTATTTCTTTTAATGCAAGCAAAAAAAAATATATATATATATTTGTTTAAAATTTCTCTAATAATAAAAAAAAATTAATTAAATCAATTATTCTCACAATAATAATAAATAATTCACGATTAAATAATTTTTAAAAAAATAATATTTTTACAAAATTTAAAATAAAAATTAGAATTTAAGATAACGAGAAGATAAGGGAGGAGGTAACATTGTGGTTGTAATTCAAGAATTTTAATTATTATTTATTGTGTTTGTAATTATGGACCAACTACCCTGTACCAACCCAACCCAAAAAGCCACAATACCAAAATTTTAATTAACAAATACAATGCTGAACACTCAGGTACGAGACCAAGGTCCAACCACTACACTAATTATGATTAATTAAAGATAAATAGTAATCAAGGAAGGCATAACAACAAGCGCCAAATCCAAATCCAAATCCAAATAAATAAATTTCGGTGAATTCCAACGCCCAAGCGCCACCCGAGAAATGGAGGAGAGACGTATGTAGCGAGTGTACAATACGCGCGGCGAGAAAAGCGAAAAATTGGAAGAAAGGCGGGGGAGTAATGAAGGCGTTGAAGTAAATGCAAAATAGGCCTGCTTTTTTAATAAAGGAGGTCATGGAAAAAAACCCAAACGAGAAGAGAAGAGGAAATCCTAAAAATAATAATAAATTAAATATAATTATAAATATCATAAATTAAATTATTTTACCATTTGCTTTTGCTCCTCCTCTGCTCTGCCCTGCCAAGCCAATTTTTTCATTTCCAAACCCTGATATTTCTTCTCTGCACTTTCCTTTTCCTTTCATTTTTATTGGTAAGTTTTTTCTTTCTTTCTTTCTTTTTTTTTCATTTTTTTTAACAGTAAATTTTTTAAATTTCTTTTTGTTTTTTGAATTTGTTTCTTGCTTGGCTTGTTAGCCATAATTAAAAGTTTAAGCTCGATCTTCGTTCAAAACTTTGAAAATCTGCAATTTTTTATGAATTTCTCGGGAAAATTGAAGGCTGTTTTGCGGTAATTAGGTTTTAAATGTTTGTTGGGTAGATTCTTAGTGGATTTCGCCCCCATAATTGAGGTTATTTGGGATTAGAGGATGCAGCAAAGATCTAATTTTTACTCTCTCTCTCTCTTACACTCTTTCTTCTACACTGTGCTAGTCACTGTGTCTGAAATGAAGTGAGTAGATTTAGTTATTTAATTTTTTTTTATTATTATTTACAGTGTATGGAATTTTAGTACAAAGAAGGAGATGTCAGGATCCGAGACAGGAGTGAATGTAATGACGAACAGAGAACCGTTTAACGCGGGTGGGATTCTTTCAAAAAGTACTGTACAGACACAACCGCCCATACAGAACATGCGTTTAGCATTCAGTTCTGACGGTACAGCCGTTTACAAACCAATCACCCCACCTTCACCGACCTACCAGCCTTCTGGCGGCGGGGGCGATGCGTCCACCGCTGCGACGACGGTGATGCCTACTCCTCCTCCTCCTCCTCAGGGACTTAACATGAACATGGGAAGTGACCAAATGAAGAGGAAGAGAGGACGGCCTAGAAAGTACGGCCCAGATGGCACTATGGCATTGGCTCTTGTTCCTTCACCTTCGGCTAACCAATCCGGTGGCGGAGGGTTCTCTTCTCCTTCGCCTGCCGGCGGTGGTGCTTCTAGAGGATCCGCTTCGCCGAATTCTATTAACAAATCTAGAGGCAGGCCACCTGGCTCTGGCAAAAAACATCAGCTTGAAGCTCTCGGTAATTCATATTGACAATGCCATGTCGACTTGAATTTGAATTCATTTTTCAATTTTCTTATTGCATGAATCATTAGTTTTGTCAAACAAGTGGGACTGGAATGTTTGAGATGCAGATCGCCCGGTACAGTTGAGAGTTTTTACTGTTATTTTTATTTTATCTTCTTTTTAATTTCTGTGATGGTTTTGAGGTTTGGATTATTAGTTTGTTTTGGGTTTCTGACAGGAAATGAAATACTGAAATGTCTGTTGCTGCTGATATAATAAGAATCTTGTAAAATAGAAAAAGTAAGGCAAGCTTTTTGCTGGAACGTTTCTGTCTGAACTCAGATTCTTAATGTTTTCAAAATGACATCTATACCCTTTGTTTGTTGTTTGGTTTGTAGAATTCTTCTGTCTTTCATGTCCTAAGATTTTCGTGCATATTTTTCACACATTCATAAAATAAATGTTCTTGAGTTGCATCTTCTCACTAAATTTTAATTAGAAAATAATTTTTTTAATTCAAATACATACAACAACCATCACTGGGTTTCTAGTTTTTATCTGAAATTTAGTTCATGAAATATATATACATATATTCCTTCTTTTTGTTATTCACAACTGGGTTTACTTCTGACCATAATTTTGCTTTTATTTTACTCCTATTCTATATTAAACTTTCAGTTTTTATGTTGCCAATACCTGTTAATATTATGGTACTCTGATTTTCTCATGAAAGTTTCTGTTTGCAGGTTTGTCGGGCCTTGGATTTACACCACATGTCATAACTGTAAAAGTTGGAGAGGTTTCCGTTTACCTTTAATAGTATTTTCTTCTCATTGATGCACTTCACAAATCTTGTAGAAAATATTTCTTATTGCAATAAATTTCTTGGATATCTTTGCTTTTTCACACCATGTTTTTAGCACTTTGGTAATAACAACGTCAAATGTTATATTCTTTTGGTAGATCAAATGAGTGCCGGGTGTAATTTGCTTTTTATTTAAGTTGACTAACTTAATACATGGCAAATAAAGTAATTTACTAAGTTGAGGGTGATCAGTTCAATGAATGCATATGAACTAGGTGTGGCATATTTTGCAGTGCAATAGAGTTCTAGAGCAGAATTAATGACTATAGTTTCAAAATCAATTAATGTTATCGACATGATCCATGCAATTTTTTCCATTTATTTTGTCCGTCTTGCTTCAATATTGTGATGGAAAATTCATTGAATGCATGTTTATTCATTTATGATAAGTTCACTGAATGCATGTTTTAACTCTGATTTGACTGGAAAATTTTTTGTTGTTCCGTTTTCTCAGGGAAGGGGAGTAATTAAAGTTTTGTTATTTGCAGGAAGTTATTTAACTATGTGCTAATGACATTTATATTTAAAAATAAAAGTTTGCATTGATGGTACAAAAAAAAGTAAAAGTTTCTTTACTGCAAGGGAACTTAGATAATCAAATCTTACCACTCAACATAATCTTAGCAATATGATAAAGTTTTAAGGAAGTTGTTCCTAGTGGAGATTTTATCAAGGATATCCTTTTAATACAGGTTTTATCATCTTTTGATCAAATAACAAACATTAGATCAGCCTTAGTTCTGTTGCATCTTATTGTTGATTTCCAAGTGTGAGGCCTAAAATTCAATCTATGTCGTCTCCCAAATTGTATGCTTGCATCATATTCTTATTTTGCCTGCACTTTGTTGCACATGCATTGATGACTATAGTTTTGGTTGGTGATGGTGATGATACAAATCAGAAAATGTAACTGTTTGACAAGTGTCTATATGAGATTGGTAAAGAATGCGAGTGAATGGTACATGATTCTTTGGTTTGTTGACATTCCTTGATGCTAGAAATGATTGTTTGCATCTTAATGGCCCGATTTCTGTGCGTGCTGGAGGTTCCAAATATTTATAATATTATGATTCTTGCTTTGGTGGAATCCTTATCTTTAATTCTTTCTTTATATGGATGGTTGCACTCATGCACAAGCATGCATACAACGTGCATGTGCAGGCATACGTACCTGCATTTTACTGCTTATGCGGGACTTATTTATTAGTTTATATGTATCTGGATTTCAGGATGTGTCATCAAAAATAATGTCATTTTCTCAGCATGGTCCCCGGGCTGTCTGTATCCTCTCAGCTAATGGAGCCATATCTAATGTCACTCTCCGCCAACCAGCAACATCTGGCGGAACTGTAACTTATGAGGTTTATAAGTTGCTATTTAAGAGCACTTTTCCACAAGGATAGGTTTTTTTGTCTCCTTTTAAAGAAAAAAAAATGGTTGTTTATTTTAGACTGCTGTCACCAACCCAAGTAATTGTTATCCCTACCAAAACAGGGTGCCAGCTGCAAGTTTAAATTTGAATATCATTCCTGTACATCCAAGTTCAGGCTTAAGAAACAATTGTTATCAATGCTAAAATTTTCCTTTCAAAATCAGTTCACAAGGACAATCATCCATAATTTTAAATGTGACAACTTTTTATGACAAATCACAGTTATGAAGTTAGATTGCCTCATTTATGCATGTTGCTATACACGTTTAACCAAAATTTTCCTATTTTCCTCCTCTTGTTTGTTTACTTTTATTAATGTAGGGGCGATATGAGATTCTTTCACTTTCTGGTTCATTTTTGCTATCTGAAAATGGTGGTCAGCGGAGCAGAACTGGGGGACTAAGTGTGTCATTATCTGGCCCAGACGGACGGGTATTAGGAGGTGGTGTTGCTGGACTTCTAACTGCTGCAACCCCTGTTCAGGTCTGTCTCCATGTTTACTATTATCTTCATCTTCATGTGAATCTTTGTGAACAGCATTGTTGCTTGCCCTATTCTCTAAATGAGGCTGGTATCTTGCAAATTTGTAATGCATTGCAAAAAAAGTTAAGGGTATTATGTTTGGGATTGAGATGGCCTTTGAAATTACAGCTATTATGGAGTGAATCATTAGATGTGAAATATCAGTGGAAAGACCCTACTAAAACTTGGTGTTTAGTAAATGCTTTAACTATTGTGCTTTCAAAGTTAAGTAGAAGCACAACAATATCAAACATAGCGTATGTATAAAAGGGGAGTACTTTGAGGTCAAAAAAATAAAAACAAAATATTGACCAAAATTTGAGCTATTTAAATCTCATATGACAGTGAATAATAATATTACTGCATGTTACAAGACAGCAAGCCACATGTTTTGTTGATTCTGATGTTATGGTTTTCTTATTATAACAATCTTCTGAAACACCATTCCCCTCTTCTTGCTCTCACAAAATTATGAATTGCTGAACTGAGATGTTTGACAAAATAGATTGTGTTACATTTTACTAGCCATGAAAATCTGTATCGGCAGTGTTGCCATTAATGGGTGGTAATCATCTCGAGCTTTCTATATGTTTGCAGGTAGTTGTTGGGAGCTTCATTGCCGATGGGCATGGTCATGGTCATGTTCAGGGTCAGAAGCAATCAAAGTCATTTCACCAAATGGAACCATCACCTGCCCCTCCAAAGCTTGCTCCAGGTAGTGTGCCTGCTGGAGCAAGTAGCCCACCTTCTCGTGGGACTCTCAGTGAATCCTCAGGCGGACCTGGGAGTCCACTTAATCAGATTACCGGAGCCTGCAATAATAATCACCAACAGGGCATGGTGACAAGCATGCCGTGGAAATGAACCAGTTCTTAACTCAAAGCTTTATCGCTAATCAGTGCAGTAGGCGAGTTCCCTAATGTTGTGTTACTAGTTACTGGTAGTGTTTACCATAGGACCTTAATGAGAGATCCTTTTACAATGTTAGATTTGTGCAAGTTAATTAGAGGAACTAAAAAAATGCTTTCTGGTTTGACCTTGATGTCGCGCTTCTGAGGCTGGCTATGGTTAGGAGTTGGAGAAAAGCCTGCGGGTTTAGTCTTTTAGGAAAGTTTGTCTTTGTATTTGTTAGTTGTTGTTGTTGCTTATTACCTGTACTTGTGACTTTATTCGCGTTTCTATATTAACCAGGGGACATCAGAATGCCCGCAGGAAAGTTTGTCTTTTGGAAATCTTAGTTCAATCACCTCTGTCTATTCCTACTCAAATCCCAAAGATGTTTATTTTATTTTCATTTTGTATCCAAACCCCTCAAAGTACAACTTGATTTCCATTTCCTCAATTGGGTTCGTTTCACTTTTGACCCACAAGAAACCTATGTAGATTATAGCGAATTAGCTACACATAAACTATTCACGGTAAATGCTCATGTCCTCAGCGCTCTCTTGAGAATAAAGCGGAACGAAAACATCCCAAGAAAAGCGGTCTGCCAAAACCAAGCTCTTGCATTATCAGGATCCACTCTTTTTGCGATGAAATATGCACATATAGCTTGACCAATATGTGATATTGAACCTGTAACAAAAATAAATTTTGCCAGAGACATCGACCGCAAGAAGAAGAGACCAATACTTCTCATAAATGGCACAGGCCCGATGTCATCTAACAGAACAATTGAAGTCAACCCAGGCATTGTTACCGCACAAAGTATCCAATAATACAGAGTTGGTCCGTCCATGCTTTTCAATTTCCTGTCCTGCCAGTACTTGATAGTTGCAACCATGCCTTCTCTGGGATTCACCATTGCCACATAGCCGAGTTCTTCCTTTGCTTTGCGTGTAGAAAAGTAATGGGTAACACCCACCTGTGAAAGAAATGTTTCGATTTTGATTAGTCATATCCGATGGAAAGAATGGTTTAAGAAGATTGGATTTTGAAACTAACCTTGTACACTTCGTTTGGAAGGATTAATGGTTGAGGTATCCACCATCGATTCAACCATGGATTTAAGAAAGAATGCAGAAGGGCGAAAATCCTTGCGATGAAGAGAGCAGGGGAGACTCCGAGCCAAAACTTGGGCAGGTCATAATCCAGACTTTTGAGTAGAGGACCGATGAACTCGAAGGTATTGACTGGAGAATCTGTGAAAGAAATAAGTCAGGCAATTTTCAACAACGAACATATTGTTAAATAGGGTTGATTAACTATAAGTTTCTTCATTACCATCAGATACAAAGTATGGTTGGCCAGCAGCTACAGGTTGTCCTGTTTTCCCGGGAATGTCGTCGAGAAGCCCCTTGCTTGCCAAAATCAGTGCAAGCACAAGATTATCCACATAAATCCAATCTGTTTTCACTCTTGGTTCACCAATTTTGGAAAGCAATAAACCCAACTTCGCATTTGACACAATCCTTGGAAGATGCGTGCCTTCACCGGGTCCATATACGGTTCCAGGACGAACCGCACATGTGTAAAGGCATTTCATATTATTCTTCCTGAAAATTACAGAACGTATCTCAGCTTATAGACGAAACCACACCAATTAAGAATTCGTGTAAATAAGAATAACTCCTCTTCTCCTGTGCAAACATTCACATTATAATCTGAATTCGACGTAAAACAAAGCTAATTTGCACCAAATCCGCATTTCATAATCTGCAAACTTGGGATAATTAATGAACACTTACTTCAAGGGACAACCATTATTCTTCAGAATTAATTGTTCAGCAACTGATTTACTACGTTCATACGGATCGAGATGACCGTCAGTGGGAGCATACGGCAAATATTCATCGCCATTCACAATTTCTTTTCCCCCAAACACAACTTTGTCCGAGCTCATGTACACAAGTCTTTGAATGCCAAGCTCGACACAAGCTTCAATCACGTTGCGAGTTCCATTAATATTGACTTCATCAATTCTAACAGACTGAAGCATTTCTTTCCCTGACTTTCCGTACGAAGCAAAATGAAACACGCAATCTGCGCCCCGCAGAGCGTTGTCTACATCTTTTTTGCTGGAAACATCCCCTGTTATTAACAATTCTCGCTCAGTAATTTATCAAATGTGAATTTAAAAAAAAACAAGGATCAAATTCAAACCTTGGATGCAATGGACGCCATAAATATTCTTGAGATCATCAGAACGAGGAGACGTTTTTCGCAGGTCAAAGGCTCGAACTTGATGAGCACCTCTACGAACCAGCTCCAAGCAGAGAGCTGAACCCACATGGCCCAGCCCACCCGTCACCACGAACGTCTTTCCCTCTATCCCTTCCTTCTCGCTCGAATTCACCGCCATTTTCGCTTCGTCCAAGCTCAGAAACTCAAGCAGAGCACTGCCTACGGGATTGCTCTTAACCCTGTGCCTTTTTTTCTCCGAACCGAAGCCCGACCTCACTGTTATAAATTTACAAAATGGTATAATGACATCTGTATACCTAATTTTGTATTGTGCTACAAGTTAAACTAATGTTTTCAATTTATAACAAATATGTCCCCAACTAGCCCGTGTTGAACTAACCGAAGTACCCTTTAATTTCGAAGTATTAAGCTTAAGAATAAAGGGCATTTTCGTTATTTGAGTAGAAGTTAGAAATAGAAGAATTGTGCAGTAAAAACTATGAAGAATTAAAGAGTGACCCGAATACGACCATATCTCTGGTATTTCTCTTACAAGAAAAGCCTGCATTTAAATAAGAAAATAATGTTTAAAAATAATATATGGGAAAATAGTTTAGTATAGAAAGTGTTGTTGCTTTTTGACTGCACGGATGTGACAGAGAAGGACTTATAAATTTTATTTATAGTACTAAAGATTAAGAATGGTAACGAAATGGGTGCTGTAACCCCCGCATATCATCACAGTTTCTATGTTCATCGATTTCTTGTATAACAAAGGTTGCAACATCAGAATAAGTAAGGTTTAGTAGGGTCACTTTGTTCACTTTTCAGCAGACACAATAACCACGCGTATGTAGTTGGCCTGGCCTCTCTACACTGCAGCCACACCCTCTGTGGGTGCCAAGCTCCTCCTTTGCTCTTAAGCAATGTGTCACTCCCACCTGCCAATTACAAGATTTTACAAATTTCTATTGACTAATTTTCTTGACCCATAAGAAGAATGCAGCTGTTTTCGGAAAATATTGATACGAACCTTGTACACTTCACCAGGAAGGACACAGAGGTTGAGGAAGACACCATCTATTCAACCATGGATATAAAATGATTGAACAGAAAGACGAGGCAACGGAAATTAAGAGAAAATCGATGGTCATCCATTCCAGCATTAGTTTTCCACTTTTGTGAATGCTGTATCTTAATTGTCAATATCCACAATTTTATGATAAATAGGTCCTTTTCTATGAGTTCTGTGTAGAGCTATATTAGCCTAATAAACATCATGACAAACTGAGAAACATGCATGACTAAATATTCTAAAAAATATAAAATTTAAAGGGATGGCCATTACTCTTTAGAGCCAATCCTTTCAGCAACTGATTTACTGCAGCCACATGGTCATCAATGGGAAAATAAGGTAATCGTTATTCCTTTCCGCCAAACACAACATTGAATGTGATCACTTAGACGAGCCTTTGGATCCCAAACTCAATGCAAGCTTTCAATGACATGGCAGGTTCCATTAATATTGACTTCACCAACACGACCAAACTGGAGCATTTCTTTCCCTGAAATGCCAAAGGAAGCAGCATGAAAGACACAATCCGCACCATGCAGAGCTTAGCTTTGTCCACATCGTTTTTGCTGACAATATCCCCTGTCATTAACAGCAATTGCCGGAAGGAATGCTACTTACTATGGCAGCTGCAAAAAACAAAAACTCAATGACTGCTTTCATTGCTTGCACTTAAGATCTAATCACACCCAGTTCTTCAATAAACGGTTTAAACTATCAGAGCTAATAAAACAGAGTAATAGCAACCAAATTCACTCTAAATTAGATATCAAAATTAAAAATAATATATTTTCCAAAAATCTCTACGCGTGATTTCATATAATTTCACTCTAAATCATCAAACTTGACCAAATCTTCAATACTCAAATCCATCACTCAGTTTCTAACTCAATATATCAGTAGAATGGGCAAAACAAAAAAAAACCCCAAGTTTTTGATTTGTTTTGAAGAGAGAAGATGGAACCCTGGAGTAACGAACCCCGTGACTCTTGAGATCATCAGACCAAGGCGAGTATCTTGGCAAGTCAAAGGCTCGAAGCCGGTCAGCGCCTCGATGGGCCAGTTCCATCCAAGCAGAGAGATGACCCCAAGTGGCCCAACCCGCCCGTCACCTCGAACGTCTTTCCTTCTATCCCTTCGTTTTCGCTCAGGCGTATATTTAACTGCGAACTCAATTCAACACAAACACGAGGCTGGCCAGTGCCGCTTTGTCTGTGGGTTTCTTCAACACATTTAGGACTAACCCACTTCAAAATTCCTTTTGTCAAGTAAAATTACATTTTTCTTTTTAGCAATATTATTAATTTTGTTATGAAACTAAAATTCGTGATTGTATAATTATAATTATTTCATAATATTTTTTATTTTTGTAATATTCACACGCATGCACATACGTACATATACTTATAGTTTATGTATTTTATCCTAATTATTTTTGAAGTGTCAAAATTACCTCTATAATATTAAATTTTAACCAAGATAATGTTGGACACGGGAAGGATAATTTAGTCATTTCAATAAGAAAAAAGAACTTATTTATTAAAAAAATTATATTTTTATTTATAAAAATAAAAGAAGGAAGCCAAATTAATTGAATTATTTTCAAGATTAAGTCATACCAATAGCAAAATTTTGATTCATAAGATTTGAGAGAAAAGAAAACTTAGAGAAAGCTACTACAAAATTTAGAAATCTTCAGTTTCACTCTTGTGTAATGTATGATAATGGAACACGTGAGAGCACCTTTGAAAAGACAAAGGAGAAAGAGAAATAAAAAAAAATCTCAAATATGGAACAGAAGCACAAACAGAGAAAGCTTTGGTAAAAAATCCCATTCCCATAAATGGAGACCAAAGAAGAAAAGTTATAGAGTTCAATCTAGCAGCTAAAAGAAATTGTAGTTGTTGAATCTCAAGTTTCCATAGCTTGCACTGGTATAAGCATTGAGGAGTTCGTTTTGTGCAGACCAGAAATCAGCTTTCAGTCCACCTCTTCTAATTGCCTTTAATATTTTGTTTCGATGTGCATGTCCTGTTACCACCACTTTCTGGCTGTTAGCATCGACTTCCACTTTCTCTATTCCTGTCGAGAAAATTGCATACGAGTATATATCAAATGTTAAGCCATTCACGGACAGGATGGACGTTGCAGAGCAATGTGTTATGCTTACCTTTGAGCTTTGATAGGCATTTCCTTACTCTTTTCTCGTGTATGCCAACCATCTCTACCATTAACTCGACTGTCTGCAAAATGACAAACACATTCATAAGTCAGAATGTGAAGAACATTAACATGATGTATTCGGATCCATTTGTAGCTGTTGCATTTTGGTTTGAAATAATACTGTTACCTCCATGACGAACTTAGAATTGACAACGACCTGTGTATTGTTACAAGGGAGCAATCTAGTGAAGAAAAGAATGACAAATGATGTGGAAGAGACAAATGGAATGAAGTGCAGGAGTGAATATGGACACAGATAGGGAATGTCGGGCTTATTTATAGCTACAAGCATGCAGCATAGAGGGGACATGAAAAAGAGAGGGAATAAACGGAGACGGAACTAAAGCTAGTCATGGGTCTGGTTCTCAAACTGTGCAGAATTATCTGCTTTGCTTTGCTTTTCCCAAAGAGAAAACCAAATAACAAGGAAACAGTTTTACATAGGGTGTTGTGTTTTATGCTTAATGTTGATATGAACTGCATGACGCAAGCTATAGACTCAAAAGGTATAAGAAAACAGAAATCCCGTCTGCCCAAAGCAATGTGGGTTTCAAAGTATTTTGAATGATTGGGTTTGACGAGTCCAACTTAGCTTTTCTTTTGGGATCTTTGGATCAGTTTCCAGTTACAATTTTCTTTCGAGGAATTTAGGCCAAAGACGTAAACAAAGTATAATTATTTGCATATTGCTCGTCACATGTTGCATATCAATCTGATCTCTAGATCTTAACTGTCCATTTATAAAGAGCATTACATTAAAAAGAAAAGGGAAAACATAATAGAACTTGTGGAGGCTCGAAGAAGAACTATAATGAAGATTGGTATTTTGGTTTCGTGGAGATTTGCCATTAAAGTTTTGATCCAAATTCAGAGATTTTCAGGGACTGTAAATAAAACTGGAGGTGGGGTTGTGTTGGTAGTGAGGAAAAGAAGGCAAAAGAGAAAGATTCATGGAGCCCAGGAAGATTCTAACAAAGGAGGATAATGGTTGGGATCGAAGCATTGGAATCTGCATCTATTCCTTTCTCGAGAATCACATCACCTTTGTTTTTCTGATCATTTTGGTCATACCTCGCATTGTTTTACCGGTTCCATCGCTACCTCATTTTGGTATTCCTTCACTTCAGTCAATGGCAACTCCAAATCCACGACAGCATGCTCATACTTCTTTTTCTTTACTGTTTCTCGTATTTTCAAAATGTTTTTTTGAAAAAGGAAATGAATCCGAGCCGCAAACCGGCCCACGAAGAGGGGCCCAGCTGGGGCCCTCAAAGCGACATTCTTAATTCTGGAAGACCCACAACGTGCCACATCACCCTCTTCCTTCCAGAACCGAAGACCAGAGAATTTTGCTTCACCGATTTCTTTCACTGCGAAGCCGGGGTGTAAACTTTTCGTCAATTTCAGCCATTGAAACGGTAATTTTATGCAATTTTCGTCCCCCTTATTCCTTTTCCTGTTGCATGCATGTCTTTTAGTACTCAGGTTTACTGTTAAATGTCAAAAAACTTCACAGAACAGAAATGATTTTTTTATACGCTTAAACTTCATGTGAACACCTACTTTGATGTATGCACATTCATAATTTTTAACAGTGCTTGTCGTGGGAAATTACGTTGAATTAGACAAAGGGAAAGGAAACCGATGAAAAAGACTTCGATTTGAGCGAAGCATTATAAATCACATGCATTAGAGCCATTTCGTATTTGACTCTGTAAAATTTGAAGCAAATGAACACGGAAACACTAAATTTAGGAAATATGGGTGTATTTGAAGACTTTTTTCAGTTTGAATTTGATTGGTGTGTGCGATTAGTTAATGTACATTGAACATTTTGGCGCTGCATGAAAGTTGATCGAACACATTTGAGTTGGATGCCGCATATTACTACAGGGTTTGGTTGGTAGCATCAATAAACAAAAATGAAGTATTAATAATGTCCTTAGTTTAAGAGGTAGTTATAATCCACTAACTTGTGTTCATTCCATAATTTCTGTTTCTGAAATTGACCGTGTCTGTGAAAGAAATGAAAATACTCTAAAAGCTATGATTTCCTGGTTGTATTGCCTGTTAGTTATTTCAGTTAATTTGTAGAAGCAATCTGATATCTTTGGAAATTTCTTTTGGAGCAAGCTCACGATGCAAGGTTAATTAACCTATGTAGGCAAGTCTAGGTAATTCTGTTGTGAAAGAATTGAAGTGGGAAGCATGCCCTTCCAAGGAAACAATAGTGCTCATACAGTGTCCATCAAAGAATCATTTAATGATCAATATTTCTTGCTGAACTTTACAATGAGCACTTATTTGGGTCCCGATGTCTACTCTGATAACCCAAGACGTTCAGCGTCTCAAAGATTAGCTGAAGGTTTGCCCCCATATACTTCAAAAAATATGGGATTTTCATTTGTCAGCTTTCCTCAGTTGGAGAGTTTATATTACTATGTCTTGAGGAATGCTCATCCTGGCCTAGTTGTGGAGCCTTCTATGCTGCATATGTATCTAAAAGGTGTTATGCCTTTGCCGAGCTCTGAGCTTCCAGAGGACCGTCGACAATTCACAAGTTTTTTTCCGACAAATATTCATGGACATAAAAAGTACTCTGGACACTATGAGATTGTGAAGGGGATTGTTCTTGTTGATGACCCCGTTACATCATTCATGAGAAAAGCAGACCTGGAAAGGTTTCGATGCTTGTCTGGTATGGATGATTTGAAGATTGATAAAATTAAATCCCTATGTTATGAACATCAGTACCAGAAAGCCCAAGAAGAGGGAAAGCTGCATTGTATGAAATATAGTCCAGAAATTGCTGCTGCTGGCAATATTTCCGATGGGAGCCATAATTCTTCAGCAAAGTTACACGTGATGTGTAAGGAAGTATGGTCTTGTAACCCTTTCCTGGACCCAGTATTCCCCCACGTTTCAGTGTCAAAGCATCACATTGCAGACAGAGCCTTCCAGAAGGCCTGCAAAAGAGATGAACCTGCCACAATGCCTCTCTTAACCATTCCAAATGTTGAAGAATGTATGTCAGATGCATCTATTACTTTAACTGGGACTGCCACGAAGGGAATAGTTGGACCGCCAATTGGTATTGTGGACATAGGCATTAGCAAACCAGCATATTTCTTCCGAGTTGCTCTACCTGGAGTGAGGAAAGATTATTGTAAGTTTCATTTTCTTTTCTCATTTCCCATTTATTTTTATCCTGTTAACTTGTGATCTTGGTACTTATCAGTTGACCACGTCATGTGCCAGTGCCACAGTTTCACTATCATTGTCTTCATTAATTTAATTGACACTTTCAAAAGTGATAAACCGGTGGATTTTTCCTTACTTGGCCATTTGGGTTATGTGTCCTCCAAAACGCCAGCTGAATTTGCAATCATGATTAGTAACTGTGCTCATTCATTCAGTTTTGGCAACTGATAATTATTCTTCATAGCAGGCCACTTCAGTTGTGAGATTGAGTCGGATGGGAAGGTTCACATTGAAGGGTCAACATCCGGTGGAAAAACTATCAGGAAACGTTCCCGTGTTTTCCATATGAAACTTCAGCAATTATGCCCACCTGGGCAGTTCACACTCACTTTCATTCTTCCGGGACCCGTTGATCCACGGCTGTTTTCACCTAACTTTAGATCGGATGGCATTTTTGAAGCAGTTGTCATCAAGCAGCAAAAGTAATGCATAGCATTTTGCTATTGTAGGCAGTTGTAGAATCTATGATCAGTAGAAATTCATTTCATACTTGTATCCAGCACCAGCAGTTTCCTTCCTTTGATGGATTGGCTCATGTAAAGACTCGTGTTATTTCTATGAATATTATGATAGCATGATATAATATAATATAGAAGGACTCTTTCTCTGTGGGATTCCCTTTCAGTGAGATAAGGATTTTTTTTTATTCTTAATTTTTTAAAATTTTAATTATTTTTTATTTATTAAAAAAATTAAATTAAAAATAAATGTTTAATTATATATTTATGTGTGATTAAATTATTAAAAATTAAGGATAGAAAAAATTGGAAGGGAATTTTTGTCATTCTCAGTGACAGTCGCAAGCGTAGAAGCATCTCCATTTATGGTTATGCCTATTTGAGTCAAGAGGTCGTTTGATATAATAAATGGATGAGTCACGCCTTGCCTTTTTACGAGAAACTACAAAACAAAACAAAACAGCGGGTTATTAGCCAGCGCAGAATACAGTGGGTGAAAATCATGCCATATCTGCTTCCGAGGGTTGTTTTCGTCATTTCAATTAGTACACGTGGCATGTGAAGACAATGACTAATTACTCAGTGACGGGTACTACAAAATAGAGTAAAACCGCACAGAAGACTCAGAAAATCCCGCTGCAAGAAACGGCGAAATAAGCTCTGACTCTAGGGCCGTCGTTTAGATATCGGAATCCAATCGGTAATACCTAGAATTCCCTCTTTTTCCAACTTTTTTCATCTGCATGGCTATTTGTTGCTTATTAACTGCTTGTCGACTGTTTATGTTCGATCATCAAGCAATTATCTTTTTGGTGTATCAGTTATATATTATGATAAAATATGTTTCCTGTGTAACAAGGATTAATTTTGTTTACTATTACCGGCGTTCTGAAATCAATAGATCTTTCTCCGAATATTTTCTCAGATTTGGCGGAGGAGGTATGTGTGATGATTTGTGGTTCATCATGATTGTGTTGTCTTATGTAAAGATTTAAGATTTGATTGAAATTTAACGCAATAATTAAAATTTTTGTTTATGTTTACATGCAAATGAATTCCACTTAGTGTAATTGAGATTATTACACTGTGAGACTCTCCTTTTTGCATTTTTTAACATGCAAATAAGGTCATAGAGATGTCTTGTACAGAAGCCCTAATGGTCTCGTTTAACATGTAGATGAAATGGAAAATGCTCATGTGGTTGTTGTGCTTGTACCAGCATTGTTTCTATGCTGTAATATGGTGCTGGGGTGAATCTCTGTTATTTTTAGACTTTGACTGAACTTGTGTTGCATGTTATGCCATGGCAAAAATAAAATCCTGAAGACCAACTGTTTCGCGCTCTTTTTAGGGATTTGATTTTTCGTTTTAGGGAAGACTATCTGTTTCGCGCTCTTTTTAGGGATTTGATTTTTCGTTTTAGGGAAGACCAACTGTTTCGCGCTCTTTTTAGGGATTTGATTTTTCGTTTTAGGGAACAGGTTACCGGTAGAGCAGGTAAGTTCGGTGGCAGCTAACTTTTGGACCTAATAGGGTCTGCTTTTACTCCAAGCTGGTATTTTATCCGACCGAATCACAATCTGCACCTCTGGCAACAAGTAGCTATTTGCATACTGTTCCTTGTCAGAGCTAATAGCTTGTTTAATTCCTGTTATAACGCACACCATTTTTCAAGTCAATTTTTTCTTTGTAAATTCTCAGTGAGTGGATGTTGTGGAACTTTGTCTTGTTTGGTTAGATTTCAACACAAGCAATATGAAATTTCATGTATGCTTGATTGTTGCATGATTATCTATATGCTATTAAATCTGATTTAGGAGAAGATTGCCCACACTTGATTACGATGTCTGTAAAAGAAGGCATGATGGAGTTCTGTTGCAGTAGTTTTCCTCTTGTACTATGATTAAAACTCCAATGGTTATTCTAGGATTTACAACACATTTTCTCACTTTATGAGTACTTTTTGTGAATTGGCATGGGCTTTTTTTTTATAGAAACATGTTTTAGTGGTGTCATTTTTTGGAAGATTGTGTCATATCTGCCCAGAGAGATTGGACGTGGGAATCATCGTTCATTTAATGGTCAAAGCTTTTTCAATTTCAATGTATTTTTGATTTATTTACATTAAGTTCTGTGCGAGAATATGCTAAGCAACATGTTGCAGTATTTATTCTCATGTACATATCTCTAAGGCAGTTTCTCACTCTTATGACTGCAGTTTTTCTCTCTTAATGTTCCTTGACTTACTACATGCAAACTATTATTGACTATCGTAAACTTAAGTTGTTCACTTGATCTAGAAACTCAAATAAGATTTCTCTTCATGCATGCCCAAACTTTTGCTTGTAATTGTGAGGTTGGAATATGGCTGTTTTACTAATATGGTCAAGTTATTTCCTTTATAAGTTTGACTAAGATAGCATAAGAAATCATTACAGGAGTTATGATTTAAAATTAAGGAGGGCATAGATTTCAGAATATCTGTGACCATATTACGTTGAATCAAGTCTGGTGTCTATGACCATCCAACATATCTCAATGTCATAGTTGTTCTGTCTTGAACAATCTTATGCTCCCATCTTCATATGTCCTAAATACCATGGGATGATTTGATTATCTTCATATATACGGCCTTGGGTCTTAGGAGAAAGAAAGAGAATTCCAGATAGAAAAGGACAAAAAAAATATTATTGGAAAAATCGTCACCTACCAGCTGCATGCATTACATACCTACTGCTTCTATTGATGAAAAGACGGAAGCACATCCCCTATCGCTTTGACTGCCAGGGGTTGGGAAGAAGGGAGGTGACTGAACCCTATCCCAAAATAAGCAAGTTATTACCTTGGCAAAGGTTGGTGGCAGATTTTTTCCAAGGAAGAATGCTTTTCGGCGGAAATCTCGTCTCAGGTTGAGGGGGATAACAATGGTTTCAGACAATTGATTTATTATGAATATTTATTACATGGAAATCATTTTAGGCAATGCAGTTGCAAAACTGATTTGAACGTGATCTTGTGTCTTTTACCTTTTTTAAAAGCATCTATGTGGATGTTTGACCTTTATAAATGGTAATTTTTCTATGTTCTATAAGCATCTCCGCATTTTAAATGGCATATCAATTAACCCTCTAACCATCTTTAAGCAGATCTCAGGGCAAATTAGGATATTTACCTTCACTTTTCTGTTTTTATTTCCATCTTTGTTATTGACTTGGAAATCAATTTATGCATGGATGCCTGCCATTTTATACTTTTTTCGAAGATATGATGACCAGTGCTTCCTAGATTCATGTTTCATTGATCAGTAGGGGGTGCATGCAGGCACACATATTTGAATGTACTTAACATTTATATACTCCATTCAGGTTTATCATATGCTTGTGTATTGTAATTTTGCAGGTGAGGTACAAAATTTACAAGGATGGATGTGGAAACTAATACTGAGCTGAAAAATAATGCTGAACATCCAAAATTGAAGCCATCTGCAGTTTTATTTGGAACTGCGAAGGAAGGTAGTGCCGGGCCACCTATTGGTCTTGTTGACATCGGTGTGAGTGATAGCGCCTATCTTTTTCGGGTTGCTCTGCCTGGCATCCGAAAGGATGAAAGTAAGGATCAAAACTTTATCCATGCATGTCATTGGCATATGAGATGCACAATGCATGTGAAAGAGGTGTAACTGGCAATGTTCTTTATTCTTTACTCCCTTGGTTGGTTATCAGCAAGCACAGTTAAATTCTTTAAGCTTAATTGCTGTAAAAGATGCGTCTGTGTTACAGATTGAATAGCAATAAGTAGATGACTGATTGGATAATGCTTGCCTTAACAGGTGAGTTGAAATGCGATATCCACCGTGATGGAAGAGTTCGTATACGAGGACTTATAACAGATGGAGCTATTGTCAAAGACTCTGAAAGTGTATACCAATTGAAAGTCCAGCAACTTTGTCCACCTGGACCATTCACTGTTTCCTTTAATTTGCCAGGACCTGTTGATGCACGGCTGATTTCTCCTACTTTTCGCCGCGATGGCATTTTGGAGGCTGTCGTTATGAAAATCAAATAGCCGGAACTCCAGTAGATGGCTGGCGTTTCTAGGGAGCTATTCTGCACAAATGTATGCGGGACACACCCGGATACATACTCTTGTTTGCAAATGGGAGCAACTTTTAAACTTAGTAGTATAATATGCGTATAAATGGCCATATAGCCAATGATTATATACTCTGCAAGCTTTAGATGTTGAGTCAGAAACTAATCTGATGGTCTATAGCAATACTCTCTTATCTTGAATGCCTTTAAAATTTTTGTCATGTGTTTATTATATTTTTCATTCTCTATCCTACTGTTTTCTGTGTGGCATAATTGATGCATGTCCGAATTTACTTTTGATGTATTTCCATTTCTTGAATGTCCAAGGACTTGGACAAAGTGTCAAACCACTGTCTCAGCATCTTGCTTTAATTCAACATTAATTGGAAACACAAGTTTCACATTCCAACTAGCAGTATCTGTTCAGTAACCCAAGTATAACCATTTTCTCAAGGCCTGTGGAATTTCTTTTCACCATTGCAATCTTTGGTTAGACTTAGATTTGCATTTCTTTATTGAATAAAATTTAGACTGAAACGTATCAGTTGGTTGGATTTATTAGATAACTTCGAATCACTTTTGTATATATAATTAAAGAGAAGAACGGTTGATTGCTACAGTGATTCATGGGACGGCTGAAGTTAACAAACATAAAACAAATTGAAAAATAAAAATTCTACAAAGTGCTTTAAGAAAAATTAGATAAATAACAGGCAGAAACTCAGAACAAGAGACTAAATTTGTCACAATATTCACAGAAAACAACAAAAATCGTAGTCTGACACTCCAATTTCTTCAAAACACAGCAGCAACTGGAATCAGAAGAAGACGTTGTAAGAAAACAAGTCAATAGTTTAATTCAACGATGACGGATGAAATTAAATGTTTGATCCGCACCTTCCTGGAATCATGTACTCTAAACCTCAATCCTTCATCAACCCTTCTCCTTCTTCGATCACATCAAACTTCGTCATCAACGAAATTACATGGTGCTACTCATTTTCTATATAACACCAAAATCATCTGGGTATCAAACGAAGAGCTTTAAAAATTAAAAAAAAATGGCGTTGAGAGTTCTTTCAGCTCTTGAGACCGCAAAAACCCAGTACTATCAATTCAAAGCAATCATCATCGCGGACATGGGACTCTTCACGGACGCTTACGATCTCTTCTGTATACCTCCGATCACGAAACTGATCGGAAGGATAAACTATGACCAGGAACGCTACGATCATGAACAAGGCGTTATAAAAATGGAAAACAAAATCCCGAACATTGTCTTCTCTTTTATGATTGCCTTATTCTCACTGTAATCGGTCAACTCGTCTTCGGCAGACTTGGTGATCGAATCGTACATGGTGCTGAGCTCCGTAAGCCTGCGAATTCTCCATATGTACGACGAAGAATTGTGTTATCGGAAGTTTAGGGTTTTTAATTTCTGTTGCGTGTCGGAATTGGTGCGATAATGTCGGGAGTGTGCCAACAAGAGGACACGTGGTGCTTTTATAGCTGCTGTATTTTCCATGCAGGGTTGCGGTATTTTGGCTAGCTCGACGGTGACGATGGTTTGCAAGATATTTGAAAGTACGTCAAACGTTGAGGACAATAATCAGGCGCCACAAGGAGCCGATATTGCATGGAGATTGATACTAATGCTCGGTTTATTGCCGGCGGTTCTGACTTTTTACTGGCGTATGACGATGCATGAAACTGCCAGGTTTTTATCATTCTATTGCATAATTCTTTATTATTCTCTTGCATATACATATGCATTGCTGCTGGACATTTCCATGACAGATCTTCAGACATGAAAGTATTGTTTGGACGTTAATTAGGCCGACCGTAGAAGAATTATTGATTCAAATTTTAACTAAATATCGATGTCCGAATTTGAAAATGTTTAATCATCGTCATATCTTTCATTTATGTTTATTCTTTTCTTAAAAAGGAAAAAAAAAGAACAAATGTTCATAATCTGTTCATTTATGATATTTGATAACCTTTTGGAAGAGTATGTGACAAGTTAATGTGTTTTACAAATTTCCAATTTCTCAGTACAAGAACAAGAAGAAGAAGAAGAAAAACCACTTCCTTCAGTTTGAAAGCATGTCGTTACTATTGCCTTGCGTGATTCACAGCTTGTCTTTGACATTTTTTTGCATTGTTTAAATTCCAAGGTATACAGCTATGATTGAGCAAAATGCCAAGCAAGCAGCCAACGACATGGAGAAAGCTTTAGACATTTCGTCGAGTCAAATTACAGAAGACTATCCATTGCCACCAAATCCTCCTCCTTATCCCCTCTTATCAAAGAAATTCCTTCGCCGCCACGGCCGGGATCTCTTCTCCTGTGCCACAGCATGGTTGCTGTCGACTTTGTCTTCAACAGTAGCAACCTCTTTCAATCTCAAATTTACCATCAGTATATTGACCAGGGCCAGGAGAACTCCATGAATGCATACGAAGAAGCATTTAAAGTAGCCAGATTCCAAGCCTTAGTTGCCATCTTCTCAACAATTCCGGGTTACTTCGTCACTGTTCATTTCACTGATCGCATTGGGAGAGTTTCTGTACAAATCATTGGTTTCTTATGCATGGGATTAGTTTAGTTCGCAATTGGAATACCCTACAGACATCACTGGAGCGAAAAAACAAATATGGACCCAACACGACAACTTTCATTGTCCCGGCAGAACTTTTCCCAGCAAGATTTAGATCAAGATGTCATGGAATTTCCGGGGCATTTGGAAAAGTAGGCTCCATGATTGGAACAGTAGGGTTTCTTTGGGCCTCGCAGCAAGACAACGATGACAAAAATAATAAACCAGATGCGACCGGAATAACAATAGCATTGATGATTTTAGGTGGAGTCTGTTTCATTGGAGCGGCATTGACATATTTTTTCACGCGAGAAACTGTGGGAAGATCATTGGAAGAGAACGAAAAAGAAGACGAGCCCAGTTAGCTATGTTTTATCGGATGTCTTACGAATTCTAGTTTGCGAAAGAGTCCATCTCGAGAGGAATTTGCTGCTCTTTAGAGAACACATTCCTACTATCTCATTATATGTGTTCTGTAACCAAAGATTTTTGATCATGATAGAATGGTAATTTGTCATACAATATAAAGCGAAGAATAAGTAGAGTAAAATTTGTCATATGATTCTTCAAACAAAACATTTATCAAAATATTCAGAAAGCATTACTCGATTTCAGTTGACCAACATTAGAAACACCAGAAACAATATTTAGAAACAACATACAGATATAAATTTCACTTCTTTTTAGTAGGATAAGAAGCCATTTTGTTGATTCCACAGATTCCTTCAGGTTTTCCAGTGTTTCTCTTCATTCTTATGTATCCTTTTTCTCCCCATTTCGGTCCCCATGAATTTTTCACAATGATGTAATCTTTGCCCTTGGTTGATCCATATCCAACAGCTGCCACTCCGTGGTCTAGCTCAGTTCCACAGTGTCCATCGAAAACACCCTACAATTAAACAGATATCATCATCAATCAGCGTATGTTTATAAGGCGAGTAGTTTGCATATGTTTAACAATCGTCCAATTATGCATTACTGGTATTTTGACTTACCCCTTTATAAAATTGAAAATCTCGACCAGAAGCTTCAATGGCGACGCTGAGAGGCTGGTTTGCAAGTGCTTTTAGAAGGCTCTCTTCACTGTTCTGGGGTACGTCATGGTAGCCATTGATGGTTACTACCTCAGATTCTTCCTGGATAAAAGAATGAAGAAAAATGGGTGATATTATTCGAATAATCGCTTTGATCCCTCAATTGACTCACCATTTCCGCAGATTTAAATGAAAAACGTGAATTATAATCATCAAGTCAGCTGATAGTTCGGCTAGACTTTTTTCCTTTCCCCCTCTTGGTCATTTAAACTCTGGACGAATACTCTGATACATTGACCAGTCAAGTCAACAATTTTTTGGGGCTTACCTTTGTGGATTCACATGTGCCCTCCTCCATAATGTATGGATAGTCTTCTTCCTTGTGAAGTCCACCACTTGAAACAATGTATGCAAATGCATAATCCATAAGACCTCCATTGCAACCATTGTCGTACTTGTTGTCACAATCTATCAGCTCTTGCTCAGACAACGAAGTCAAATTTCCTGTGACAATTTGGTTTATCCCCTCCACTGCAGCCACAGTCGAAAACGCCCAGCAGCTTCCTGCAGATTGATTAATTAAAAACCCTATTAGTTGCCGTAAACTATTTTTTTTTATCTAAGGTGCCAATTTGAGGAGGGATATACAACATCCTCTTCTGCAGACCTTCCCACTTCATAAAATACAAATTTAGTATAAATCAGCATCATATTTTATGAAGTGCGAAGGTCTCCTGAGAATTTTTGAAATACATACATACATATGCGTGTATGTATATGTATATGTGAATACGTACCACATGAACCTTGGTTTTTAACATTAGTAACTGCTCCTTTCTTTGTCCAATCGACTGATTTTGGCAAATCGACGACATTTTTATATGTAAACTCCTCATGGGATTCTCTTCTTCTAGCCAAATCTGGTTTCAAACCCAGATACATTCTTTTGAATTCTTCATGGCTCAAGTCTGCAAACTCATTCAACCCAAGCCAGTAATTCTTGATCTTCTTATTAGTCTCATCTATATGCTTCAAATTATCCTTAAAGATCTCAAACCTCTGCAACTTTTCCTCAAGACTGTCGTAAACCTTTTCGAATTTCGACATCCATGATTCAAACAGATCAATAAGCCCATCGTTGGAAGTCAAGTCTTCTGGAGAATAGCCCACAATAGAGAAATCTCGTGCAAAAGTTGAACGAGCAAACATAATAGACACGAAAAATCCAATATAAAATATCTTGAAATATGAAGAAAAAGCCATTTTCATCTGGGCTTTCTGAGATATGAGTAAGAAAAGAGCGATTGAGGGGTGAAGATGAAGGAGAAGAATGAATCAATTTATACAGATCATTATGTTTGAGATGTTACTTTCAAGCAAAGTCTGTTTATTATTAGTTTCTTTAAAACCGTGTCTTAAAGCTTGGTTCTTCTGCCTCTCTTCAAAACTAAGCATAGTTTCATGGGCCTTGTATACAAGGCACATGAAATATGCCTACTATGTTGCAGTATGTTCATAAGGTTGGTGCTTACCAACTCCATTTTTCGATTTAACTTCACTTTCTGACAAACAATATCACAGACACATTGGGGATGCAGGTACCAATAACAGTTAAATCACTGCAGGGATGTTTTCCATATCAATCGTTTAATTGGGAGTAGCAGGCAGATTCGACAGTGCGTTATGTTATCGGGAGAAAAAGACAAAACGGCTTAAACGCTCCTCGCACGGAAACAGTAACAACAACCGTAAGGTAACAGTGCCAGCAACAGCAATTATAATCATGGCAAAGCAGCGGTTATCCAACATTAATTCTAAACTCAATTGGCTGCTGCTTTCATTAGTTAGCACTGAAATCAGCTTTGATTATTGCACTTTGTGGGGCTTTGTTTGGAATCTAATCAATGACAAACATGGGCCGTATCGACCTTATGGCCCATATCTAGCTCCACAACCCAATTCCAATATGAAAATTGTACAATTACATTTAAATCTGTTATACATGTAACGGTATACTTTGTCAACTTATATCAAAAAAGTCCTATATTCTATTAAAATAACTCTAGTAACCCTATACTATTGAATTTTGACTAGTCCATCATCACGACAGTATGCAATGCAAACACTAAACGGGTACAGTAACTCAATCATTATAGTATTTATTACAAATGAATAAACTGTGAACTTATTTGGTGAAAGAGTAAACAATTAGGGAGGTGAATGTTATTGCACACACAAATACTGGGCTTTTGATGATTGGTGATTGGTCCTCCCTCGCAGAGCCAGCAGCAGTGCCAAGGTACAAACAATTTCTGAAAGGGTTTGGTCCCTGACCTATCAGAAGACCCCACGTGTGTTGTCTTCTCTTCTCCACTAGACTTCTCCCCTTGGATCCCAGTTCCTGGTACATGTTTTGGTTTATCATAGCTTTTTAATTCTTTGTTACACTGAGAGTGGAATTCACGAGGACCTTCAGAACTCAATTATAACAATGGTGTCTGTCATTCATCGTAGGGATAGGGTCTCCCCATGCATTCATTGTACATTGAATTCCGCTGTAGCAAATTCCAAATATTAAATGCAAGGTACGGATTCAAAAAAAGTTTGCTTTTAGGTTCACACATCAACAACAAATTAATTATTTAAATAAAGAAGAATGCCCTATTTTTCTCACAATAATATAGAACAGACGTAGAGTGGGGGAGAGCAGGGCAGGAAGTCGGTGGTGGTGGTGGCAGGTCCTTGCCTGACCTGAGTCTGACCTGACCTTACTTCTCTATTTAGAATTCAGACTGGCTCTTTCCAAATTTTCTTACCTTTTTCTTTTTACCATTCCCTTCTGTTCTCTTTCACTTAGGATATTCGATACTGGCTTTCTTCTTTTTCTCCTAATTAGAAAAGGCCTGATAAGTTCGTTTGGGATAACGAGGAAGAAGAAGGCAATACAGCAATCTATTGCGTATGATTATGAGTTGTTTCATCTGTCAAAAATTATCTGAATGGCTCTCTAAACCTTTACTTTTTTCCACGGCCACCTCTACTGTTGACGCATCTATCATTATTTATCACATGGGATAATAACATTCCTACCCCAAGTTTTTATATTTTAACATATGATGCCATAATTTGTTTATAAAATAACAATCCCAACTCATATTAAAATGTTATTGAATACCATTCAGTGTTAAGTAACGTACACATTATTGCAATGCCAAGTTTCAATGTTTTTAGTGTAATTTTGTTATTTTAATTAGAATTAGAAATATATTTATAAAAAATGTAGGGAGTCAAATGTTATTATCCCCAATAATACAAGGAAGAGTGAGTGAGTGTGCACATGTGGGTTGTGCAGGAAGACGCATGCAGCAGGGTCACCAGAAATAGAGAATCCATTGAAAAATAAATGAAATTGGCAGAGCTAGAAGCTACTGACTAGTAGGCTTATGCAACACCTAAATCTCTAAATGGTACAAAATGTATGTAAATATGTGGCTTGCGTTCCTTCGCCAGGTGGGTTATCTTTTACTTGAACGAGTTCCTAAAGATCTAAGAGGCTTAGTTGTATGCACGATTTCCTCAGTGAATAATTTTTGCAGCAGAAGCAGAAAGCAGAATGCATGGGAGGCAGATACAAATGCTAACTCTTTTTATTACCTGTTCGTAAAGCACGTGCAACGCCGACATTTGAAGAACTGCAACATTAATTGCCTTGTCTAAACTCTCTTTCTACAACCCTTTCCCGCTGTATCTATTATCTTATCCGCATGAAACTGTAGCCAGACAATTAATAGCATAATTTCCTTGCTACAAATTTAACATTTTGAAAGAATCGAAAGAGGGGAATGGGCAAAGCTTCATGCATGCACTCTGAAACTTGCCTTCTAGCAAAATTACCTCACTTGCGTAAATGGTAATGAATGTTTTTGTAACTCAACAAGTTCGTAGCAAAAAGCAAAGAGGTTGAGCGAGTGGTTGAAAACATATACCATTTGCCAAAGATATGATAAACTAGGAAAAAGTTTTCGAAGGCTGACTATCAGAGCTCCCTTAATGGTGAAATTTTGGGTTACCAGTGATCGATTGATAGAAAATCTTGTTTTACAATTAACTATTCACCGTTCAAAAAATTTACATAGAAAATAAGAATTTTGGTAGTGAATTGATGAAAATGAATGATGATCGCTTGTTGTCTCTCTTGTTATCCGTCAGAAAAACCTGACCCGTCTCTCTAAAAACATGCTTACACACGCACGCATGAATCTCTACAACAAACTTCGCATTTACTGCACTCTCTCAACTACACTTGTCGCTGAAAACACTATTTTTTTGGCCTGTTTTGGTAATCCTTTCAGGTGGGCTCTTGTAGGTCCCTCAATATGTAGCATTTGTGAACCAAAATCTATCTATTTATCCATCCAACTTTCTCTCAGCCCAGCTTTAACTTAACCCAATAAGCTGCTATATATGCACAACTCTCTTTCCCTCTACATGCATTATCTCAAACCCTAAATCTCTATTTCTCTCTCTGTTGGATGATGTTGGTAATGGAAGAAGTTATGAGTGAACTCAATGGAGAAGAAATGAACGAGCAGGGTTTGCCACCAGGGTTTAGATTTCACCCGACGGATGAAGAGCTGATAACATTCTATCTTGTTTCAAAGGTTTTCAATGGAACTTTCTGTGGTATGGAAATTGCTGAGGTTGACATAAACAGATGTGAACCTTGGGAACTTCCAGGTATCTCTATATATTTTCTTTGTCTTCAGGATGTTTTCAAGAAAAAGATTGTATCAATATCTGCAAGAATATTTATCTTTTCTCTTTTGTTGTTGGCATTTACCGTCATGGCATTCTCTAGCATGATACATTTTTGATGTGTCTAGAGAGAGATTGTTCATCTCTTTTTCCCCTTCTGTTGATAAGATGCCTTTCTTCCACATGCTTCAGTTTTCATGGGCAAACAAAATGTTTATATATTTTTTCGATTAAGATTAACAGCAAGAGTGTGATCAAGTTCAACAGAGAGACAACATGAGTTTGTTTAGCAATAAAACTTCTAAGACTGAATCATCTTATAGTTTAACTGCTACTTATATATGCTTGAGGATACATACATTCCTAGAGCTACAACTGTTACACCAGTTTTTACCAGAATACCAAACTAACAATGCTGTCTTGTTAACTTATATGTATGTTTCCATAGTCATAGCATCATTTAATTTTTGCTTGCATACTTACACATATGTGTATGTCTTCAGAAACACAAGCTCTTGTCATTGTCAAGTAGTTGAGCAAGACACACACATTCCCTTTAAAACCATCCCCCGGCATACATTTTTGATCCTGAAAAACTTCATTCATAGAATCTATAATTAAGCAAGGTTGTGGGTTTCTATGTGTGTTAGACGTGGCAAAAATGGGGGAAAAAGAGTGGTACTTCTTCAGCTTAAGAGACAGGAAGTACCCAACTGGTTTGAGAACAAACAGAGCAACCGGCGCTGGTTACTGGAAGGCTACAGGAAAAGATAGAGAAGTGTGCAGTGGTTCAGATGGTGCACTTCTTGGCATGAAAAAAACTCTTGTTTTCTACGAAGGCAGAGCTCCTCGTGGTGTGAAGACCAAGTGGGTCATGCACGAATACCGTCTAGATGGTGACTTTTCCTACCGTCACACGTGTAAGGTAATCTGATTTGGCCCCGCTTACATATCTCTCCACTCGTGTGCTAGCTCTCCGCGTGGGAATCAAACTAAAGCCTGTACACTATACCCTAGGCGTTCACCCCCCCTCCCCTGCTGTCGTCTTTTTTCTTTTGTCTTTTTCTGAGTTGACTCGTTCATGCATGTTCACTTTTTGATGTGATTTCTATAATTTCATATTATGTTATACGTATTTTTGTACTGATGGTGTAGACGAAAAGTATGGTGTTGCAGGAGGAATGGGTCATCTGCAGAATATTTCACAAAGCAGGAGAGAAAAAAAATGGGTTTATACGAGGACAAAGCTATTTGTTCGAGGCAAATTCATCTCCTACGGCTGGTTGTTTGCCTCCATTGCGGGAATGTCAATCTCAAAACCAAAATCCAATGGAAAATCTACAGAACCAATTTGTGATTCAGCAAACAGAAAATGACTTGATGAACCCAGTAGTTTCCCAATCTCATCAACTCTTCCCAATAAATGGGTCATTCCAGACCTCTACAATCATCTCTGCCATGGCAAATTACAATACGACAAACAACCCATCACAATCCTTGCTTTTGAAGTCCCTTCTCTCAAATCAAGATTTCACTTTAACGGAACAAATTACCAGTGAAAACACTATTCCAAAACACTGCAGAACAGAGGCCAACTTTTCCGATTTCCAGCTACCCGATGCAGCTGAGAACTTTAGCAGCAGCAGCTGGATGGACAAAATTCAGCAAAACCCATATCCAAATCCATTGTTTTTTGAGATAGATTGTAGTTTTCCGGGAATCATACAAGGATTTACTTCTACTGCTACGGGAACTAGTGTCAATGAGATGTCCACTTCAGTTGCTTTCAACAGAACGGGCTTTCAAGTGATGTTCGATGCTCCCGTCATAATCCCGGATGAATCTTGGTCATTGGATCCTTAAGATCTTCTAGAGATCTGCTCTTAAAACCAACTTATAATCAATTTATATTATATATATATATATATATATATATTTGCATACACGTTACTATCTGTAGATCGAATCTTAGGTGTCGTAGGTACTGGTAAGAGTTTGCTGTAGAAGTGATCCATTCAGGCAAGTATCCACATGCATTAAGTATTTGAGATTTTATGCAATTTTAATTACTATTTTTATCGAGTTATTGTCTGTTGTTGTACGAAGATAGATTCATTGATTGCCTGTATTTGAGAAGCGCGTTTGTTATCCGCGGTTAAAAGCAAAGAGAAGAACAGGATGTGACAAACGATCAGGCTCGAGGGGGTATTAGCAAAATCGTATGAATTTTTGCGTCAACTATTGTTGATGATTGAAGATGAGATTGGAGCCCTTTTTGCATGTACAAAAGAGGCTACAAGGCATAGGGTTTGCAGGGTTCTGCTACATAGGCTCTGTTTTGTCTGTGTCAGCAGACAGGGAATTGTGATATGGTTTTGGATATGGGATATCAAAAAAGGACTTGTTCAATCATAATGATTCATCATGCCATAATCATACCAATATGCCATGGCCATGCATGCATAGATTCCATGTGTTGCCAGTTATCCGCAAGTAGAATAAACAGAAGGCAGTCCTATAAATACAGTATTATTGTATAAATTTACAAATTGGCAATAGATTTCAGACATCAACGTATGAGAAATGCAAATGTAAGCAAGGGACCGAGGGTAATGTTTGTTGAACTTGGATGGAGACCTCAAAAAGCAGAGTTGTGAATTTGATCATTCAATTTTCAACCATCTCTCAGGATCCTGAAATTAGAAAGCACATAAAGTAAGGATCCTGGGTGGCATTTAAAACCTTTTGTGTCGAGGAAATGGCAGAGCCATATCAACATCTCACATAATCTGATTAACCAACTGCATAACATTTTGTAATGAAAAATATTCCACATTTCAGTTTTATGCATTCTGCAACCAACTGAATAACAACATTTTATTTCCAACAAAGTCTATTAAGAAAATAGATTCACAACTCGAGAGTTCTTCATCAGAAAGCAACAGGCAATCAACTTAAGATGCCTGCAAAGCATATGCAGCAATTATTACAGGCCACTGGGATCATCGCAAGCTCGCTATCTCAAAAGAGAATGCACATCCAAAACCTACGCGTTGAAAATGCTCCTGCATCAAATATGCAATTAACAGTTAATTGGATTAAGTGGAATTCACAATTATTGCAATTTGGTAGGGAAGAAAGGAACGCACAAATCATCATTCCTTTCAGTCCACGTGCGACCAAGTGAAAAGTGTCCCATAACCCTAAATAGCAACAGTTATCACTAATGAAATGACAATCATGTTTGAAGCAATGCCTCAGACTCACTTAAAAGTTTATAGTTACAGTGCAAGTAGATAACCTTGGATCATATTCCCACCGAGAAGAACAAAAAAGGTTTGTATTTAGCAAATTTTGAAGGCACATTATTCAAGAGAAAAGAATAAAATTAAATAAACAATTAAAACTATAAAAGTTTCCACTTTCCAGCAAATAGAAAATTCAGCGAATATAGAAATTGGGGAAACTTCAGCAAGAAAATCTAAAGTGACTAGCTCCGTCCAGGACTCCAGAAAACACCAGTCAATCATTAGCAAACACAAATGACGAGCCACCCACCCTCTGGCGGGTATTAAACAGGAAATTATTCAGATATCATTAGGCCACCATAAAACCAAAACCCTTTTCTTAGTCTCAAAGAGAGATCTAGAGACAAATAATAAAGGCAACTCATTCGACAGCAGCCCACCAAAAACAGAGTCATACATTCATGAAATTTGCATCTTTTAGGATTACAAATTACTGCTGGAGCCGTGAAGATACGTTAAAATTGACTAATCGGTGATTTGGAACGTTATTAATGAGCTAAGGTAGCTGAATATAGGATAGTGTTAGTTTCAATTCACCTAGCTAACGCTAACTTGTTATAATTTTCCAGATGAACAATTCGACTGTTCAGTATCATCAATAAACAACAGCAGTCAGCAGAATAAAATCTGAATAACTTGCAATTTATTTTTCCAAATCCATAACAAGCACGATCCAATTCGCAATTCAAGAAAAACCGAAAATCAGCAGATATGCAAAACCATAAACTTAGTAAAGTGGTCAAATAAGTTTCTGAGTCTTGGAAGAGGATGCGTAATCAGGTGACGAATAGATGAGAAAAGCAACCATGGAAACAGGTAGAACCGCGTACTTAGCAAACACTGCCAAGTTAATAGATAATTTTATTGAAATAAGGAATTCTGAAAATCATATACAAAATGAAGAAGTATGGTATTTATACAAACTCTCTAGAGCAATCTTGAAAAAATTGTATCTTATTTACATATTTCAACTAACCCATTTTAACTACCTAACTAACTTCTAACTATATTTCTACGTAACAGCTTGCACGTATAGACTTCATTCCAGCTCATCCATTCATCACCTGTTGTTTACATTCTTTAGTCCAGTGTGCTCAATTGTTCTGTACTTTAATGAACTTCACTAGCTTGTATGGAATAGTCGAACAATACTCTAACATGCCAGCTTTGTCACCAACAGCTCGCCTCTCATTATCGCCATTTTCTTTCTCTCTCCCAATTTCTTCCTCTTCTTCTCTGTCTTTTTCTTCTACATGAAATCTCACGTTTTGTTTGGGCCTTTCACTTTTGTTATCTCATATTGCATTATCTGCGAGGGTTGTTTCAGATGTAATGCTAAGTACCCCCAGAATAATCTATGATTGCACCCTTTTCAAAAGAATTATGGCCCATTCGTTGAAATCAGATTGGTATTGCATCTAGAATGGAATGTCAAGACGGCCTCAACTGCGGTGCCTTGCGGGTGAGAAAGGCTAGTTCTGGCAACGGTGCTAGCATCAGTGCCGCAACTTCCTAGGTCAGGATTGACTTGAAGATGTCCTTCTGTGTCATATGTAGCATTTTTGTAATCTTCCGAATCGTTGTACTTGAGATAGGGGCAACCCTTCCAAAGTTGCTGCTTTCTTCTCTCGGCTCGCCGTTGCTCCGTCGTCTCTTGACATCTCTCGCTCATATTTTCTCTCTCTGTTAATCCAATCTGCGTGACCAAACCTACTGCTTGTCCTTGCAAACAAGAAATTATGCCCAAGATTTCGCAAAATTGCAGTCACAGACCACCCGTGTTTTCCGAGCTACTTGTCTTGACTTATTATGGCTTGTTTCTTCCATCTTTCGAGGACACTTCTGTCTTGTGTGGGTCTAAAAGTTACTCAGTCCAGCCCAATCCAGTTCTAGAGTCGTCTTGTAGAATGGTTTCACTAGAGGCGTTGAAAGTTACCTCTTGCTTCCAATCTAATCGTATCATTTAACCCTTCGAGTTGACAGTGACATACACTTCAAACCGAGGCCTTACAGCTGCCTGTCCCAAGAACATCGTGTCACAGTAACTAATAAACAACCACGGAGCATGAAAAATCATAGCGGCTTCGCGGGGAAGAAGTTTTTTAACTATGCAACTTTCTGGGAAAAACAATAAATTCTCTGGGACCAGGTTGCCTCTCATCTTCATACCTGTCTTATTCATGGAACAGAAAGAGAGAGGATACTAACGTTCTTCTATTATCCTTCACACATTTTGTTTTCAACAAGTTTTCTTGGTTTTGGAAGCAACAGCAAGCAGTTTCCTCTATGTTCCATCATTTATGAAAGTTCTCCCACCTCATAAAATCTTTCAACTACTCCAACTCGTTATCTTCATTCCATCTTCCTGCAAGTAATTCAGGTTTGCAATTCTTTGTTCTTCCTCGATAATGGCAGCAAATTCAGACAGGAGAAATTCCAGTACTCAGCTCTTGGAGGAACTAGAAGCCCTAAGTCAATCTCTCTACCAAACACCCCCGACAACCAACAGAAGAACAGTTTCTCTTGCTCTTCCTCGAAGTTCAGGTCCTGCAATTGCATCTGCAGATGAAACTAGTACTGCTAAAGTTGAGGAAAGATCTAGCAGCAGACCGCGTTCAAGGCGCATGTCCTTGTCCCCGTGGCGTTCTAGGCATGATGAAAATCAACAGAGGGATCAAGGCAAGCCATCGAGCCAGCCTGAAATCAAGACACTGGATGAAAGAGCAGCCGGAAAGAAAGGAATTTGGAATTGGAAGCCGATTCGAGCTCTTACACATATTGGAATGCAGAAATTGAGCTGTTTGTTCTCTGTTGAAGTTGTAACAGCCCAAGGACTTCCAGCTTCTATGAATGGTCTTCGGCTTTCAGTTTGCGTTCGAAAGAAAGAAACGAAGGACGGAGCAGTTAATACAATGCCTTCAAGGGTTTCACAGGGAGCTGCTGATTTTGAAGAAACTCTGTTTTTTAAGTGTCATGTATATTGTACTACTGGTCAAGGAAAACAGCTGAAATTTGAGCCCCGTCCATTTTGGATATATGTGTTTGCAATTGATGCCGAAGAACTTCAATTTGGGACGAATACTGTGGATTTGAGCCAACTTATTCGGGAATCCGTGGAGAAGAGCTATGAAGGTTCTCGTGTTCGACAGTGGAATGTAAGTTTCGATCTATCAGGAAAAGCAAAAGGAGGAGAACTTGCTCTGAAACTGGGGTTTCAGGTTATGGAAAAAGATGGAGGGATTGACATTTACAGTCAGGCTGAGGGATCAAAGTCCAGCAAATCTAGAAATTTCTTATCCGTTGGCCGTAAGCAATCAAAAACTTCATTTAGTGTCCCTAGTCCAAGGATGTCAAGCCGCGCTGAAGCTTGGACTCCTTCGAACACAGGAGCAACTGCAGATATTCAAGCAATTGATGACTTGAACCTTGATGAACCTGGACCTGTTCCATCATCCTCTCCCTCTGTTCAGAACCCTGAAGAACCAGGAACAAAAATGGATGATCTCGATCTTCCGGACTTCGAAGTTGTGGATAAAGGAGTTGAGATACAAAGCAAAAAAGAGGTTGAGGGAAGAGAATCTGAAGAAACAAATGAAGTAATATCAGCATCAAGCGAGGTCGTGAAAGAAATGGTGCATGATCCGGTACATCTGACAAGATTGACAGAGCTTGACTCAATTGCTCAGCAAATAAAAGCCCTTGAATCTATGATGGGAGAAGAAAAAATCATCAAAACAGAAGAAGAAACTGAATCACAAAGATTAGATGCAGATGAAGAAACCGTGACGAGGGAATTCCTTCAAATGCTGGAGGATGAAGAGACTAATGAATTCAACCATAATCAACCTGAAATTTCTCCACCGCAGCTGGTCGGAGCTGAGGATTCAGTGGATGCTGAAACCAAATTATACCTCCCTGATCTTGGAAAGGGCTTAGGTTCGGTGGTTCAAACGAGGGATGGAGGCTACTTAGCTGCAATGAATCCCCTGGATACTGAAGTTGCAAAGAAAGACACTCCAAAACTAGCAATGCAAATATCAAAACCGTTGGTCCTTCCATCGAATAAATCCATGAGTGGGTTTGAAATATTTCAGAGGATGGCAGCTGTTGGATTCGAGGAACTGAGCTCGCAAATTTTATCTCTGATGCCAATGGATGAACTGATGGGTAAAACAGCAGAACAGATAGCTTTTGAAGGCATTGCTTCTGCAATCATCCAAGGAAGAAACAAAGAAGGTGCTACTTCAAGTGCTGCACGCACCATTGCTGCAGTTAAAACCATGGCAACTGCCATTATTAACGGCAGGAAAGAGAGAATTTCAACAGGAATTTGGAATGTGAATGAAAATCCATTGACAGCAGAGGAGATTTTAGCTTTCTCACTGCAGAAGATTGAGACGATGGCAGTGGAAGCCTTAAAAATTCAGTCCGAAATGGCTGAGGAACATGCCCCCTTTGATGTTTCTCCACTCAATGAGAAGACAAGTACAGTCGGTGGCAAAGATCAGAATCATCCACTTGCTTCTGCCATTCCACTTGATAATTGGATCAAAAATCACAGCTTGAATTCTTCTGGTAGTGAGACAGGGGACCAAGAGACAATCACACTAGCAGTGGTTGTCCAGTTGCGGGATCCAATCCGGCGATATGAGGCAGTTGGGGGTCCTGTGGTAGTACTTATTCATGCTGCACATGCTGAAATCAATAAGGAAACATATGATGAAGAAAAGAGATTCAAAGTGACGAGTTTGCACCTTGGAGGTTTGAAGGTACGAACAGAAGGAAAGAGAAATTTGTGGGATAATGAAAGGCAAAGGCTGACTGCTGTGCAATTTCTGTTGGCATATGGCCTAGGAAAGGCAGCCAAAAAAGGGAAACACGTATATATAAAGGGGCAAGATTTGTTGTGGAGCATTTCCTCGCGATTAATGGCGGATATGTGGCTTAAACCAATAAGAAATCCAGATGTAAAGTTTTCCAGGTAAAACAAATGCTTGGTTATTTATTCCGCGAGTCTAGACTATAACTGTCCTTCCTAGCTTGGTTATTTACACAAAGTAGTGAGTAAAAACTGAAAGAATTATAGATTATCTTTTGCTCATATTCTAATTTAATGAAGACTTGTATGAGATTTGCTGCATTTGTCAAAAGATTTTGTCTTGATATTCTTGCATTGCCTGTGTTTTCCTGGATATAATGATTACGTAAATGCATAAACAGACCATCAAAATACATGCATATGTGTGAACATGAAGGACTAGGATACCAGTAATCTTCGACATGAGGATCCATCCTTGATGATTGTCCGGACTATTAGTTCCTTTTATATGAAAAAATGGACAGCCAGCTTTCTTAGAAAGTGGCAATCACAGGAAACTCGTAGGTTGCGTTAAACATGAATGGGCATCCAAACAGAAAGCTAATCAATCCAGAAGCCATGGCAAACTTCTCACTGCGCTTGCTCTGGGAATAAATGGAAGTAAACTGTCCCACCATAATTTCCTAATTTTCTATCATTTCTCTATCTGTTCCAAAACTATGTAGATGTCTTTGATTTCGGGATGGTTCACGTCATCAACAGTAAACACATTTACCCTGTTACCAACCTTTAACCAGCCAGATACATGATTCTTTGTAATTCCTTTTTCTCTCATCGGTTTCTTTACATATGCAACGCCGTCTAGTTTTCCAGAAACAGAATATAGATTTGCTAGAAGAATATAACATCCAGAGACTTCAACGGCCAGCTCAAACAAGTTCCTCACCACAAGTTCTGCTAATTTTGTGTTACAATGGATCGACGAGCACCGTGGAAAGCTTCCCATAGATCAACACTACTTGGTTTAAAAGGCATTTCATCAATCAAACTCTTGGCCTCCTCAAACAACCCAGAGCACCCAAGTAGATCTACCATGCACGCGAAATGCTCTTGTGTGCATGAGTTGCAATCATCTTTAGTGATGGAATTAAAATAATGTTTGCCTTCACTCACAAACCTGAAGGGCGACAACCCCATAGAACAGACACAAAGCTAATACGAACAGGTCTGAATTTCATCGCTACCATATTCTCGAAAATCTCATTAACTTTACTTCCCTGACCGTTCCAAGCAAGTCCTGCCATCATCGGATTCCAAGAAATTGTATATTTGATAGATATAAAATTGAAAGTTTTTTTGTGCTGCTTCATCTTGACCACATCTTGAATACATAGTGACAACACTATTTGCAACTGAAACATGGGAACCAAAACCTAATTTTTCATCCAGAGCTCCAATCTGGATCCCTAACTTAAACATTGCCAAATTAGCGCAGGCATTGATTGAAGTGGCAAAAGTTACACAATCGGGCCTAATTCCTTCCCGTAGCATCATACTAAATAGTTTGAGACCATCTTCCGCAAACCCATGTTGATTATATGTGCTTACCATTGAATTCCAATTAACAATATTTCGCTCTGACATTTTACTAAAACATTTTCAACATCACCGTATTGAGAAAATACAATGATCATCACAGTCCAAGATACTATATCCTCTCTTTGTATCAATTCATATGTGCAATTTTCTCTCTGAGTATTACCGTGCTTTGCATACATACTCGCCGGAGCATTTCCCAAAGGAACATAGGATGCTATTTCGGTCTTGAGTGTACATGCATGGAGCTGTCCCCAGTGGAAAGATAATTCTGACCCGAACAATACCCAAGAACTGTGGCAAGGGTAAACTCATCCAAGGCAACAGAAATCTCTCTCATTTTGGTTAAATGATAACAAAGCTTCTTCTTCTTCAAACCCAAAATGTGAATTTCCGCTAATTAAAGAAGTCCATGAGACTGCATCACATTCGATTAAGCTGTTGAATACTCGCCTTGCATATTCTGAGTGTCCATATGTTGCCCACAAAAACATCAACCCTCGGTTCCATACGAGTAGCCCGAGCAGAGCTCACTTTCAATCGTAGACGACAGATTGTCAACGATGTTTCATTTTCTGTTTTTACCCCCCAACAGATGTCAACTAGATTGCAACACTATGCAAGCTGATATCAAAACTAGACCCATTTTCATGCAAGCTACAATCCTTGGGCCTGCAAATGTAAATACTGTAGTAGACAACACAACTATTATTGGATCACCTAAGTTTGTCTCGGATAAAACCACGATCTATTCGCCGCGTCACTTTCCTCGTTTATATAAAAATAAAAATATACATAATTTATTCATTAATTAATAAAAATAAAATTTTAATTTTAATAATTTTAGTATTAGATAATTAATTATTTTGTATTTTTTTAAATGAATATTATTACTATTGATCCATATTATTAAAAATATTTAAACAAATTTTAAATTTAAATAAAATATTAATATAATTTAAATTATATTTTAATAAAATTAATTATTTTTAAAAAATTAATTTATACACACATGAATTATAAATAATAATTATATTCAACAAAACGACATCCGAATGCACATGGTATATTTCGTTTAGCTATACAAGAAGAACTTGCCGGGATTTGAGGGGTCAAAGGGAAGGTGGCAATGTCAACAATGGATCGTGATTCACCCATAAATAAAATATAAAATCAAACCGCAGCAGAGAAAGCCGGCTTGCCTGCTGCTCCAGCAAATTTGGCAGGGCGTCACGTATGGTTAAGAAGAAAGAATATTTGCAGAAAAAGATATTACAAAAGTAGAAAGTTTTAATTAAAGTGATATTATTTACGTGATAAAAGTGTTTAATTAAGAATATAAATAAATAAGGAAGGATGGGATTTGTACATGTCTGTATCTGTCTTGACAAGAATGCCAGTATGTGAAAGAGTCTCTATCCACCAGAGGGGTTAAAGAACACAAAGATGGAAGGTGTTGAGGAAGAAGATTAATAGGAAAAGAATATTTAAGTTAGTGTTTATCTGGTGTAAACTGATAAAAATACAAATTTTTTTTTAAAAAAATTTGTAAGATGTTGAGAGCTTGAAAAGAATCCCATTTGAAAGCTGGACTCAAAAAGAGTTTCACTCCGAGAAAAATAATTTAGAGAAAAAAGGGGGCGGAATATCTGACATCTGGTCAATATGCAAAGGCAGATGTCAAAGACAACAGAGCAAGCAGAGTAGAGCAAAACCTCGTATCATCGTCTGTTCTAAAATTAGAATAAAAATCAATAATAATAACAAAAAATAAAGAAATATATATATATACTACCAATCTCTCTCATTTGCTTGCCGTGCTTCTTAGCCTTAGAATGGTAGCAGTTTCCAGATGCTCTTTTATTTTTATTTATTTATTTATTTGCGTTTAATTGAATCTGACACAACTTCTGCTTCTGGGTCTGGACCATAATTTATAGTTAAAAGTTTTTGAGACTTGACGGCACGGAGTTCTTTGAGTTCATTGAACTCGTTCTCTGGTTAAGTGGCGAGGGTTGTTTGAAGGGTCGTTGGGAAAATAAAGAAAACACCTTTTTTTGTTTTAGCTTCTTTATTGCCTGAGCATGAAGATACCATCCAAGAAACCAGTTCATTTATCTGCAGACTTTTTCTGTCCATATACAAGATTATTTGTTTTTCCTTTTTCTGTAAAGCTCTCTCTCTTTCAAGCTAGCCCCTTTTAAGATGTGTGTGCTTTAATTTCACTAGCTTTCTTTCAAGAAAGTTCCTTTTAACTGACCATTTTTCGTTAGCAACAGGTGAGGAATCTAAGAGATCTAATTTTTCTATATGTTGATGTTGATGGATTTTCTGGTTTCTTCTTGACCGAGTAGCATTACTACGTTTTATTATTTATTCGTCGATTGCCACTGTTTGCTACTTGGATGTGGATTTGCTTGTATTTTTAATATATTTAGTAAATCTTTGGATATGGTATTGCGGCCAGTGTCTGATTGTTATGGTTGGTTGATTGATAGAAACTAATTCTTTTACGAGTGATAATTGGATTTTTGACAACAATGGCAATGATTGATTGTTTGTTCTGTGATCTGGGATTTTCTACTCTTGTAGTTTAGTGCGAGCGTTGTGAGTTCAATCCATTGGTGAGAAGATGAAAGGAGCTGCATTTGTAGCCATTGCTGCTACTATCGGTAACTTCTTGCAAGGATGGGATAATGCAACAATTGCCGGTACTTAATTCTTTTGATATTCAGTTTTTTATATTTTTTTTTCGTTCCTCAATGTTATCAGGAAAATGATACTGATTTCATATTTCAATTGAGTGATGTTGATTGGAAATTTATTTCAGAATCCGTTGATTGGAAAGTTTGTTTCCATTTGGGATTGAAACTGAACGGACCAGTTGGTGCTAAATGTCAGTTTGCAATGTGCAAGTGTTGCACAAAATGCATTTGTATAATCTTGTTTCGATGGTATGATTTCAGGGGCTATTGTTTACATCAAGAAGGACCTGGATTTGAGTACTACTGTAGAAGGTCTTGTTGTGGCCATCTCTCTCATTGGAGCCACCGCTATCACAACTTGCTCGGGACCGATCTCAGATTGGCTTGGTCGGCGACCAATGCTTATAATCTCATCAATCCTCTATTTTGTTAGTAGTTTGGTAATGTTGTGGTCCCCAAATGTTTATATCCTGTGCATAGCAAGACTGTTGGATGGATTTGGAATTGGTTTGGCAGTTACTCTTGTCCCGGTCTACATATCTGAAACTGCCCCGTCCGAAATAAGGGGATTGTTGAATACTCTTCCGCAATTCACTGGTTCAGGTGGCATGTTTCTATCATACTGCATGGTGTTTGGGATGTCATTGATGTGATTGCCTCGCTGGAGGTTAATGCTTGGAGTTCTTTCAATTCCCTCTCTTCTTTATTTTGCATTGGCAGTATTTTACTTGCCTGAATCTCCTCGGTGGCTTGTGAGTAAAGGGAAAATGGTTGAGGCCAAACAGGTCCTCCAGAGATTACGCGGAAGGGAAGATGTTTCAGGTTCACTTTTGATCATGCTCTTTCTTTGTATACTCGAGAATTTTCCTTTTGCTTGTTTCAATGAATCCGTTGAGCCATGACTCAAGTGTCTGATTTGTTCATGATTTTCTTAAATCAATTTTCAGATATGAACAACATACATCCACATTTGAAATTTTTTCCAGTAAGTTTTAGTATCTTTATATAAGCCAATGCACATTGGTTGACAAGATATTGAATTGAGAAAGGAAAAAGTTACACATATTTGGCTACAACCATTCCAATTCACCCCGATTGTTCCGGTTTAGCAATGCATGGAAGTTGGAAATTTTTACACCCCAGCTACGTTTCTCTGTTTAATGCATGATTTATGACTATTCATCATGTGTATCATGCTAAAGTTTCTTTAATCTTCAGGTGAGATGGCTTTGCTGGTTGAAGGTCTTGGAATTGGGGGTGAAACATCTGTAGAAGAGTATATAATTGGCCCAGGTGATGAACTTGCTGATGGAGAAGAAGCAACTGCTGAGAAAGACAAAATCAGGTTATATGGACCGGAAGCGGGCCTCTCATGGGTTGCCAAACCTGTTACAGGACAGAGTTCTTTGGGGCTTGTCTCATGCCAGGGAAGCATTGCGAACCAAAGTGTCCCACTTATGGACCCTCTTGTAACTCTATTTGGCAGTGTCCATGAAAAGCTTCCAGAGACAGAAAGTATGCAAAGTATGCTTTTTCCGAACGTTGGAAGCATGTTTAGTACTGCTGAACCTCATGTTAAACATGAGCACTGGGATGTAGAGAGCCTATGGAGGGAAGGAGAGGACTACACATCAGAGGCTGCTGGGGAAGACTCGGATGACAATTTGCATAGTCCATTAATCTCTCGCCAGACAACTAGCATGGAAAAGGAAATGGCCCCCCCACCTTTGCATGGCAGTATTATGAGAATGAGACGTCATAGCAGTCTCATGCAAGGAACCGGGGAGGCAGTTGGTAGTACAGGCATCGGTGGAGGTTGGCAGTTGGCATGGAAATGGTCTGAGAGAGAAGGCGAGGATGGAAAGAAGGAAGGAGGATTCAAAAGGATTTACTTGCACCAGGAGGTTGTTCCAGGATCTCAACGTGGATCTCTTGTTTCACTTCCTGGTAATGACGTGCCTGAAGATGGTGAGTATATCCAGGCTGCAGCTCTGGTAAGCCAGCCTGCTCTGTACTCCAAGCAGCTTATGGATCAGCATCCAGTTGGGCCAGCAATGGTTCATCCAGCCGAAACTGCTTCAAAAGGACCAATTTGGGCTGCTCTTCTTGATCCAGGAGTTAAGCGTGCGTTGGTTGTAGGGATTGGAATACAGCTACTACAGCAGGTAGTTAATTGTTTTATCATTGAGTGGTCGACTATTTTCCCCTTTGAATTAACACAAAAGTTGTGATCCTCTTAGTACAATTTTAAATTTTAATAAGAGCACATGGTATTAATTATCTTTCTTTTTTCAATCCTCCTTGTGAGTATTTTGGTTCTGAGAGATCAAAATGAAAATGGTTCAGTCTTTCTTCCCCCTTTTTCTCTTATTTTGCATTGTTATTCTTCAAACTGTACTTCAGTTTTTGACTTGGATTTGATTACATGATTATTAATGCAGTAAGCTTGACAATTTAATAGCATTCATCAAATGCATGTGCAGTTTTCTGGCATCAATGGGGTCCTTTACTACACTCCTCAAATCCTTGAACAAGCTGGTGTCGAAGTACTTCTTTCAAAGTTGGGCCTTAGTACGGAATCTGCATCATTCCTTATCAGTGCTTGCACAACCTTGCTGATGCTTCCTTGTATAGGTGTAGCCATGAAGCTCATGGACATATCAGGCAGAAGGTAATTTCTTCTTCTATAGGAGTTCTGTTCTCTTACCCAACTGTAGGTTTTTGGTAATATTTTCTTTCCATTTTATTGTCGTTAAATGGATGAGAATAATGCTCATGATCGGAATGTCAAAATTCCCTAAACTGTTTTCTGGATGCTATCTGGTTGAAATTCTATATCTTTATTTTGATCAAGTTGGAAACATCACACTCCTGCTCTTGTGCATATAAGTTGTCATCTGAAGGATTGAAATAGTTAAGTGCTATTGTGCAGCTCACTTGTCATCTCAAATATTAAAATTTTTTGTCAGCCTACATAATGTAGTCGATGAAAATATGTTTCAGTTCTGTGTACTTTCCTTGCAAAGATACTCTCTCTTCTTCTTTCATTAGTAAAATTTCAACTTTTATGCTTGATTTATCAAATTAATCCACCCCTAATTGCAGGCAGCTACTGCTCACCACAATTCCTGTCCTGGTAGTATCACTCGTCATTCTTGTCATTAGCGAAACTGTGGGAATTAGCTCGGTCATCAAAGCAGGAATCTCAACAGCATGTGTCGTGATCTACTTCTGCTGCTTTGTTGCAGCTTACGGGCCAATTCCCAACATCCTCTGCTCGGAAATCTTTCCAACGAGGGTTCGTGGCCTCTGCATCGCCATTTGTGCCTTAGTTTACTGGATTTGTGACATCATTGTCACCTATACATTGCCTGTGATGCTCACTTCAATCGGCCTCGCGGGTGTATTCGGCATTTATGCCGTTTTGTGTGTCATCTCTTGGATTTTCATCTTCTTGAAAGTACCGGAAACCAAAGGCATGCCTCTTGAAGTCATTACTGAATTCTTTGCTGTTGGGGCACGGCAAGCTGTTACCGGAAAGGCAGACTAGGCGAAAGCTTCAATTCATCTGCAGTCTTGGCTGCTGAAGATGTCATCCAACTTCTGTTCGTAGAATTTTTTAAGTGCCTGCAAAGGGAATGATGGCGGCCAACTAAGCGAAAAAAGTTCATTGATTTTTCTTTTTTCTTCCCTTTTAAATGCAATTCAGTATAATTGTTGTGTTAATATTGTTTCAAATAGAGATTGTTGGTTCCGGTAAATCTCTATTATTGATCATGGCATGATGTCTGATTAGTGATTGTGTCCCTGTTTGATAATCGTCTTCTAATTAATGCCCAATTCTGTACTCATACTGACGAAACTAATATCAGGCTAGTTCACTTCAGAATAGTTACATTTAAACACGATAACATTGTTTCGAAACTGAATCTTGCTTAGGGTTTCTGCATTTCCTCCGAGGATGAATTGCTCCCAAATGCGTTTGGAGCTTCGTCTGATTTTGGAGAACTCGAAGTACCAGATTGATTCTTAAAGGGGTTCTGTTCTTCTGGCTCTTGCAACTTCGGATTTAACTTGAATGCTCTCTCAAAATCTATGGCATTGCTTGAGTCGATCCCTAATTTATTTAACTTTTGCTCCTGAAAAAAAAACACAGAAAATCTTAAAGAACCACAAAATTTTTCAGAGATCAAGTATATCTATCCCATTAATTGACAGATACAAAGATGAGCATGATTTAGAACTTAAAAAGTCAAGTGCTTCGAGCAAAATAAATGCATTTGCTATGGTCAAGAAATAGCGTGAACCATATCCAAGACAAGGACCAAGCAAAGTTGGCAAACCTAATCTAATACTAATGTTGGGCAAATTTTTGAACTAAACAATGGAAATTCAATTTCGTATTTCCCATGGTCCAGTATCGCGCATGGTAAAGCTGCCAAAAGCAACCGCAATTTGCCAAAGGCAATCAATGATGGAGCTACCTGTGTGGTCCCAAATGGTAAAGATCTTATCATTCTAGACTTTTTATTATTCTAGATGCAACTTCTCTTTGTCGCAGTGTTAATTTTCCATTTCTAATCATAAATCTTAAAATGTTAAGCATTCAGGATTTGAAACCACTTACACTTTGAAGGGCTTCAAGCTTTCTCTGCAGTGCCTCATGCTCAGCCTGAATACGAAAAGGGACACCATGCTTTTGATACACATTGTTCTGTGCCAAGGCTTCGTCGATGTCACTGGCAGTGGTAGCAAACGGATGATTTGCAGGAATCCATCTGACTGTATCAGGGTCAACATCAGGAGGTATTGAGTCACCTTCTTTAAGGAACATAGTCGGTCTCTTCCATTGATATGCTCGGGACCTTCTTTTCTGATGGATAGCTTGTTCCTCTTCTGTGAGAGTGACCGGAGCTAAGCGATAAACCTTACCACACATCTCCACAGTTGAATTGCTCTTACGAACTTTCACTAATGGATTATTGAAGGGGTCCTCATACTTGAGAGGCCTTGAGCTGCATAAAGACATTTCAAAGAATAAATCACAATACTATGTGCAGCCATTTTAACTAAAAGCTTGGCATTGCCATTTTAACTAAAAGCTTGGCATCTAAGAAACTTCAACTGTAATTCCTACACCAGCATACAAAACCGAATTGACAAGGTCAACATGTAATGTAATTATACTCACTATAAAATAAAATTACATGAAATTGTAATTACACGTGAACACAGATAGCAAAGAGATTAAGGAGTCATACATGCCTCTTCTATCGGATCTTAGCTGCCCACGTCTGACAAGATCAGCTACAGAGCCAGGACGGCTGTGCCTCGACTTCCTTACCACATATACTCTCACAGCAACAACCAGAAATGCAGTTGCGAGGCACAATCCAATCACAAAACTACTTCCAGCATGTTGTTTCATCTGATACAAACAACATAATTCCCTCAATCTGAGCATGAATTTCAATGATATCATCAAAAAAGCCAAACCGACAACTTAAATTTTTTGAATTACTGCTTCCGGTAATTATACAATAATGTCAAAAACAGAATTCAATCCACCAACGATCAACTTTATTTAGGTTGGGCAGGCATTATAATTTCATTAAAGCAAAATCAGTAAAAGAAAAAAGAAAATCAATTATAAGAAAATGAATTCCGCAAAACACACTTTATGTATTGAGTGAAAATTACCACAAACGCAACAGGAGGAAAAGAACTAAATGTTTCTTGAAGCTTGGCAATTGGGTCTTTTGAATTCTCCGCTACAGAAACTTTGTCAGTCCCAGCACCCTGGTCCTCATTGGAATTCACTGAATGGCTAACGACTCTAAGTTGAAACTTTCGATTCGTCGTCAGTCGGTTTAAACTCAGTCTACCGTGACTTAATGCAAATTCAGTTCTGAGTTTTAAGGCATCCGACGATACACGATGCTTTGAAACCGAAAAAATTATGGAATTAATTCATAAAACAATAACCAATTGCTCCAAACGATGGAAAATAGGTTTTGGGTACTTACGGGGTAATAAAGAGAGTGAAAGAAGAGAGTTCTAATTGATGCCATTAGAGGATGGAAGAAAATCTATTGAGTTCTTGCATCTGAGTAATCGTTGCTGGCGCTCTGGAGTCAGCGGAACGTGTGATTTTGTTCAATCTAAACTAGAGAAGGGTTGCGCAGAAATCTGCAATGAAAAGATTGAGATTATAGATTTTGGAACCATCCTGCTGATACGTGGCGCAACGGTTATGCGTCTCGTGTATAACGAGGTTGCGTGTTCGACTCAAACCAGTTTCTTCAGCTCTGGCGTTATTTTGTATCTGTATTTGCATTTACAATAAAAATATGATATTAAATTCTCAATGAATTTGACAATTTATTACTGAAATAATAACTTAATTTAATATTAAAATAAAAATTTTAAATAATATTTTTCTTAATATTAAATATTTATATCAATTTATGCCTATATCAAATTTGCTACAAATTTTAATTTTTTTTTAAATTTTATTTCAAATATGCTAAAAGATATATTATATCTATTTTGATAAAATCAAGTGTTTACGTTTTTTGTATGTAAAATTTTGTCATCCCCATTTAGTATTAATTCTTTTTATTTTATTTTCATTATCGGTATTCTTTAATCTTCGTAACAAAATAGTTAAATTATAAATACTATTTTTTCGTAACACGACGACGTGTAATATTGAAATCCCGTTCATTTTTTTTAAAAGAATAAATAGTTGTGTCAAAAAAATGAGTATCTAAACAAAAATAATATATATATATATTTTATTTTAAAGTAAGAATTATTCTTTAAAAAGAAAAAAAATTAAAAGTATCAATTTCTATAAAATAACTTTAAGTATATAATTTAAAATTTAGATCACCAATGCAACAATTCTAAACACATGTTAGTGCAAATGTCGTACTACTTTACATGTAGTATTTCAATTCAAAGTATAAATAAGATGGGCTTCTCTGCCACTCCCTTCAATTTATTCCAAGACCTTTTGACTACCACCTTTTATACAAATTTCCCATCCGAATCCTTTTACATTCTCTTCACTATACGTTTGCAAATGCACTAAATCTGCAGTTGCCATAATTATAGCAAAAATGGTGGGAGAATGGTTAGTGAAACACAGTTAACAGGGACTACTTCTCACGCAATTGAGGCTAAGCGAAAATGACGTGAGAGTTACTAGTGAAGAACCAACGGGCCCAAAGACCAGAGTTTATAGAACAGCCATGGCATAGAGGACTCTTCTTTCTTCTTCCTTTGTTTATTGACATGACTTTTAACAAAACTAAGCGCGAAGGAAAGTTGATGTCAAGACAAGGAATTGGGTGATTGGGAAATCAATAATATGATCTGATGGGTCATTGATTGAGTGATAGCAGCGCAATATTATTCCAAACCCAGAAGGGGAAATGTCATGTATCGATAGACCGATGATACCTGAAATCATCAAGTGTATTTCCCACTAGAATTCCAATTACAAAATCCAAGTGCGGTAAGAAGAGACAAAATTGAGGAATGACGGCCGTTCTGATGGGTCATTGATTCTTGCTACTTTTGTAGTGGACCATGAAGTATTGTAATAATGAACGGCTCCAAAGAGAAGGGAATAAAATATTAACATTAAAACTATTAGCACAGGCATAGGCATTAGCATACAAGTAAGTTGGACAAACACGAGCTTTGTTAGGTCGAGAGGGAGAGAGAGTGACAGTCAATTTTGGAATTAAGAATTGTTTATATGATTATCAAGTAATACAAATACTTAATGATATCTTAGGAATTGGTTTAATTTTTGTTTATACTTAGTGGGTTTACGCTTGCCACTACCAAGTCTCTCTGATTTCTAGCATGACTTGAGTTCGAGTTTACCCAACCCATTTGCCATCTTCTACACCGCCCACTAATTTATGCCTTTTGCGATCTGTCAACTTCATTTTGTCCGTTGCAATTACATCAACAAAACTGTTGATACGATGCCGTTTCATACAACCCAAAGGCTTTACCATAATTAATAATATTAATATTATTAGTTACTTTCCCTTGAAAGATTTCGGAATTTTCATCCAAGAATGGAAACGACTCTGGGCTATTTGCAGCCATGAAGATGAAACTTTAGAAGACTGACAAGCCCTCACAAATAGAATCCCTCTTTTTCTTTTCCCCGATTCCGTACCCCACCCCACCACCGAGAAAATTTAACAGCATTACTTTCCCAATCCCCAAACAGAAAACCTCAAATGCAAACAAATAGCTCAGCATAACACCTGGGTTGCACACTTGCAATGGAAGACTGTATTTTACATATACCAACTTGCAAACACATGCTTATAAATTGCAGTTAAACTAATTCTTATAGACTAAACAAATGGAAAATGAAAAATTATAATTCATATGTATGAAGAACTGAGATGAAGTTAGGGCAAGAACGTATTGGGATTGTTTTCTCGTTCCTTGGGTCTTGCGTCGCTACCTTCAGTTCCGCCGGCGGAGCTAGACGAGCTGGCGGGAAAACCTCCACACTTTTGACACCTGGCAACCACCAATATCTGACGGCAGGATGGGCACGACGAGTGAGACCCGAGCCACGTGTCGATGCAGGCAACGTGGAACCCGTGCCCGCACTGGGGAAGCACCCGGATTTCGTCTCCGACACCGAACTCCGCCAAGCAAATAGCGCAATCGGAGAATTTGGTACCGGATTCGGCCGTGAAGGTTTGTTTCGGGAGCGTACGGAGGATTTTCTTTTTCAGGCCTTTGTTGGCAGGAGAATTACGTGAGTTGGCGGCAGCGGAGTCGTTGTTGGATGCTGGTCCTCTACGGGAGAGTCGGCGGAGCCAAGCGCAGCGCGCTACGGCTATGAGACCGAGGACGCATATTAAGGCACAGAGGAGGGCGGCGAGGATTACGACATAGTCAGAGTCGACGGTGGGGGGTTCCGGTGACTCGGTTGCGGTAGAGTTCACGCCGCCGAGCTGCCGGAAAGGACGAGTCATGTCAGAAATTAGAGAGAGCAAGTGCGTGTTTCCTGTTACTTTTGTTTAGAAGTGTTGACCGTGTGACTGAAAGTGTTCGGACGTCTGCTAGTTTTCGTAATGACTCCGGCTGCTTTTATAGCAGAATTTTGGATAATAATATTTTGGTCCCTAATTTGTTATAATTTTACTACAACAACGCATAAGTCCTTCCATTCCATTATAAGTAAACCCTTAAATCCTAAATGAAATGACAATATCGTCCTTATAGGATTAAATTTCCATAACATAGTATTTTTTTTTGTTGGATAATTATTAAATTAAATTAATTTAATTTAGATATTTTAACATGCATGTGTTTAACTTTATAGTTAAACATCAAACAATATTATAAATTATTTATCTCTTGTATTCTACTGTAAACAATTTATTTAATTAATTATAAAAATTTAGGGAGTGGGATGTCATTATCCCGCTGAAATATCTGTGAGTCCAATGAATTAGGTGTCTTTATTGCAACGAAATTCCAATAATAACCCTGATTATTTGTTACCAACACATTTACGCCCTCGTTAGAATTGCAAGTTGGAGTTGCCTAGCCAGCGTTAGTGGGGGGGAAAAGGACTCTTCAATTCACGCCGGTCGTGTGAGACTGCCTTCGCCATTCACAATTATTAGAGATATTTCTGACCAAGTACAGTTATTGGAGATAAGTAAAAGATATTTCTGATCAAGTATTATTATATTATTAAGGTTTCCATTTAATTTAATAAATTTAAAATTACCCAAACTAATCAAAGAGTGCCACGTTACCGTGGAAAAAAGGTTACAAGTAGATTCTTTTGTCGTTGATCTTGCTGTCAAAAGAAAGTGAAAACACTATCTCTTTTCCACGCGTTTCAATTAGTAAATTGGATAGACATCTAAATATTCAAGGTGTGTGGGTACACATGTTCAATTTTAACTAATTTTTCTTGCAGAGGTATTTAATATTTTTTTAAATTTTAATATAAATTAATATACCGAAATTATATTATTATTATTATTATTATTATTAGATATAGAGAGTAAAATTTTATAAAAATAATAAAAAATTATATAAAATATTACAACTTTACATATTTAATTAATAGAAAGAGTTTATTTAAAATAATTATACTTTTAATATTATTCTTTATTTTGATAAATTTATTGACAAATGCACGTGAGCACAAATAACTTGTTAATCTTAAACTTCATTCATTTCTTGATCTTAATTCTGTTTTAATCATCGTAAATATTTAATTATTATAAAATAAAATTATTAGATATTAAATATAAATTAAATATGATCTTTTTTTAAAGTTTTAAGTAAAATCAATATAGTACAAGAAAACGTGAACGAAAGAGGGACCCAATTCGAAAACTATAATTCGAGAAAGGCAGAACTGGTTTTTGGAAGATGGGGGGTCCAATTTGTATTCATTTGTTGAAGAAGAAGTGGGTTATGGAATAGAGGCAGTAATGCTTGTGATAAAGCAGACATGATCTTCGAAACAATTGTTACATTTTTTCAAATTCAACAATATAATCATGGAAAGAAAGAAGATTTCCACAATTGCTACTAATAATGCTATATAGATAGCATTAAGCATAGGCTGCCAAAGCACTCATGCCCGAACGAGAAACATTGCACCCCGCGCCCAATGATGAACGGGCAAAAGTTAAAAAATCTACCAGTGAGAGAAAGAAAGACAGCCGAAAAAGTGATAGATATTCAAGTATTTCAGTGCTCACTGTTGGCACCCAAGAGGAGTTGCCAATAAAATTCTAAATTTCGGCAAAGTTGTCAGAAATATGGAAGATGACCCAGCAGTATTGGCACATTCATTACACATGGCAAACAAGGCTTGGAAGTGGCCCAAGCTTAGGATAAGCAGATGACGCCGTACAGGCCATCCGAATTTGCCCAGAAACAAGGATTACGTTTCTCGGTCGGTAAACTTATCTTAAATCTTCTGCAACTCTGAAAGTTAAAATTCTCTTGTTGAATTTGGTTTCTGTCGAGAGATTATGGCCCCAAACAGTGGATTATTATTTCAATATGTTCTGGCTACTAAGTACAGCCGGTCAAACCAACGTTCATCCTCGTATCATTTCTTCATTTCTCTATTCAAGGACCTTTGACCATAGACAAATACTGATGAAGATGTAAATCCCCATATGCTTTACCCCCTTCTTGCGCTTTGTTTTCCCGGAGAACAAGGAAACAGAATTTTACTTTTGGGACTCGAAGAAGCACATGACCTTATTTATCTGGTGTATATCCCACCAAATAAATTTCACTAACTGTGTTTCGTTTACACTGATGCACAAGATTTGGAAGCTATCTTACACATGTTATTGATTAAGGCGTTTTTGAAATATAAGTGGAAAGGCGAGTGGTAAACATTACAGGCCAAATAAAAGTGGTGGTTGCCTAACACATTAGATACCCAGTAAAAGTAGAAGCACTACATTTCAAAAAGTACTAACAGATCACTTGACAGGTGAATTTTATTCATCTTTACAATCCTCATTCAACATACAATATTGGCCTCAGCATGAAAACCTTTAACAAATATATTGGTCATCAATTCATATTGCTACACATTTTATTGCAGGTAAAAAATAAGCAATAAAAAGAGGAAAGATAGCCAGGACCTAATGTCTATGTGACTATAAATGAACTACTTGTACCCCAGTACCTATCCCATCTTTTTCTTGATTGGCTTTGCATTCTCCATCCAGGAACACACTGTATGAGCCACACATTTCATGCAGTAACTAGTTGAACAAATCTCATGGATGACAAGAACTGAGGATTGTTTTATATCAACAATCTCTTGACATGGGGACAAGTACCAGTTTATGTATGACCTTAACTGCTAAAATCTGGGAGAAAGGTTGGACCCTACCCTATAGGCGGCAGATTAAAATCAACAGAGACACTTTGAAGGTGGAAAAAGAGTAGAAAAACTATAGAAGGATCAATTGAGGATACAAGATCATACTGAAGCAGTTCCAGTAACTAAAATCAGCAAAGCAGCAGGCTAATACTATTTTTAATTTCCAGTTACACATACCACTTCCATAAAAATGCAATGTCTCCTCACAAGTCATATCTCACATTCCACCGACCATTCATGTCAGCATTCAGTGTCCAATTATTTTCCCTAATCTGAAAATATGGAACCTGAAAGAAAAAGAATTCAAAAACAACACAAGAGCTGAGTAAACTAGAGGTTAGAGGAAAATAGTGATATTGTATATTCTTCCCAGCTTAGAATGCTTATGTTCAAAAACTGAAGAATTACATTTCAACTTTGAGAGAATGAAAATATCATCGATGAGATGATAAGAAGAGATTCAATGACAAACACCAACATAGGAGAAATATGAAGATAGAATTGAGAAGAACCACAAACCAGAAATCAAAGAGAAATGATCCAGTGCAAGTTGAATTTTTTTGAGTCCACACTTAGACAACTGTTATAACAACGTAAATACCTTGTCAATCACTTCATAGCCAACTTTGAATCGAATATCTTGGTCCCACCGAAAATTGAATATGTCCCAAGATAATTCAGCAGCTCCTCTTGACTTTCTCTGTCAAGGCACAAAGATAACATATTGGAGTGAGGATTTCTATTCTTTGGCATCGCTCCTATGAGAAGAGAGACTGCAAATATTATAAAACTGAAACTGAGGGTACAACCAAGAAATTAAAAAAAAAGCAGCAGCAACAACAACATAGGAAAGTGGTTAAACTTCTTAAATTGAAGCACCAAACTAGCATGAGCATTACTCTTCATGCATCAATTAGATTTGATATGGAATATTCCAGAAACTTAGGTAAAACACCAACCTGTTTAAATTCTTTGTCAACATCACATCTGCCCTTGATTCTAAAGCTCAACAAGCCATCATTTGTCACAGGAAATACTTTCTTTCCACAAATGGTATACCTAAGCTTCTCGTGTTTATCATACAGCAATCCTACTCCAAGGCTTGCTGATAGCTACAAAAAATTGTCAGATATACACATAAAACTCTGAAAAGAGAGGTCAAATCTCCACATGAGTTGCACCTAAAAATTTAACAGGATAGTGCAGAGAGAGAATATACATCTGGATAGTAGTGTCTTATCATTGCACTAAAAAAATTTGGTGCTCCAAACCTTGTGTCTAGCTCTCCGTGAACCTAATTCAAATAAAAATATAAAAAGAGATTAAAAAGTCATTTACAGAGAGATTATCAATTGAAATGTTCGGATCAAAAGGATTCTACATTATTCTCATAAATATCTAAGCAAGTTAAGACACCAAAAGCTGATTACACCGTGAAGTGAACAGTTTCTGCTAAAATTAATAAACAAAAATCAAGCTTTGACAAGAATAAGATTTGTAGTATACAAAACTTAGTGAGATTACAGCAGTGGTTTACAAGACAAAATGCTACAAGCCAATAACCAAACCCTTATTTGATGCACCTTGCAATCCAGATGAACTTATAGATGAAAGTTTCAGCATACTACACATTGCCTGTAATACAATTATAGAAAAAAGGAAAAAAACTATGTAAAGGTATTTTATGACAGTAATTGGATGTATAACGAGTGTCAACCAAAAGACTTCGCCTTATACATTAACTCAATTTCCAAAACTTATACAACAGTTATACTCAGACATACAAATTAAACACACAACTAAAGAACTCATAATATACTCAAGTGACTGTTTTCCATTCCTAAAACTTACATAGAGTATTGCACATAAGACACAAGCACACAACTTTGAGGTATAACCTACCAAATTCAATTATGAGCTTCCCATATAATTTAAATCATCAAAAAATTAAAAAAAATAATGATAACGGAAATTGCAAGAATTCTAGCCTTTTCAATTATTAGTCTTACCAACTGTACTAACTGAAATACGAGGTGAAGAAACCAAGAGTGACAGAGAGAACAATTTTAAGCACCTGCAACTGAGTTTTGGAATCAATGGGGAATTTCTCCTTGGCATGGATTCTTAGAGCTTTTGATTCTTTCCCATATCTCAAAGAAGTCTCCATTCCTATTTTCAGTTCAGTCAAAAACAAACAGCTGCAGCCGAAACCTTAGCCTTCTGTTCCTCTCTCTGTGTATAAAACCTAGCCTAAAGCCACAGTTGGCGGAGATAACACAGAGACAGAACTTACTGTACCCAGTTATCTTCCTATTTCCAGTCACACAATTTCGATTAACGTGTCTTATCTAACTAATCACAATATTCCACGTCATGCCTCCAAAAGCCAGGGCCAATGATATTGAGCCAGGCCCAAACTAGGATTCGTAATAACCAGCCAGGGCCTGATCGTAGTGATGGGCCCCACCTAACAAACGAACCTTTCTAAACAGAGTACTAACATTTAGGTACCCAATTATTAAATGTTTACAAATTAATATATTTTTATTTATTTATAACAAATAGATCCACGATTATTGATTCCTATAAAATGAGTAAAACATCTTTTTGTTTTAAGTTACGTAAACGGGGGTCAAAACATCCGACTTTGCGTAATTTATCATCGGCAGTACCAAAGTACCCTCAATCTTGCAAGGGTGATGGGGTTGGTTCAATGGGAGTTGGACCGGGTAGCATGGGATTTATTTATATGTATTGAAATATTATGTATTTTTCGGTGAAAAAATTAAAAATAAGGGATCTAACTGTTATTATCCCTTTTACTCGTCGTCGTATTTTAGATTGAAGCAGAGAGGGAGAAGTGCAAGTCGGGATCTTGCGCTAAGTCCTAGCTAGGGATTAAAGTCTTTTTTGGTTCTTTTGTAACGAGGGTGCAGAGGAAAATGGGGTTTAGGTTTAATCTGCTCGTCTTTACAGTTGCTTTACTCGCTTCGCCTGTGCTCTCCGATCTGATCCTCTCTAAAGTTGATCGTCGCGTAAGTTTTTGGATTCAATTTTTTTGGTCTGCTGCTGTATTTTGATGGTTCTTATGTCGCAGGACTGAATCAATGGGAATTTTTAGTTAAGTTTCATATTCATTTCTTGGACAGATAGTAGGAATTATAGTTCGTAAAGAGATAATGAAAATGAAAATCGAAAAACTGCTGAAGATTTGTAATTTCGTTTTGCGAGTTTTGTTTAATGATTCTCCGTAAAGATTATCGTCAATGTTCCGGTTTTCTGATTTCTGCTGCTGCTGATCATTTGTGATTCTTTCTTTGCAGATCGATTTGACATCACAAATTGTGCGCATCACTTCAACACTAAAGGTACCTGACCAATTCTTCCTTAGTTCTGTCATGATTTAATTTTGAATTTTTCTAAGTTATTCCTTTACGCTCAGTGAAAAATTTGCTATGATATTGAAGTTTCTGCATAATCTTCCTTTTTTCTATTCCTACCGAATGTTCTAGGTGGAGAATGCTGGTTCTGAGTCAGTTTCGGAAGTTTTGCTGGCATTTCCGGATCTCCAAGTTAAAGATTTGGCATATTTGAAGGCAACACCCCATGAGGGGAAAGGCAAAGCGAAAAGTTCTGCTGTTGCGCTCCCTCTTGAAGCTGCCGAACCGAAAGGAATGCCACCAGCTTTGACCTTTTACGCAGTTTCATTACCTAAGGCACTGGGCAAGGGTGATAGCTACACTTTTGATGTCTTGGCTGTATTTACCCATGCATTGCGACCGTTTCCTGAGAAAATCACACAGGCTGATATTCAGCTTGTTGTTTTCCAGGACAGTGCATACTACCTTACACCTTATGTTGTCAAGGTCCAGTCACTCAGTGTTAAATTGCCTGAATCTAGAATTGAATCTTATACCAAATTAGAGAATACAAAGATCCATGGTTCAGAGATCAAATATGGCCCTTATGAGAACCTCCCATCTTTCTCATATTCGACTGTAGTCGTTCATTTTGAAAGTAACCAACCTTTTGCTGTTGCTCAGGAGTTAGTGCGAGAGATAGAAATTTCCCATTGGGGTAACGTGCAGATCACAGAGCATTACAACCTTGCCCACGGAGGTGCTCAAAGCAAGGGTGAATTTTCTAGGTTTGTTCATATTATCCTTACCTTTTTTTTCTCTAAGTGGGGGTGTTTTATGACTATCTGCTTGGAAGTCTGAAATTTTGTTATTGTGTTAATGCCATGCAGGCTTGATTACCAGGCCAGACCCACCATCCGAGGTGCATCAGCATTTAGACATCTTATTGCAAAGTTGCCACCTAGAGCTCATTCAATTTATTACAGAGATGAAATTGGAAATATATCAACATCTCATATATGGGGTGATTCCAAGAAGGTGAATCTTCAATATTATGTGAAAGAGATGCTTGATTTCTGGTTCCTGATTTTAACTCAAGTGTTCTCATTAATTGCAGACAGAACTGTTGATTGAACCAAGGTTTCCTTTGTTTGGTGGTTGGAAAACTGCATTTACCATTGGATATGGTCTGCCACTTAAAGACTTTCTATTTGAGTCGGAGGGGAAACGATTCATTAACATCTCCTTAGGAAGCCCTATGAATGAGTTGATCATTGATAATCTCATTGTTAAGGTTGGTAAAATGATTATTGATACTAGCTATCAAATCTCTTTACCAGTTTCTACCTGTTGTCTTGACAGCACTGTTGGTTTACAGGTTGTTTTGCCCGAGGGATCTAGAGATATATCTGTTTCTACGCCATTTCCTGTAAAACAGTGGGAAGAGGTACTAGACCGGCACTTCTAGATCAATAATCACTATTTCTTTGTTGATGTTTCATGAATTATTTTCATTTTTTGTCTTTTAATCTTATTCTTATGTTTGTTTTCATCTAGAATTTGAAACACAGCTAATCTTTTACACTTACTGTGCATATGATTCAATGCAGATCAAATTATCGCATTTGGATATTGTTGGTAGACCAGTAGTTGTGCTGCAAAAGAATAATGTTGTACCCGAGCATAATCAGTTTTTCCAGGTACTCTTTTGTCCTGTTTTTAATGCAAATGAATTCCATTAGCGGTAACATTTGTAAAAAAGCCTGTATTGCAGTACAAGTTATGCAAAACTTGGGATTTTTGGATTCATTGTTACACTCAATTGCTCGCATGCATATTTATGTTGCAATCATTTTTTTATTTTGCAGGTCTATTACAAGTTCAACAAATTGTCAATGCTTAGAGAGCCATTAATGTTGATTTCTGGCTTTTTCTTTCTTTTTGTTGCTGGCATTGTATACTTGCATGTTGACATGTCAATCTCCAAGTCATCTGCTTCTTATTTGGCAAGACTGCAGTGGGAAGAAGTAAGTAGTATCAATTATTGCATAATATGCTTGTGGATGTATAACTTATGATAAGATGCATCAGTTATTAGCTCTGGTTTCAATAAATTCAGGTTCAGGCTGCAATTCAACAAATTGAAAATGTAATCAACCGATGCTTAACAACACATGATAAGCTGGAAGCGTCTCTACGTGATCTTTCTAGGACAGGGGATGTCCAAGCTTGCAAGGCAGCTCGTAAAGCTGCTGATGGTTTGTTGAAAGAGCTTTCTAAGGAGTTAAAGCCCTTGTTGGCATTCTTGCAATCTTCATCAGCAGCTGCACAAATATTTCCCAAGGTTTGATCACTGTAATCTTTTAAGTTATACTACATGTATGTATGAAATTCTGTGACATATACACCTTGTACATAACTGGGATGATAGATTGTTTTCCAGCATCTATTGTCTGGGAAATATAGTGATTAAAATCATTTGTATATGCAGGTGGAGGAGCTGGTTGCCAAGGAGAAAGAACTACAAGAGAGGGTAATGGCGAAGCACTCCACTGTGGTGGATTGCTATGACAAGAAGACTGGAGTACGGGATATTGATAACCGGGTTGCTGTCCAGCAGCAGAAAATAACAGCTTTGAGGCAGGAGGTCGAAAATCTTCTAGAGCTTATTGATGAGATATAAAAGAATAGCGTTTATTGCTTTGAGTCATCCACAGAGGCTGATGATGATGAGTCATGCTTGAGGACGGAATTTTGTTATTTAAGGAACTTTAATGAAGTAACTCTGGTTTTATGTTTTCATTTTGCTAGATATATAACTTTTACATTCCAGATACAAAACGAGTATTTGAACCCTACAGACAGGGACTTGATTGGCTATGAGTTGTATTTTCTTACATTCCAATGACAAATTATATACATGCGCATTGTGGGAGACTGGCGGAAATTATATACTTTGAATAGTGAGGCTTTTGGTGAAAACAATGCTCCCCCATCGCACGAATGAATTATGTTTGCATGGCCATACTGTTTTCTTCAGAGTGTTGAAGATTTAAGCAAACTCATTCACCATGAGACACTCGTGATCCTCCGAGCTAATCTTTACTTCCCTTCGTTCGGCCAGGATTATTTGTAAAAGCTCAATATTCAGCACAAATGTAGCTGCTGGCTGCAACATTTACAGGCACAATATTATGGCTTCAAATCTTCAGAGTTTGTAAAATGGATGTGCCGCAACAGAGAAGTTAGCGAACATAAATTCTATCCAAGTTCAGGGAAAGGGGAAGAGATCCTTTTCATTGTATATTATAGCAACAAAGGAAACTAAAAAAAATCTAGGACGAGGGTTTTACCGGGATCTCGTTCATTCCTTTTTGGCCATAGCCAGCTTCTGAAGGAACAATAACAGTCCTCTGAAAAGAGAGACGAAAATGGTCATACAAAAAATCAAAAGAAGGATTAAGGATGGAGATTACAGAGAGAATTTGAGAAGCTAAACATATAAAAGACAGCAAAGAAACTGATAATGATAATGTTATCACCTTCCCTCCAACTTTCATTCCTTGTGCGAGAGAGTACATAGCCGTTGGAGGCTTTGGCGCAGCCTGTGCAGAAAAAAGAACATTCGGATTGTCTACAAAGTGAAGCTTCTGTTCTTACCAGGAGTGGCTCCAACTTTGAACTCATATGGCTGGATGAAGCACGAGAATAAAGCAAGATGATGAAGATAAAACAGGCAAAGCATAAATGTTCAGCTACGCTCGTTATTTAACCTGGTCACCATTCCATTCCACTGCGTGCAGAGGGCTTCTCTGGAGAGTTTAAACAATTAAATTTAATAATTGATGTTTGTGAATTTAAACACAAGATGGTGAAGTCGAATTTGTAATGATATCATATTATACCGGCCCATTGCTACGATTTCCAGCTAAAAGTTTAGATTCTCGACTTGACCCAGCAGTAATACCCCGGTATATGCAATCAAAATGCTCCTGAGAAAGAAAATCCGGGAGAAACCATGAACAGTTTTGATCAGAAACCATGCAAAGGAAATTATATATGTTTCCCAGTTTGTATTCAGAACCAACCTGAACTGTTGATCCTTTTTGGGCCACTGGACCCTTTCCCTCGACAACATGGTAGTATTTCAGTCCATCAGCTGCAAAGTCAATAACAGTAGTTAAGGATTTTCAATTTGTATTACTGATTTCTTATATGCTCACACCATGCAAGAATTAACAAAACGTGAAGTAAATATGACCCGGGTTTGAAGAGAAAAGGGAAGGAAAATACTACGAGTAGTAAGAAAATCTTCAAGAGGGATGGCTTTCCTGTCGCCTCTTTCTCTTGCTTCTGAATGTTGGGGTTGAGAAATGAGGCTGAATGGCAACGAAGATATCAAAATTGCTGTTCCTCGCGAAATGGGTATTGAGAAAACAACTTGCTTTGAGTGTTGCATTTGTTGTATGGTGTTTTTTGAACAGATTTGAAGTAGACGATGATCAAGAGTTAAATCTGGTTAAGCAACTTGGAAAGACAGCAGCGGCTTAAACAGCCTTGTGGTTTGCAACTTTTGTCCGCTTTCTGAAATAATAACATAAAAGTCTCTAAATTTTATAGGTTCACAGATAAGAACACAGTTTGTCTATCTGTAACAAATAGGTTCCTAAGGATCCTCTTCATATCACTGAGATAACCTTCAGTGTTAAGCTGTCTATTCCAATATTTGCGATTTGTGAGAGTCACAAATTTCAATTTGGACAGCGTATTTGACAAACTGACATTTTGATTATATCATACAGGAGAAGTGTTCTTTAAATGAATGAATATACATCATTAGAATAGTACACAAATTCTGTGTAATAAGAGAACTAGGAATCTTTAAGCTATATCCAGATCAGGCAACAAATAGATTCAGTATCTGCAATTCCATAGCTTAGCAATGGAGTAAGGGCCTGATTGCAACCAAAATATCAACCACTTACAATTTTTTTTTCCGTAAAAAATTAGGACGATGACAATTAACTTAAAAGATCAGGTGGCTGTGTAAATGCAGCGCCTTTGTCGTTAGGTTGATGGTGATCGACATTAAGATCAACACTTTCCATGACATCTGCTGTTTGATTCGGAGTTTCAGTTTCTTTTGATCTCGGTGCTGCAGCTGGTCCTAAATTTAGCGTTTGCATTGGGATGTAGTCAGCTGGTTTGCCCAATTTTTTCGGGGAATGGCCATCATGCTTCTTGTGCAAGGCATTCTTGTGCCATTTTTTTAGGGCTTTTGAGGTTTGGTCATCAAAGATTGATTTCTTCATGTTTGAACCCATCTGAGAATTCATTTTGATCCATTCAGAAGAAGTATTAGTTGCGAGCTGAGAGTATGTAATTCAATCTAAGCTCACAATTGAAATGTTTGACAGAACAGAAGAATGAAGGGAAAACAGTAGTTTACCTGAGTAACAAGAGCATAGAGAGGAAGAGTGATGTAGCTGCACATAAATTGGACTGCTATCCTGTTCAGTTTCCATTGATTCAAATCACAGTATTCTGTTAACTTGCTTCAATTATTATCTGAATCGGAAGAATTACTTACCCAAGAAAAAATCTCACAACAGCAAGCTTGAAATCATCATGAAAACAAGACATCAAACCGAACTCATACTGCAGCACAAGGAAGCTTCAGAAATAGGTCATATAAATAACAAGAGAAGTATGAGAAAGAGGATACCAGTTTATTACCCATATCCATAAGAAATACGTTATCTCGAATGCATTCTGCAGACAAATACAGCTTCTTAGAAATCTTAAGCAGTCATTTTGCTTTTCCGAATGCAAGAGAATCTTAGATTGTTGAGTGCAAGCAATTTCGAATGTTCAGTAATAATAATCTATCGGAATAGTTTTGCACTACTCTATTACCTGAAACAGGACAAAATGGATAAGATGAAGAACTAACTGAGGCCGATGAAGCCAAAAATAGCTGTCAGAAACTTGTACTAAAGGAATCCCCTGAATTACAGCATGCCTTTCTTTGATTTCCATTGCCATTTGTGATATAATTCCTTGAAGCTTTGTTCCAACACATAAGATTACCTTCATAAATAAACTAAATAAATAATGGATCGTCCTTTGCCTTGCATTATAAAGCAAGTAAACAAACAAGCTCTTTGTGTTATTTTATTACCATTAGAGGAAAGAAGGAGACAAAATACATAGCAATCGGCCACCCTGAAATGAATGAAGCATCTTGATTAACGGATAGGGTGTGTAAGTTTGCTTTCGAACGCAGAAGATTATGAAGAAACACTAACCATGAACATTAAGAAGCAGAAAAACCAGCATAGAACCCCATAATACTGGACTGCCGTCAGCATGACAACGTTAATTTTAGAAGAAAATGGAGAGATGTATAAATATGCTAATCAGTGAACAAACACCAGTATCTTTTTACCTGATTCCGACAACCACCTTAAAGTCATCTTCCAGTGATCTTTTGATATATTTTTGGAAGTCAAACCTGCTTCCAGGAGCTAAATGAACCTACATGAATAGAAGAGTTAAATAAAGAGAAATCCTGATGCTGAAATTTTCTGCACTAGAGAAACTTACAGTGATGAATCCGTGTCTCATGGTCAAGTAGTCAGCTCTGCGGACAGACCTGAAGAATTGTCTAAAGAAGCATATCTGCAAGAGATTGAACACTCGATCATCATCACAAACTTGAGCAGCTAAGACAGAAAGAAGAAATTACAACACCTAAGATAACAAAAATATTAATTTTCGGTCTTTCTGATGCCATAATTTCTGGACTTGTCTATTCAACCTGAAGAGGAATGCAAGGACCATGCCTCCCATATTAAGAATGATATTAGAGAACAAGCAAGAGTTCAGCCATTTTATTTTTCTGCACCAGTTCCAACATGGAAAAGTTAAGAGTTCACTGATTAATATCTTACAATATAGAAGGTGACTGCTGTTTGCATCCAATGATTGGTGTGATCTCTTACAAATGATGTCTCATGAGTGAGCCTGAATCTTGTAGGATCTGAATGACAAACACAAAATCAATGTCAGTCAGCAGTGGACAAAGTACAAGTAAATTGCAGCAAATGTAATATCACTCTGGTGCAACTGCAAATATAACGAAGAACGAGCTACTGTTAACATATAACAGCGATCGAACCATTCATGAAGTCATGTTCAGAGACAGTTTCCCGTTCCCATTCCTTCCAAGCCCGAATCTGCATGCCAGAGATTATATGGAGAAACTTCCCGTTCATAAATTGCGTGCACTGTTTTTTATGTAAAAAGAAGGAATTTGTAAAAATGTGGACGAACCTTCAATCGTCCAAGCGTCATTGTTAGCGCACTGTAAAACACATGAAACACTGCTAAGAAGAAAATGAAAATGTGCAACTGATGCAGTCCATTCACTGTTATAAGCGGCACTTCACCCTATAATAAATAGCAAATTAGTTAGCATTACCAAAACTTAAAAGATAAAGCTGGTAGGAGTAACAGTTCGAGAAATACTCAGTTTAAATTCCAACACAAATACAGTCAAGCTCAGCTTTATTTATACATGCAATTGCTGCATACATACGTACGAGTTACTTTGAAAATGGTGTTCCAATTGTGTCGAAAACAAATATAATTTTACTTGAAAGCGGGTTGTGTTCTGTTTAAATGGCCAAGAACATTTAGTTGGACAGATTCAAATTAGTATTGGAAAGTTGCATCCTAACAAGAAAAACTTACATCCTTGCACCGCTTTTTTGGGCCACCACCAGCTAACAATCTATGCTCATACCATAACAGTCTGCCCCTACCGTCGTAAGAATCATGCTTGGTTTTCTTCAAGCGATTTTCTGCTTTTGGGCAGGGTAACATTGTATCTGCAGCCTCGCTGGGAATACAGATTTTCGCAATGTAAGATTGCCCGAATGTCAGGAGTAGAGAGATGAAGCCTAAAACCATAAGCTCTGAGGAAAAATAACCAGGAGGGGAATTGCGTCACAACATGTAAATGCCAAATGTTTTGATCTTATTGGCTACGCCATGATGGTTCATAGTTCATTTACCTCCTTTAATATTCTCTAGAGCTTCTATCAGTGCATGCTTTCGTCTTTTATGAAACCACTGCAACAAAATCAACAACAGAAGAATGAATCCGCAGACTTGGCCAGATAAATATTTCGAGTTGGTTGGAAAACACAAACCAGTCCATATTGAAGACATCATGTATATAAAACAAAATGTTGTCTGCAGTTCTCAATGAAAATTTTTTTAATTTCTATGAAAATACAACCCAGCAGAAATTCAAACCTTTACCTTTGCTGTCAAATGAATCAGTTTTTCCAGCAAAATGGAGAATATAACAATGACAGCACAAACCAGGGAGACTGCCCACGTCGGTGTCTCGTCAAGCTCCCTCGCTCTTCCTCCTCCTCCTCCTCCTCCCCCCGCCATCTTCTATCTACAGTTCTTAATAAATCTTCCTTTTCAGAAATTAAACAACGTATGTAATAATTATAATAACGAATTCTCGAGCTGCTGCAATCCGTTAGTTCTTTCGAATTAGTACCAATTGACTACAAAAGACATTATTATTACCATCATCATTATTGAATGACAATTCTAATAATATTAATAATAATGATGATAATTATTTGAATAGTTTGAAGAAAATAGTGGATGGGTAAGAGAGGATGGTATTTTCCAGTTTCTCTCGTCCTTACAACAGAAAAAACGTACGTAGAGGGGAAGAGAGCAAAATACGGCGGTTCAAAGCTTTTGCCTATTTGTTTGGCACTTGGGAAATACATTTTATTCGGATATGTGAGGTCAGAATTCAGTGATAGAACTGAAATTTTAAAAAAAATTATTCTTTCTTTATGTGATGCATGCATTGCCGGGCTTAAAATACCAACTACCTAACATGCCTAAATCTTTAAAACTTATAAATCGAACACGTTTAGTTGTTGTTGTGTATAAAAATTTAGTCTGGACTGGAGAGTATCGTCTAAATGTAAGCTCCGGGCGGCAAAGGAGGAACTGGCGTCGGCCTCGACGGATGCACAAGCGGTAACACAGCATTCCCAACACATATAATATCCTGTCCGCTTTCCTCTCGAAGCGTGCAAACTGCTTCCAACATTCTCGTCGCCATATTGCACTCCACGACGCTGCCGGGAAAGGTCAAGTAGACAATATCCTTGTCGTATGGATGAAAACCCAGCAGGCCAGGCTGCTGCGTGCTCGGAGTTACCCGCTTAATCACCCCATAATTTAAGTCCTTCACATGAAGCTGCTTCTCCCTCGTCCATTTTCCTGTACTGTAATTCTCGATTTCCCAAACACTCAATTTCGTACTCATGCATACAGATTTCGGCATATAACTGATTCTCTGACATATTCGCAGTCTTCCTCGGCAAGCTCCCATGCGTTGTTCCGTCACGTACTCACGCCCTTCTTCATAAATTGGAGAATCAATGACACGGCATCTTTCGACATCGTTTAACGGGTCGTACGCGACGACTCTTTTACCTTCATCGATCCAATGCAGGATTCCATTGTACGCAACAATATCGGAACTATACCAACTAGTCAAAAGCTGGGAGGAAGTTACCACGGACTCGCTCCATCTGCCCGTCTCTGAACAGAATATATCCACGTTGAATTTTCGTCGGTAGCCGTCAAATGTATGAATGCGTACTAACTTGTAGCTGTATCGAGCACGCGTGCTGGGATGAGTATAGCATACCAATCCAATCATGGTTTCTACTTGAAGTTTCGGGGCCGGAGGGAGCATCAAAAACTGCTTGGTGAGCGGATTGCAGATGTAATAGACGTTGGGATAAACGGCGGCGGTGTCGCAACAGACTAACAAGTCTCTGAAATATGCTGCTACAAGCTTTGGCTTTTCTTCATCTTGTGGTCTGAAACAAGGGAGGAAATTTAATGAATTTACGAACTGAACGCTGGTTCTGCCTTGGATTTTGATAATCGAATTGGTTGACCTTGTATGGCTCCAGTACCATGCCAAGAAACTGAAGGAATTGTGGAGCTGGTCGTCTTGGCGCTCTGGTAAAGAAGAAGCTGACAGCAGAGACCGCCATTGTTTGCAGACAGATTTGCACTGAACGGCGGATTGCGGAGAGAGATGAAGGAAAATTTTGAGTAGCAACTCGTCAGGGAGATTATTTAAAAGATGGGTAGATGCTGCAGCCATCTTGTCAGTTAAATTTTTTTCTTTTCCGTAGGACGAAAGAGATGACATTTTTATAAGATAACCCACCCTCGATTTCTGAAACCAACTCTACTAAGATTTCTGAAACCTTTTCCGATTTGGTTGTGGATTTGAAACACAGAATCAAATAAAATTAAAAAATAAAAAATTAAATCTTTATCCAACTCTAATATAATATAATGTTAGTTATATAAAATATAATTTTTAAATAAAATAAATTTATTTATTAATAATATATAAAAATTAATTTAAAAAATAAAATTTATTTTTAATTAATATAATAAAAAAATTATAAATTTTATTTTTAATATTTTTTTATTAATTAAATAGTTATTTTGAATTTTTTTTTATTTTTTTATAATTTATATACTCATCACAACATTACACCATCATATTAAAACTATTACTAAATTATCTCATATTTTGTATTCTTTAACTTTTAGGGATGAATCTCAAAATATTCCAGCCAAAATGTGCTGAGACATTGAGGTTGGTCGGTTCTTTTTAGTTGTTGTTCTTGGAACTGAAGCAGTTAGGTTAGTAATAACACAAATCAAACATATGTAAAGCAGCACATCAGGGCAAACGAAAAAGAAAATTATGACTCTATTCATCTGGGAAGGAAGAAAAAAACACAAATCATTGTTCTTAATTGTTTGTTTTGTTTTGCAAGTCAGGGTAGCCCAGAAGAAAACTGCTTGTGCTGAGAATCACTTGGAACAAACACGGGAAGCTGGCCACCCCTCTGCGATCTACCATGCTGATAATTACTTGATGTCGAACCTCGATCCAGGCTAGCAGCTATTGAACTGCCTGTTCTTGTCCCTCTTGTCTGCTGATCATTAACAAGAGGACCACCGAAAAATATAGATTGACCCGTGTACAAAAGCTCTGCTCCAGGTACCTGAGAAGAACCGGCACCTCTGGAAGAAGAGGAGACAAAACGTCCGGCTTCTGGATCCCAAAAGATTGAATTTCTCGAATTTTCTGCAGCATTTGGATTTTTTCTGATAGGGACTTGTGGTGCAGTTTCGCGGACAGTGCTTTCTTGACCTTGGCTTTGTCTTACTGACCATGGAGACTGATCTGCTGAAGACTGATACATGGGGTTGAAGTGTTCTATATTAGAAATATGCTGCTCCATCGGAGAAGGGGCAAGATTGGAAACGTGCGGACTGCCAAAGTTACTAAGACTGTGACCACATGTTTCACTATCTTCTCTGCTCGCTCGACTGGGCGGATATGCGCTCTTCGATTTCCCTGATTTAGTATTTCTGGGTGGAAAGTAACTGCTGTTGGGGCTACTTCCTCTGCTCACATTGCCACTCGACAATTGATCAGCATCATATGGATGATGTCGAGAACTGATTGGTCGTAGGACAGATGATGATGCTCTAGCTTTTGCACCTGCTCTTATTGCCTCATTGGAATCCAACTTTGCAAGTTTCCAAGCACTGATTCGCACCGGATGCTGGGGCAACCTTTTCCCCTTGTCTGCTCCTATTGCATCTGGATCTACAGTTGATGGTAGGCGTCCTGGTTCCAAATGTGGGATAATTTCATCCTGTTCATAAAACACACAAAATAATCAGTTATGATTTTTTATGATGGAAAGTTACACTCTTTAAATGCTGCGGAGGTGAAGCTCAACCAAAAATAGTAAGAATTATTTTTCCAACAAAAAAGCTAAGTTCTTGAAATTTCCCTCATTATTGTAACAACCCACTTTTTATCTCTCCTTAAAGGTTAATGCAATAAATAAATAGACCATCTGTAGCTGTTAGTATTTTATAGCCTTTACAAGTTATAGATGGTAGTTATGACAATTTAAATCAAATAACTCCCCCTCTGTCTAAGTCCCCAACATAGATAAAAATGCTAATCAAAGATGACAAGTTATATAAAAAGAAAGCGGTACCTGGTGGTCCATGAAGATTCTTGGAGGGGTACACCAAGCACCTTTGTGCAAGCTCATCCCCAGAGAACTTCTTCCGCTTATTGCTGTCACGGCTGAACTGGTTGGTGAAGTTGGCAGGCTTTGTTGATCTCCTTCATCAACAGATGGTCCAGGTGGTTCACTTTGAGTTCTCATGGCAACAACATACTCATATGTTGTGATACCCTACAACAGAAACAAAAATATTTGGTGTTTGCATATGCATCTAGGATCATAGAAGAAGGAAGAGCGGGAGGGAATAAGTCAATTGGGGAAGTTACCTTTCGCATCAGAATTATGTGGAAGAAGAATAGTTCTCCCAAAGGCACAGTGGCCAGGAAAGAAACAACTGTGCATATGGCCTGTAATGATTGGAGTAAAGAATTAGTAACTCTTTTTGTGGAGTATAAATAACAACCTAATATCCAACTTCACAAATTGTCGAGATTCCAAAATTAGGGATGTATTCCAGATTAAGCCATTTTGCCTTTGTTGACAGGTCAACCCATGGTGGATGCAACAAGTTCAGTTTACAATTAGAGTAGTCAACAACATAATTACATAAGCAATATTACCCTAGAAAGTGAAAAGTTAAAAGAAAATTTCCTCCATAATACAGAAACAATCAGAATTTTACTGAGGGCAGAGATGCCAAACCATACCACCACAGTTGCCAATGGGGGAAGAGAAAATCCAACCCCAAGCCTCTCAGTAATATGATTTTCTGTACCCTTTTTATCTACAAAGCATCGAACAAGAACAGCAACGCCGACACCAAATTCAACAATAAGCTGAACCACATGGACAGGAAGACACAAAGTGATGGTGTCAACAGATTGGACAAGTGTCGATAAATGAAAAGCCACATAGTCTAAAACAGACTAGGAATTCCAAATAAGCATGGGATTTTAAAACTTACCCATATGAGGCTTGCTGCCATAAGGCACACAAAGGTAATATAATTTTTTCTTCCCACGCAATTATTCAACCACTGCAACATAGGCGCTGATGACCTTAGTCATATCAAATCATTCATAAACATACAGAGAACAAATAAATAAAATAAGAATCGTCATCCCAAAAGTTAAGGCAATCAACAACCAAACACATATTGTCTTTAATGGAAGCTAACATTCAACTACGGCACAGAATATCAATTATCCATCAAATACATTCCTTTCTACATCAATCCCTTTGTTCAAGAATATCCAGAAGATTTGAGACTTGGCCAGAATTGAGAATAACAAGGATGAACATTTAATTCTTACCCGACAATGATGATCAAATCCATCAACACATTTGTCGCAACTCCTGCAGTGTTTGCTGAATTTGCGTACCTGCACAGAAGAAGCTTTGATTACAGAGAGTTTTCTTCTTCTTCTTCTTCCTTGCTTCTATTATCTTTATCGAGAAATTGAGGGTTGCCAAGTATAAGCAAACAATTTATGTGCAAAGAGAGAACTTTGTCAATAAGAATTATGTACCTCAGCATTGCACAAAGTGCAGAACAGAGCATCCTCCTCGCCAGATTGTTGGAGAAGATCTTCATCTTTGCGGCAATCTTCTATTACAATACAACCACAAAAGAAACCTCCAATTTTTGAGCACCAACCTGAACCATGCCCATTAGACTTTCTTCTACTATTTAGTGCTAGCTTGGTAGGTTCTTCAATAGAAGATGCATTGCCTGATCAAAAACAAGGCAGAAAGTATCTTGAAAAATGAAAAACTAGATCATTGTCACTTTTATATAGAGGAAGACAACAGCTCAGCAAGCCAAAGTACAAAAAGCACAGCTGAACATAAGTGAGAAACTTCCAGGTTAAACTTTACAATTGTATCCGCAACCAAATTTGCCCACAGTACCACGGTACCCTAAAAGGAGAATTGTTAGAATACTTACCAGGCAGATCGGGGCCATTTTTTGATTTATATGCCGCTGTCTTGTCCACTTCAAGCAGAATTCCAGGATCGGCAGGATCAATACCAGTGCACCGAACATAGAGAATGAATACGCAGAATGCCTGAAATTCAAACTCAAATGTTATAATGCATGAGGAGAAACAAAATTGAGGTATCCTCAGAGAAAAATGAAATAGTGTCCTGCTTACCAAGACAGAATAAGCACCAATAGCAACGAATTCGTACATTTCTGTTCCAAGGAAAGGAGCAAAGAATGCATAGTATGCAACAGATAACAAGAAAAAAACTGTTATAGCCACAACCTGTACACCATGAAAAATTGACCTCAACATCAGTGATCTCAATGGGAGCTTACCAAGAAAATTATACTTAAAACCAAATCAGCAAATAGAAAGGTTTAATTTGAAATTACTGGGTTCATATTCCGTCATCCCACTGTTCACAAACATAAATATTAACAGTCACCTAAGTAAAATTAATTCAAAGTTAGATTTTAATAAGACAACTACCTAATCAAGAAAAATGGAACGCAAAATCAAAGAAGAGACTACTTGCAAAACTCAAGCTTTGCATATTCAGCATAATTTAAGATAATAACTCAAAAAAGCCGAGCAATCCATGATCAAAAGCTCCAAAAACATTCATTAAAAAGGAAAGAACTTAATAATCCATTAACAGAAAAATGTACATAAATTAGACCCATCAAAGAAACTATCAGTTACATCCAAAGCATTCTACATCCAGGTGTATAAATACCCAGTACTGTTAAGAATATTAATACGCATAATCCAACAACAATTATAACCTGAAACTCCGCAAGAAAATGTACATTTTGAACGATAGTTCGAACATATTGAGAAAATACCTTTAAAAATGTAAAGCAAGTACCTGAAAAGTGTGAGCAGGTAGTTGCCATCCATGACGCCTAGCCATATTCGTGGATTAATAAGTTCACACTCGTCAAATAAACACCATTAACACTTCAAAAAACTCCTCGTCAGAAAAGCACCTGTTAACTTAACACATAATGCAAATCCACAATCCTTTTTCAAAACATTTGCTTCAAATAATTCTTTTACTCTTCCTTATTTTCCCTCTCTTCTAGTTACCACGAAAACGCAGTTCAACCGTGACCCGGATGTTAAATACTTGATTAAAAACGACCCATTTAGTTGATTTTGAGTTCTGGAGTTTGTGGGGCTCGATTCATGGATCAACGAGCCTCGAAGAAATAAGAGGAAGAAGCAGAAGAAGAATGAAAAAAAAAGAAGAGAGTTGGACCATTTTTAATTCGAAAAAAACGCGTTTTTACTCCGAACCGTTTTTATCTTGCGCTTCGGCGCCCACTATTCACGTTGTTTGTGCCGGCTTGCTAGCGTAGTGCATCGCTTTAGCGATTTTGTCCTTTAATAATATCTAATTTACAAAAGGCATTCTTTGAAATTTCAAAAAGGTCCCATATTTCTTCAATTTACCGTAAAACTTCCAAAAAAAACTCTTGCTATCATTTTTATCCCGAATTTAGATTTATATTACCATGGATAGATTCTTTTCAAACCCTAGTTCAAGTGCTCATAAAAGAGAGAGAGACCCGTCTCCACTTTGATTTCTTAATGTATGTGTTATTCTCCTTTTATATATTACCTCATTTTTAAGATTTTAAAATTAATAAATTATTAATTATATTTAATTATAAAAACTAAATAAAATAATTTATTCATCAAATAAATTTTTATTACGTTTAAATTTATAATCTTTTTCTCATTCAAAATAAAATCTAAAAAAGTAATGTGCACGTAAAATCATCGGTACTCTTTGTAAAATTCTTTTACCTTTTCATGTAGCTACCGTCATACAATACATCAAATAATTATTACAATTATGAAATAATTCAAAAGTTGAATAAAAATAAAATATTTATTAAAATAAATTATAAAAAAAATTTTAAAAAATATTATGATAATAAATTAAGTGATCGAACATGTTGACTTGGGTTAATTGAACTACCGCGATATTTTGAATGATTAATGGGCTTGAATTTTTGTATTGTATTTTTGATTTTTAATTACAAATGGTTTCACAATAAGACTTGAATAATGTTTCTTTAAACTTGTGGAAACATGTAATTTTGATTATTTTTCTTATAATATTCTTCTCTTTGTCTTAATTTGCTAACTGTAACTAATGATATTGTTGTTGATGATGACAAGGATGATGGAGGAGAATCTTTTTTTTTAATTGGAATAATTAAAATATTTTTTATAAGTCCTTCAAGTATTGACAATTACGATAACCTCCTGCAAACTAAATGTTATTTACATATTTTATACAAGTTTTGGATTTATGTAAAGAGGACTACTTAAATTTGAATCGATATTAATTAATGTATATTTATTTTTAACAAGAAATGAATCTCATTACAACATTTGACAACTAAATTCATAGCATGAAATCTTAGTCAATCATCTAATTAATTAAGGTTTTACGAAGGAGAAATCGTTGTTATGATGTTCTTCAGTTCTTCCTCGATGATCATGATTGGGGGTAGAGCAAGAACCTTCAATCTCTGAGAGATCAGCATCGGATTGGTAAGAGTAAGATCTTGGAGAATTTATAGCACTTTCTATGTCTGCTTGAGTAGACGTGTGCTTGTAGTTTTGAAGCAAATGGATTGGCGATGTGCCTTGACTTGGCGTAGTTCCCCCGCTCCGGAATCCTGAATAAGAACTGGGAATATTACTGTGATCTGCATCTGCTCCTGATTTCCGCAACCTGCTCTTCCTCTCCTTGGCCGCTTTCTGCCATTTTTTCAGAGCCTTGGCTGTTTGCTCTTCGAAGATTGCTTTCTTCATGTGAGATCCCATCTGGGTTACCAATGCATAGAGTGGGAAAGTGATGTAGCTGCATACGATCTGTAAGATCACTCCAAGGATTACCCTCGTCAGAATTTCTGGCAAGTTCTCGTGAAAACAAGATGTAAGGCCGAATTCGTACTGCAAATTAAGTAATTGTTGAATGCTCAGAAAGTGTTTTTGATGGCATACGAATTAAGTTAAACAGTTCAAATATAACCACTCACCACTGTCCATAAGAAAAATGCAATTTGGAATGCATTCTGTCAAGGTATTAAACAAAATCAGTATCGAGTTAATTAACAGAATTCAACAAGTTTAATTTCTGAGGCGATTTTGTGATAGAGAGAATTTACCTGGAACAAGGTGTAGTGTATTAAGAGGAGAATCCAGTCTGGCCGATTGAACCAAAAGTACTTGTTGTTTGGTTCAACGACTGGAGCTCCTCTGACAACTGTTGTTCGATCCTGGAATTCTTCAGCCATTTCCATGATAACAAGCTCAAGCTTTGTACCCACTAACAGAAGTATCTGCATACAAGATATACATTCAAAATAGTGCTGTTTTGGGGCAAATTAGTGTGTGTTTTGGTAAATCATTGTAGTTTGAAAATGCCAAAAAGATTTAGGACTGTATACAAGATCGAGGGTTGTTAAACTTAAGCAGAAGTTGGCTTATTTTGCATTTGTGCTCTGAATGAGCAGAGTGTCTTACAATGAGGGGAGCCAGTGTCAACCAGCTGAGGGAATTCCATTCTGCAGAAGAAATATTAATTGTTAAAATTACACAAATTTCTGTCCAGATATATCGATCAGATACATGCATGAGCATGAGAGTGCATGTTGAGAGATTACTTAACTGTAAACGTTCACAAGCATAAAGATTAAAGCACAAATCCACAGAGGAATACTGCAAGTCAATCAAATTATTTAAGTTACATCGGTTTCGGTGTCTAATTTTCCTGATTATATATAAGACAACTCTGTCGTATTATGATATATACCTGATACCCACGACCACCTTGAAATCATCTTCCATGGATCTTTTGATGTATTTGTGGAAATCGAAAGAGCTGTTAGGCGCAAAATGTGCCTGTTGGAGGGGTTAAATGATCAATTATCAAATTTTTAGCACACTATTTGCTCATTCTTGGATTCATGGATCTAACTTACGTTGATAAATCCATGGCGCATTGTCAAATAGTCCACCTTTGTTACTGAACCAAAGAATTGTCTGAAGAATGCAACCTGCATTAATTGCATAATTAAACCGACTACGTAAAACATTAATTCCAGAAGATAAAGACAGTGACTTTGGTTGTGTATATCACGCTTACAATCCATCTAATTCCAGGTGTCCTGGAGAATCCAGAATGTCTCTTCACAAAGGAGGTTTGATGTGTGAACCGAAATCTTGATGGATCTGAAAAGAAGGCCATATCAATCAAAGACCAATTAGATCTGTAATTGTCGTCCAAATCAATCCCGTTCAATTCGTACTACCACTTTTCTGAAGGAAAAGGATGGTCGAATTACCGTTTGTGAATTGATACTCGAAGGAAGAGGTTTCTGATTCCCAAGCCTTCCATTTCTTCATCTGACAAAACATGGATCAGCGATATGGATTTTAGAAAAGTTCAATGGGCTAGCTGAGTTCTTTCTTGGGTCCCAGGCAGGATTTTAGATTATGAAACTTACTTTGGCTTTGGCCAGTACAATCGTGATGACGCTGTACAGGACGTGAAAGACGGCGAGGACGAATATAAATATAAGCAACTGCTGAATTCCCGTCTGCGAAATCAACGAAACTTGACCCTGAAAACAAATCAGCGCTACTCTGTATTAAGTAATCGTTGTTGAGAGTTGATTTGATTCAAATTAGGCATTTGAAAATTGGAAATGGAGGAGGAGAAGACTTATATTGTTTACCTTTTTAGAGCAGTAATCTTCTCCGCCGGCAGGCGCAGCTAGAACTCGACGCCATGTTATATCTCCGGCGTACCAAAGTAATTTTCTGCGATGATCATCTCCTTCGTCCTGATCGTCACCTTGGTCTTCTTTCTCATAATCAATCTTGCATGGAAGCATGGTGTTTCCATATTTAGTAGGGATGCAAATTTTGGAAATAAGTCTCGTACCCACGGTTAGAAGCAGTGATATGAAGCCCAAAATCATCAGCTCTGTAATTGTAAATCACAAAATGACAGAAACCACGTATAAAAACCTTTAGCAGCTGGCACATAAACCTGAAAGCAAAATGCAATTAAAGACGGATTATCATTAATTAACCAGCTTTGATTTTCTCCAGTGCTTCAGTCATGGATTTCTTATGTCGTTTCTGGAACCACTGTCGCCAGTAACACAAGAAACTGAAGTTATTAGAGAGACCAGGAGAAAACTTTCCCGTAATCAACCAAACCAATTAACAGTACCTTGCCAAGAGAATGAATTCCATGCTCGATAAGTACAGACAAAATCACAAACACAGCGCAGACAACGGCGACAGCCCATGTCGGAGTTTCCTTCAACGACCTATCTCCTGCAGCACCAGCCATAATTTGCAGCCAAAATCTCTATTACTTCTACGCGGTAAAGATGAAACCAAAACAGACTTGCATTGCAGTACTCGAGTTTTTTAAAAAGAGGAAATGATATCACGTTACAAAGTTGATCACAGGGTATCAAGTTTGTCTGATTCTTCTTGTTTTCTGATGGGGTTGGTGATCTGCACGGTGCTGCCGCGGGAATATAACAGAACACAATATAAAAAGAAGCCGGCCATTGGAGCCAAAACACGGAATGTTGTTAGATTAGCGAAGGACCCAGATAGCCGTAGGTATTTTTGTTTCCTCTATACTAACATGATCTTATAACAGACGGATCCTCAATCTTTTATATTTTTGTAAATCATAACGTAGTCTTTTGTTTTTATCAAATAAGTCCCAACCTTATTAACACCACAAAATTACCTCTACACTTTAGAGTTCAACAAGAACATGTAACTTAACGTTTGTCGTTACAACGTTAAAGAACTAAATGGGCATAGATAAAATTTTTTCTATCTTAATTGAAAAAAAAGGAAAATGGATGCACGTGCATTGTAATTATAGAAAAGAATAGGGATTTTTTAGTGAAATTTATGCTAAGTTTCAATACCGAGCCAGAACAACTGGGAGAATCTTGGGCCGAGTCCCTGACAAAAAAGAGGCAATGCAAGACCAACTGACTTAACCCAAGTCTGGGAAGATATTTAGCAGGGCCCAATCGAGGTAAAATTTAGACTAACGTGTCTAAAGATTGGCTCAAGTTTAAAATCAACGGTAGAAAATGAGGAACCCACAATTAAATCCGGTGCTGCCGCTGTATTAGTAATCATGATTAACAGCATCGATATCATCGGGCGGAGAAGCTGATATCTGATTTATCTGCTTGCCCAGAAGCCATTCGAAGTCTCATTTCCTTTTTAAACGAAAAAAATTTGGCATAAACTCTCTTGGAGTCTGTACAAAAATGACCACTGTTACTAATTCTTTGGTCTTGCCGAAGAACCCTGGTAACATTTCTATTACCATTTCGTATTTGATTTGATTGTTTTTCATTGCACTGATTTCATAATCAATGTCTTTCTTGACGTTGTTGTTATGCCGTAGAATAGATTTCTGCGTACGGGTATCTGATCTGATTTGGTGTTTCTTTGCTATTTGTATGAATAGCTAATGCTGTTTTTGACAGTCCAGGATGTGGAGCTTATAGAATTCTAGGTTTGATGTGGTTTTTGGGTGAAGAAGTAGAGAAGGCCCAAAGGGAAAAGGGATAATTGGTTTTTGCATTTGGTTTTCAGCTTGTTTTTGGTTGTCGTTCTTACATGGAGATGAGTATGCAGCTTTTATGTAGTTGGTATAGATTTTTGTTAACATTTCTAGAGTTACGGTGTTTTCTAGATTTAGATTTTGATGCTGTTGCAGCACATAAACATTTTTAGTAGTCATGGCTCTTTTTGTCAGAAGTGAAAACAAGGTAGTTTGGTGTATGAATGATTAAGGCTTCATGTGGTATTGTTGTGCTTATGCTTAACTTTGAAAGCATGGAAGCCACAGTTAGCATGCTATTGTTCTTGATGAGGTTCTAAGTTGACCATATATCAGAGGATGTTATCGTTTCTGATAGGTTTTGTTGTAGTATGTTGGATGTATTGGAAATGCACATATTTGCTTATGAATGCAAGACATGTTCAGTGTGTCTCTGTACAAATGCTGGCTTTGGCACATTTATTAGTTCATTACTCCTCATTCATTCTTTCCGAAGACTGTTAACTTGTCATTTTCCCTCCAAAAATTTTTGTTAGGCACTGTTTTGAAGCCATTGGACCAATGTCTTGCAAGTAACAGCCATGCCAAGTTGTCTTTCAGTCCAAATCATCAGTGGAAAGTGCATCTTTCTTCCTCCAAAAGGCCTCTCACAGTTAAAGCCACCTATAGGTATCATATTTGTCATTTCTTTATGATGCCAATGCTTAGAAGTCTTTGTATGTAATTATAGTATGCACACATGCACGAAGACACACAAACCTGATGTTGCCTGTGCCACTCACGTGCTTCTGTTTGCACAGCAATGAAGGAAGGCCAAACAGTGCTGGCATCTTTGTCGGTGGTTTCGTTTTGGGAGGAATCATAGTTGGCACACTTGGATGTGTATATGCACCTCAGGTTAGTATTACCTATGGCAATTGTCTTTTGCAAATAGATGATGATAAAACTGTGTTAGTCTCTTGAGGTTCAACTCTGTACTGTAGTTAGCTGCGTCCCAATCGACAATCCCTAAGGAATTCATAGAATTCTTGTTATATACATGTTCCAACCTTCAACTCCATTTTCTAGGCTCATTGATGTTGAATGAATCAAACGCACTTCTAACTCTTGTATCCCTTTGTAAAGGATTTATCCAAAATGACCATGAATAGTTGCTCTTGGAGTAGCCAAATAGGGCTTAGCTGATCTTATTAACACAAGTCATTACCAATTCTTCAATTAATAGGGTTTAAGAGAATAAATGATAGGCTATGAATGGTTTGTTGTTAAGAGTATACTACCACCAAGGTTTAAGATATTCTATGACTCTAAAACTGTTGTCAAGCAACCCTTAGTGTATCTAGTGTTGGCCATCTGACTTCTCTGTTCGTGTACTTTTTGTACTGTGCCTCTTTTCTGTTCTATGGAGTAGTTATTTGAGGCAATCAGATGTAATCCTTGTTCTGATGTTCTTGAACAGATCAGCAAGGCACTAGCTGGTGCTGCAGCTGACAGGAAGGATCTAATGAGAAAATTGCCCAAGTTCATATATGATGAAGAAAAAGCTTTGGAGGTAAGCCATTTCTTTTGACTGTTTGTCATATTTCTTGGCATGAGCAAGCTTTTTGGAGCAGAATTGCTTATATAGTCTTTTTAATTTTTGAAGAATTTATTTTTTGGCTCTTAATAATTTATCTTATGAAGATACTTTTAAATTGATTGAAGATGTTGCTGAATTTTGAGTTAGTTGTCTGCAATTTTCATATATTTTTTCTACCATCTCCTAACCCCTGACACAAACTTTTATTTTGTTAAATTTCCTGAAATTGATGAACTTGCAGAGTGTTTGCTGTAATTTCTGAAATTCTACTGTTGGTGTCACCTCACAAGCAGACAATGATCCATGTGCTTAATATTTTAATAGTTAGCAGTAGCCCCTTTTTGATAACAGACTGACAATGATGTATTTTCCTTGTTTGATTGGCAGAAAACACGAAAAATACTAACGGAAAAGATTGCTCAGCTGAACTCTGCTATCGATGATGTTTCTGCTCAGCTCCGAACAGAAGATGAAGGTCCAAATGGTGTGGCTGTTAATTCTGGAGAAGTTGAAGCTAGCACATGATATATCGCTTTTTTTGGCCATCACTACCAGAACTACTATGTTAAGAAATAATAGTTGAATTTGTTATAATCTTATCCAAGACAGAAAACAATCTATCTTTAATTATGTGGTTTCCTTGCATGTTGTGTCATGTAATTTTGCTCTTATGTAATTATGGACTTGCTTAGATTTAGACCCTTTTTTATATAGTAATATTTGATCTGTTTCCTGTGCTTCCACAAGCTGGAACATTGTTATTTACTTGAATTTTAGGAGTTGCCCAGGTATACTTGAGGCTTCAATTTGCCTTGAAGGAGTTTTATCGCGCAATGTTGTGTTACTAGTAGTACTAGAGTAACAAATTCTCTGTACAAATAAGTGGTACAATCTAATGTGGGTTTGTATGCAACTGTTTGTACAGAAATTGAATCTCTGTGCTATTTTGGTATTACACCCTTTTGACGGTAGCACAAGTTCACGGGGTTGAAATTGTAGAAGAGGTAAATTACTTAGTACAGAGGCAAAATTTCTTCTTTGGAAAATCATTTGTACGGAGGCAAAATGTCCAGGTCTACACAAATTTCTTCTTTGGAAAGTCACGTGGCACAGTTCTGGCCGGATGAAATGTTGTAACGAATGTGAAAGTGAAAATGATTCTAAGAAGTGGACAGTCTCCATATGCTCTGCCACATCTCATTCAGAAGAAGAGAGATGACAGAGATTTTTAGATTGTGCCGAGATGATCTCCACCATTCAATCTGATCGCCTTCCAGCCAGAGAAGCAATGATGTTGTAAAAATCTAACCAAATACAAACAGCTGAATATGAGCGACTAGTGCATTACATTTGGATGATTCTTCGTCCAAGGGACATGTTAGAGAAAGACTTGCTGGTGAACAATCTGTGGTTCAGATTATAGAGTTGGCAGCACTCAAAAACATAATCTTATCTCGTGTATAGACACCAACTCACCACTCACCACACATTTCTTTGATTCACTACCAACCATAATTCAAAAAACCCAAAAAAAAAGAAGGAAAATCAATAATTTTTTACAACAGAAACAGGAATGAATGAATGATTAATATGTTAACTAAATAACAGAAGTAAACTGTATAAATAGCAGGAAAACTTAGTTCTCGGCTTTAGTTTCAGCAATGGCCAGTCACGCAGCTCTTGCCTCCACAAGAATCCCAGCCAGCACCAGGCTTCCATCCAAAACCACGAACTCATCTTTTCCCACTCAATGCTCCGTCAAGGTCTCTTATATTGTAGCTACTCTGGAATTTTTCTGCTCAATATCCCTACAATTGTTTGATGTTGATTTCTTTTTTCCTTCTGCAGAGGCTGGACGTGGCTGAATTCTCTGGCCTTCGATCAAATTCTTGCGTGAACTTTGCCACTGGCGTCAGAGATGCATCCTTCCTAGATGTAGTTGCTGCTCAACTAACTTCTAAGGTTCTTTACCCTTCCCCTTGCAACATAATTTTTACATAATAATCTGCAGATACGTGGCCAAAGTTTAATCTATTAATGATGATTCACCTCTTAGTAAAATTCAACAATGTTTTCGCGGAAGTTTCTGGGTATAGGAGATGATTTATTTACATTGAAATGGGGTACATTTTCATGCTAGAGTAATATGTTCATGATTTGTTCAGAGTACTACAATCAGCTGGATATGATGACACTGATAAGCCGGAATTTTATTGTTAAATGTAGATTGCAGTATCAACTCCTGCAAAGGCTGAAACAGTGGCCAAACTGAAGGTTGCTATCAATGGATTCGGACGTATTGGCAGGAATTTCCTCCGCTGCTGGCATGGAAGGAAGAACTCACCGCTTGATGTTGTTGTCGTAAATGACAGCGGTGGTGTCAAGAATGTGAGTGAACTTAGAGATTTTCTGAATTGCCAGGTTTTCATGTAAGCATGCTTAGCTGAAAACATTTATGCAGGCTTCACACCTTCTGAAATATGACTCCATGCTTGGAACTTTCAAAGCTGATGTGAAAATAGTAGACAACGAAACCATATCTGTAGATGGTAAGCCTGTCAAAGTTGTCTCTAACCGTGATCCTCTTAAGCTCCCTTGGGCTGAGCTCGGTATTGACATTGTTATCGAGGTAAGTCCTTACACTTATTCTGATATTTTTCTGTCTCTAATGTCACGACATACAGCTGACAACTGAAACATGGTTCTGTAACACCAAATTTTTGAGTGTTTGATCTATTTGCTTTGTGTCCTACAGGGGACAGGAGTTTTTGTGGATGGTCCTGGCGCTGGGAAGCACATCCAAGCCGGTGCAAAGAAAGTTATTATCACTGCCCCGGCAAAAGGTGCAGACATTCCAACCTATGTTGTTGGAGTCAATGAAAAGGATTACTCTCACGAGGCTTCAAACATTGTGAGGTCAGTCTATTTTATGAGAAATTTGTGCGCCAACCACTAGCAACTATTTTCCATTTCATTATGTTCATGATCACCAAATTGGTACTTTGCAGCAATGCTTCTTGTACCACAAACTGTTTGGCTCCTTTTGTTAAGGTCATGGATGAAGAATTTGGTAAGCAATTTGCACTCCTTAACTGTTAATGATGTTAAGACTGAGATATAACCACTAAGAATACCAGAACTTAAACTTGAAAAAACTGTCGACAAACAAGAATTAACCAAGCAACAATTTGCTTAATTACTCAACTAATTTTTTCACATAAAAAGAAACATTGAGAAATAAAAATTAATTTTGAATTTGAATCACATTTAAAGGTTTAGGATTTTGTCTGACATAAATGTAACTCTACTTCACAGGCATTGTCAAAGGAACCATGACAACTACTCACTCCTACACTGGAGACCAGGTAATCAACCATGTCCAATTCTACTCTATGCGAAAAATTGAATTATTTTCGGGGTCTGCCAATTCATGTTATTGGAAATAGGATTTCTTAAACAAGGACCACACTGAATAATTGTTTCCAGAGGCTCTTGGATGCATCACACAGGGACTTGAGGAGAGCCAGAGCCGCAGCATTGAACATCGTGCCAACAAGCACTGGTGCAGCCAAAGCAGTGTCTCTTGTGCTTCCCCAGCTCAAGGGCAAGCTCAACGGCATCGCACTTCGTGTTCCAACACCAAATGTATCAGTTGTAGACCTTGTTGTGAATGTTGAGAAGAAGGGCCTTACAGCAGAAGATGTCAATGCAGCCTTCAGAAAGGCTGCCGAGGGGCCACTGAAGGGCGTATTGGATGTCTGTGATGTTCCTCTCGTATCAGTGGACTTCCGATGCTCTGACGTTTCCTCCACCATTGACTCTTCATTGACCATGGTCATGGGAGACGATATGGTCAAGGTAGTCGCCTGGTACGACAATGAATGGGGTTACAGGTGAGCATTCACAACTCATCGAAAAATCTGTGCACATGTTCATCTAGTAAAGATAAGATAAACTACTTAAACATGAAATGTAACAGTACATCCATAACATGCAAATTTAACTTTGCAGCCAAAGGGTTGTTGATTTGGCGCATTTGGTGGCAAGCAAATGGCCAGGCTTGCCAGCAGCTGGAAGTGGAGACCCATTGGAGGATTTCTGCAATACAAGTCCTGCTGATAAGGAGTGCAAAGTTTATGAAGCTTAAGCTCGTTGAATGCTCATTATTTTGTTTGTTTGGCTAATCATATAGCGCTTAAAGTTTTTCACAGCCATTATCACCAAATGCTTTTGTTGTAATGACAAGATAATCAAATAATATTTCATTCACGGCAATGATCTGAGTTGTAATGATGAGATGAGACAGAAATCTTGGTTCTTCGTTTCCCAAATCCTGAGGTCGAAATGCTTTCAAATATAGATATATAAAAGAGTCCTACGGACGGGCAGGGGGAATTAGTGAAACTTGAGAAACAGAGGGATCAAAATTTGAAAATTAATAACACGAGACAGTAGTTCTCGTTCTCTGTCCGAAAGAACGGCTTCTAAGAACCATCCGCATATTACAAGAACGGCTGAGATTTTGTTTGAACTTTATATCGGGTGCAACCTTGTAATTTCTCAATGCAGAAATAAGGATATGTTTGGCTCTTGATTTTGAAAATCAAAATTTTTAGACAATTTAATCAATTTTTTTTTCTAATATTATTGAATTAAATATACATCAACACTCAATACAATAAGTAAAGTTTATAAATATTGATAGGTTTATTTTCTTTTCTCTTATTTTAAAAACAAATAGCGAGTATGTAAAATACAGTCAGGCAAACACGGCCTAACCCAATGGAAAATGAATACGGTAAACGCGGTTATAGCGTGACGTTTCAAATTACTGACAACACCTTCAGTCCCGCGTTCTGTTGTCGACGGTGATATTACGGAGTCTCTCGTCTTCAGAGCTCTCGCAGACGCCGCCAAATCGTCGTGTCTCCAAAATCTTCTATTCCTTTTGCCGCCGTCGCCGCCGCCGTAAGTATCGCCAATTTTGATAATATTCGAATTGATGACGAGGACGAAAATTAGGTTTTTGTTTTATCACATTTGAAGTGTTTGAAGTAGGACGAAAATTAGGATGATAATATTTCTTTCTTTTGGGTGTTCTGTTTTGATTTTTGGAAACAGTGAACCGGATGCAGCACTTGTAGCTGCGTTAGATGGAACAATACATTTAGTTGACACTAAATTAGGGAAAGGTCGATGGTTGTTTTCGACTGGCTGCTTCTAATCCTAATGCCTCGAATTTTACATTGATGTCGGTAAAGACTGGGGGCTCTATTTTTATAGTAAGCGGTTTGGTAAAGTGGTACGCGATTTTATGTTGTTAAGTATCATTTGTGTTAGTGATTATGAAGAATTGTTTGCGAGATTTGTGACTATTGTTTTTGGAGTTTAGGAGAAACTTTCTTTGAGTGCTGAAGAGCATATTAGAAGGACGCACCATATATCGAAGAATGGTGGAGTGACATTAGGAGCTAAGAAAACTACTGTCTTTCTTGTTGATGCCAAGTCGGGAAGAGTAGTTTTATGGGTCAGACGATTCAGCATCTACGTTAGGGTTTCAGAGTGATGAAGAGAAGCATGTTCTGCGAGTGAATGGTTCCGAAGGATTGGTGGAGTCTGGTGTAGGGAACTTGAAGACAGTTCAGCAGGTGTTTTATGTAACGAGGACAGATTATGTTTTGCAATATTATTCTCCAGATTCTGGGGAAATTTTATGGAATGTGGCCTTTGCAGATATTGAGGCTGAATTTCAATGTCAAGGGATTGGAAATTCTTTTAGTGGGTATCATTCTAATTTAGGAAGTGAACTAAGTGCAGACTATATCAGTGATGCTGAGTCACCATGTCATATGAGGTCTTCAGTCTACCAGCTTCGAGATAATAGTTTGCTGGAGTTTCTCTCTTTACTTGGTAGGGCAGATGGATGGATTTCTTTGCCTGCTTCCAGACAGAATCCCGTAATTGGGCCAGTTGACAGAAAGTTGCCTCTGTCTCTTCCTGACAAGGTAGATGGACGTCTGCTTGCTTTGCCTTCAAATGAGATTGAAAACCCTTGGACCTTGGAAATGCTTGATGGAAATGTTGCTGAAATAAACATGTTTGCTGAAAGATTTAGCCCACAAGTACAATCTTTTATTGCTTCATTTGTTGCCATTTGTTCTATTATTGGCTTTCTCATTTACCATTCCAAAAAATCAAGTTGAATAAACAGACTAAGGAACGTATTGGGCAAACAGGGATACCCAAGAAGAATAAATAACAGAGACATGAGAACAATAAAAACAGTGCCCATAGTGAGAAAATGCAGAAATTAATCTCATTTGAGATTAATGTTGGTGAAACCAATGGACTTAACACATAGTAAAGGAAATGGAGAGAAATTATTGCTAAAAATTACTGATCTTAATGATGGTTGTCTAGATGGACATTGGATTGGTAAGTTACTTGTTTCTAACAAAGAAATTGCTAAAGGGAGTAATGTTACTGTTGTACTGGAGGGGATCTATGATGGTCGCCCAGTAGTTGTTCTGTTAAGCGCCTTGTGCAACTCACCGTGATGTGGCCCCTAAAGAGATTCAGAATCTTATGGCTTCTGATCAAGATTGACATATGGTGCGATGGTATGTGGTGGAGTTTGATCAAGACTTTGTTTATCTCTCTCTGGAGCATTGTTCTTGTAACTTAAATGACTTGATTTACATATTATCTGGCACTTTTCAAAGTCAAATAACTGCAGAAGACCAAGATTCCAACTTGTTAAATGAGCTTAGTATTCAGTTGTTTTTGGTGATGGAAAACAATAAAGATGTTGAACTGTGGAAATCAAATGGGCATCCTTCAGCTCAGTTGTTGAAATTGATGAGGTTAGTTTAAATTACATCGGTAGGGCTCTCCTCCCTTGTCTCTTTTCTTTTTAGTCAGTAGGTTGGTACTAGTACGTGTAGATGTTGACCTTGTTTTAGGTGAACATTTCAATTTATTACATGAGAAACTTATCTGTAATTGGTCCTTAATCGATGCAGGGATATAGTCTCTGGGCTTTCCCATTTACTTGAGATTGGAATTATAGATCGTGATCTTAAGCCTCAAAATGTATTAATAATCAAGGAGAAAAGTTTATGTGCCAAGCTCTCAGATATGGGCATTAGCAAGCGCCTGCATGTTGATATGTCTTCCTTAACCCATAATTCTACTGGTAAGCATCTTCAGTTGGTTGACCTAGTAATATTTTCTCGTCAAATTAAATGTACATGTGCACAGTGGTGTTAGCTTGGGTGTGGTGTTTAGATGAGTAGGAATACTGATTGTCTGGAAATAAGCAGAGCAATGGTCCAAATGGCAGTTTGTGTTTACGTCATGATTACAAAGTTGTCCGCATATTTTGTAGGCCAAAGGCACAGAATGTATTGTATCATCCGTTTTTCCGGAGTTCTGCTACAAGACTCTCATTTCTTCAAGATTTTAGTGATCGGGTTGAATTAGAAGATAGGGAGAATGAGTCAGAACTCTTGAAAGCACTAGAAGGTATTGCATCAGTAGCTTTGAATGGGAAATGGGACGAAAAGATGGAAATGAAATTCATCGATAACATTGGGCGTTATAGGCGTTACAAGTATGACAGTGTTCGCGACTTACTGCGAGTAATAAGAAACAAATCATATCACTACAGAGAACTGCCTCAAGACATCCAGGAATTGTTAGGGTCACATCCTGACGGATTTTACAACTATTTTGCTAACCGATTCCCTGAAACTTCTGATTTGAGGTTTATAACGTGATTTATAGGTTTTGCCAAGAAGAAGAATTCATCCAGAAGTATGCAAGTGATCTAATGTGAGTCAGTCCATACTCAATCTGTTATTCTGTGCAGGTTCAGCTATGATAGAAGATTGTGAACTTGTTCTATATGTGCATATGATGTACCATATATTTCGAAATTTGAAATATACCACTGGCTGAATGTGAACTTGTTCTGTATTTGCATATTATGTATAATATTATGCTCGTATTCTGTACCTCACTAATAACTGATAGATGTATGCATTCACCAAACCTCAGTTGAAACACCATGGCTTCTCTGCAACTTTTTATCCTTCCACGACTACTCTTTCTCCTCCTCAGCTCTTCCCAAAACGTCGTCGGAATTGGCATAAACTCTGGGACTCTTGGCAGCAACCTTCTCTCGCCGAAAAGAGTAGCTCAACTCCTTCAATCCACACTCATTGACCAGGTCAAATCACGATGCCAAGCCTGAAATCCTCGAGCCCTTTTCGAACACCGGCATCGACGTCGTTGTCGCCGTCGAGAACTATCGCGTGTCCAACATCAGCACCGGCGCTTCCTTTGCCGATAAGTGGCTCGCCACTCGTCTTTTGCCTTCATTCCTGCCACTTCCATCGTCGCCATTGTCGTCGGCAACGAGTATTTAATGACGGTAAACTAGAACCTGAAGCTTTGTACCAAGCCATGCAAAACTTGCATAGCATGGCTGATCTTTCTTCATTTCCTTCGTCATCTTCCACTTTCGCCAATGACCTGATCCCAACCATGAGTTCCATAATAGGGTTTTCGGCTGAAACTGGTGCGCCTTTTATGGTCAATGCGTATGCGTATTTCGCATAAGGGGATAACCCTGATTCGGTCGATGTCGAGTATGCTTTACTGGGTAATGCCACCGGAGTTCACGATCCGAAAGGACGTGTACACCAACATGCTGGATGCATCAATTGACGCAGTTAGAGCGATCATTAACTATCTATCATTTGGAAACAGATCAATTCAGATTACAGCATCGGAATCCGGCTAGCAATGGAAGTGCAAAACAGGTGATGCAGCAGCTACCCCAGACAATGCAAAGACGTACAATACCAGGTTGATCGAACGAGCGCAGTCTAACAGAGGAACTCGTATGAAGCCTTGAAAAAAATTTATAGGTTTCTTGTTTGCTTTGCGTAACGAGAACAAGAAAAAAAGAAAAGAAAAAAAAAGGTGACATTACTAAAAGAAATTTTGGAATTTTTAACGGAGATGGATCATAAGTGTATGAGGTAGATTTGAGCTGCGAATTTTGTAGCAATGCTGCTACAATTTGAGAAAATGTCAAGCGGAGCCGCGAGAAGTCCGTCTGTTTGGTGCGCGGCAAAAACCCATGCAGATGGGAAAATTCTTCAAACTGTTCCGGATTTTTGCTGCGGACCTGGTGGCGTTGATTGCAGAGAAACTGATAAAAGTGGTTATTGTTTTCCGCCTGAAAAGCTTCAAGCTCATGCTTCAACACCATGTATTCTTACTATCAAATGCATGGAAGAAATTACTGGATCTCTGGTTGTAGTAATATTTTCTTCGTTCTTTTATGAATGTTGAGGTTACGGGACATGCCGGCATCCTCAGTAGTGATTGATCAGCTAGGAATGAGAGAAGCCATGAATGTGGCCGACAACTCTTGAAATTTGTACGGTTTTTTAAAAATGTTATTAGATGCTGAATACATCTTAATTTGCTATTGGTTAATTTGGCCGCCGAAAGATATTGATATCCGTTTGGCTGAAGACGAGAGCCTAAAAAGATTTCCTTTTATCATTTTATGGGTAGAACATAAAGATTAGGCACAGAGTAAAGGCTTAATGCTTCCACAATCAAAGGCTTTTTCCTTTTAAAGGAAAGGAAAAAACAAAGTCTTTGCTCTTTCTCAGAGAGCTGGAATCTTACATAGGCAATAGCATATAAGAACTTGCTACAAGTTTAAGCTGAGAGTCAATAACTTGTTTGATATAACTAAACAAATCTGAGAAAACATAAACATTCAGAGACCTGAATGATATTACCCCAATAACAGGTTGCCTGCAGAAGTGGAGCCCTTCAATTGATCCACCCCAGAAAATGCAAAGGTCATACTCAGCACAGAAGACATACACCATACTTTGAATAAGCTGGTAATCACATATATGCATTAGAATATCTTATATAAAGGATTTATTATATTCTTTCTATATTGACTTCACATTGTGATATGAATACTTTTGGCAGTGCTGTGTGGAACAAAATCTTGCCTTGGCAATGCTTTCAGCAAATAAATTTGCTGTTAGAAACAATACCACCAAATGCAGGCTTCGGATTACTGGGCTGGATGCTGAATCATATCCCCACGAGTTTAAATGTTTTGGTTGATATTGCTCCCTGTTTTTCTCCTCATGGAAGTCCTTTCCAATTCCTCATCCCCATCATTGTCAAATGGTGATCTTCCCGTTTTGATTCTCTTACTCTTGCTCTTCGATACATCTTCTTTCCCATCTATTAATGACAAAAATCTCTGCAAAGGTCTAGAGCGTGAGCTACCCGGTTCAGTTAGAACAGATTCATCAGGGACACAACTACATAACTGGTGCATAATCTGCAAAAAGTATATGAAGAGGGCTATGAAGCAAGCTACCCCACAGACCAGGAAGAGGCCCCAGAAGCTTTTAAGATGAAGTTGGTTTGATTCAATCTCAGCACTCTCTAAACTGCAACTGCTTTTCATCAGCCACTTGTCATGGATCCGCTGGAGATCCCCATTCTCAGCTAGTTGTAGAATAGCAGTCGACAAATCAACAGCCAAAGGAGAGTCTCGCGGAAATGCCTAGTATGGGATATCAAAGTAAGCAAGAAATGTTTACATTGAAATGCAACAAGTTCCTTTCAGACAAGTTTATGCATCACAAGGAAATAGATACTCACAAAACCCCAGCCGCTTTTGGTAAATTCTTGACCTACAATCCTGAATGAGCACTGGCTTGAGAGGAAAAGTTCAACATATGGACGTTCATCAACTACAGCAGCAACGCCTCTGTTTTTGGGACCATTTTTGAGTGCTATAGCATATTCTTCAGGTGAACCCAGGGCAATGAGCCTAGATCTAGATATGTTGAGTTCCTGAGTTAAATAATACTCAGCAAAAGAACCAACCTGGTAACCAATTGGGTCATCACTTTCTCTTAAACTGTCAATGCCTTTAACAGGAGAATGTAGCTGCTGCACTGTGAGGATTGAAGTCAGACTTGCAGTATAGCTCGAGTTGATTATCAAAACCACAAAGAGCCATATGATTAGCACAAAACGGCCAAGGGTGCTCACAGTGTTCTCTCCTGCAAGAATGAATAAATAAAACAAATTAATCTATTTACTCTGCTCTTCCATGCCCAGTCCTTGAAATAAAAATTTCAGAAAAAGGCTAGCATCCACTTACTATGAGCAAAAAAAAGAGTTGACAAACTAAACCTGCAGGATCATCAGACAGAACTTGGTCAGGTAATTATTGTCAGAATTATTTCTGAGACATTAGGCACAAAAGGTGACTCATTTTAGCAATCAGACAAGTATATAATCAGTCCTACAGAAAACTATGACAAGATATTCTATTCTCAATAACAGAAAACATATACAATGTTCCACTCCTTTGCAACTTTAACTGCACCAATGATATAAATAACAGTTAACATATGAAGCAAAAGGATTCTGGATGTTTGCAGATACCACTGCTCTAAAAAATTAATAGCAACAGTACTTTGAGATAGATTCAATTGCAAAATTGCAGAAGCACATCAGGCAGAGAAATATGAACTTTTAGGAAGAATTTCAAGATGAATTAAATGTAGTTGTTTGGTCTCCCACATTGTTCTCATGTTTAGCTAGAAAATGTGCTAAATAACCTTAAGTAAAATTTTCTGTCAAATACTTGAAAATAGAAACATGTCATGGAAAGCAATATGGCCATGGGACATGCCCCATAGGTCTCTATGGTAAAAATACAGTCAGAATCATCTAAAGAACCAATCTCTCTGCATCCTATCCTGTGGAAACATCAAACATATAATAAGGATCTTGACCACAACCTGACAGACCACAAATTCATTCTGTCACCTGCAATTCTCGTATTCTGCAACAAAGAGCTGCACAACTCCCTTTATAACCTACTTTTTAAACATACTATGCATACAGAACAAACAGATACATGCATATGCATGGGAAGTTAGTAAATTTTAAGGTATCATAACAAGATAATCAATCTCACCAAAGAACAGTTATAACTTGTCTTTTAGGTGGTCCCCTGAATTCGTCATTGAGCCGATGCTCCAGAATCCACACAACGATTCCAACAACAATGAAGGAAGAAGCTGTAACAATCCACATACGTGGGGTAAATGGCTGAAGAAACGCCCAAGCTCCAGTGTTCAATTTCTTAAATGGGGCCACAACAACCAGTCCAGATGCAGCATATGGTTGCGTAAAATCCACAACCTTTGTTCGATTTGTGACAATAGCAATGTCCCCAACAACAGCATCATACACCTATGACAAGAAATAAGAAGATCAGCAACCAGAATTTAACCAACTTATAAAGTTTTCAACCTATGATGTATTACTCACATCGGTTGTGATCAAATTTACTAGTTCTGTGTAGCTTGGGTTTTTATGACCATCTCCAAAGGCATAAAATTGATATGGGACAGCATATGGTAACAAATTTACTGCAGCTATAAACACATCTATGCAGAAACCCTGAAACATTTCATGACCTCTCACTTGTGATACGAATTCTCTGTAACTGACCCGATTGGGTACACCAATTTTCAGTATCTCCCCATTGTTTGGAAAAACCCATCCCCGGGGCTTCATCGAGGTCTCTCCGGGCCAAATAACACTATATAGTTTCTGGCTCGAGCTTGAACGATTAGGCAGTTTTGCATAGAGTGTCTCAGGAGGTACTGTAGACAAACCAGAATGGTTGGACCAGTAACCAATCCTCCGGTGTCCCGTTCCAACAATATTAATTATATCATATGCAGGATGAACAAGTGACCTGTCGGAACCAAACTTCAGCAGACCTGTCAAGCCAACAAGATCACTCTGCAATATGTTATCCAGCAATCGCATTCCATCATCAAAAATGCTCATTGCATCAAGGTGGAGATCACCACTTTGCAAAGTAGTTAATTTAGAATCATTAGAAAATGATATCTTCCCACCCTGATTAAAAAATGCATCAAGAGCATGAGCTAACAGCCAAACAGAATCATAAGCATAAAGCCCATAAGAATTCATCCCCAAAGAACCACCAGTTAATTTCTTCCATCTAGAAAGAAATGCTCTCTTTCTATCCGAATCTGGTGTGTGCTGACGCAAAACAAGAACTCCTTGCATCGTGTGTATGGTGTCAGAAGGGAGAGAAGCAGAATCTATCATATAAGCCAGCCAATCTGTGGCTATCCATACATACCCATTACCCATCATCCCAAGATAGTTTGCCACTGAGAAAATCATGAGACCCAAATTTGGACTTACATGCAGAACAATAACTCGAGATTCCATCAATGCAACCTTAACAAGAAGATCCATGATGTAACCCCGATTCACTACAGATTCTGGGGGAATCCCTGCCTTGTAGGAGATTCTACAGCGCCTGTCTGCAAGTTTATCGTTTAATGCTGATACACCATTCCTTCCATATTCATCATCAACATAGATGGCAATGACAGCCTTCCAATCATAGTAACTGACAGTCTCAGCTATGGCAGTCATCTGGTACAAATCACTTTGCGTGGTCCTAACAAAAAAGGGGAACTGAAGAGAAACAAGAGTGGGATCTGTAACCCCAAATGATAATAAAGGAATTTGGAGTTCATTCGCAATATGGGATACAATATGGGCAACTGTAGAACATTGTGGTCCTATAATGGCAACAATATCAGTCTCCATGAATCGCAAAGCTGTAATAATACAATAATCAGCATACTTAACTACATTTCAGAAAATTTTCTTCAAAAACAGAATTCTTGCACATGACAAGTGATCAAACCATGAAAAACTAACTTCAAACTAACCAAAGCAGAAAGTACCTTCCACTATACCGAGAAACCCACTGCAATTAGAATTTTGCATTGTTATATTAAGTTTGGTTCCACGGAGAAAGCTTGAATTAGAATTGACATCTTTCACAGCTTCTTCAATGGCAATTTTGGCAACTCTACCAATTGTAGAGTTAAGGGTAAATAAAGCACCAATATTAACAACAGCTGGTCTAGCCGAAACATTCTGACTAAACCCAGTGGAAAATATTCCGAAATAAAGAAAGACTGACAGAAGAAACCAAATAGTCTTCATTGCAAATCAATTTACAAGGCAAAATTCGCCCAGCTTTCCCAGAATGAATCCACTCACCACCTCCACCAGAGAATCAGCGCAAAATCGATTCATGGACTCTAAAGATAAGATAAGAAAAAGTAGACTATGAGATAACATAATGACTATATGAGTATGCAAAATCCAAATTATGAATCCTGAAATTACATAATCCAATAAATTCGAAATAAATTATAAATGAAGACACGCTAAATGGTCATCAGCTGGCACCATTAGCAGGAGTTCTCGGTTTGATTAATTACGTACTGAAATGAAAACAGGAAAACAAAATTGAACAAACAAAGCTGAATCAAACCATCTTGCCGATTACAATATTTTATTTTCATATCCTCTGAAACAAGAAAAAGCTTCAGTTGCTTGAAAGTTCTCGTGTCATCTCTTTCTCTTTAATTTTCTCATCAACCAAACAAAGTTAGATGAAATACATAAAGACGTAACAACTTAATATCAAATTAACAGGTAGCAGGAAGAAGAATCAGATTCTCTTTACAGATCAAAATTTTATTTTTTCAAAAAAACAATGCCCTACATTATTCAAAAATTGGTAGAGAAATAAGGAAAGGCACATCCATGAAGCCGAGTATAGTTTTCACAATATCAGGTACTTTCTACTTTTCTAGCACGAAAAGGGAAAGAAATCCATCTTCCAAACAATTAATGAAGGAGAGAAAATGATAAATACACCCAACTCTCAAATCACTAATGAAGCAGCAAACCAAGAGGGAAAGAAAGAAAAAGCAGAATCCCAGATATAAAAAATCTGACTTGCTTAGAAAAGCTACATATAACATGAGAAATCAGCGGAGGAGCAGCAACAGCGACCACGGATGGGTAGTCTTTGCTTCCACAAAGGAGAGATACAATCTAATGATCTTATAAATTGTTCACCTGCGTGAAGAACTTGAGAAAGTAAAATAAAAAGGCATAGTAAAAATCCAGAACAGAACTAAAAAACAAATGTAACCACGCGGACTGAACTGTATGGACGAGGGAATCTAATAATGTACTGTTGTTAAATCTCCGAAAAGATACATGGCGGAGACTATTGGCGATATTTGTTTTGTGAAACTGAAGACATACACTCGATGCTGTCCTTTGGCCTTTACAGTCTTTTCCAAGCAACTTTAATCAAAGTCTAGGGTATCCGCACGCGTTTGGAACAAGTTCTCTCTGGTTCTCACTAAGATGACGAGGTTCGCCACTGGTTAAGTAAGTGCACTCCGACCGGTGCACACTAGTTTAATTATATTTTATTGCTGATAATTGTTGTGATTTGACAAATCTTGCCCCATGATTAATTAATTAGTTCCTGGTCTGCACTCACTTACCACATTCCCCCGCGAACAAACAGAGGGCTAAATCCACCGACGTGCCATCAGACGAGTCTTGCGTGATCGATGGCGGCATTGTAGTGAATTGTTGGCTGAATATGATTGATATTCTGTGAATATTCAAGAGAAATTATGTTTCACGTTTTAAAATTTTAATCCTCAAATCGTCAACTTTGACTGTTAATGGACATGCACGGCTTCAAACATTCATTACCATGTTCGTGATTGGTGCGAAGCAAGCAAGCAAAAGACAATTTTGCATAATGGGAAAGAAAGAGACAAGAATTGAAGTTGCCTCTCAGAGGCATCGCGATGGATAAGCATTCTTCACGTGGAAGATGATGTGTAATCACCATCCTTTGAATGTACGATGATTACGATGTGTGTGTAGCGGTGGGAACAGTTCGAAAATTTGTTCAGTGAAACATCGCCGTGGCAATTTCATCTCTCTCCGTTAAAACCAAATACATCCGATACCACACATAAAATATCTTAATCATTCCTCAAATCGAACGGTTGATAGTTACTTTGTCGGATCATTGCGGGGCGACGTTCGCCTGCAGTGAATTCCAAGTTCCCATTAGTAAAAGGCGGAGACAAGGCAACTCACAACCGTCGTTCTGTCTTAGCCGACAATGATATAAATTTCCTCCACTTACGACGTGACACGTGTAACGAAAGAATCCGAGGCTTTCATCTTAACGGCGGTTACCGAACGAAAAAGGGTGAAATACGAGTGCCGTAGAAATCCTCAAACGCGAACATCTAACGGCTTGGACGCTCTGCCGGCACCAAACCATGAACTAACAATTAAACCATCCGGTCAAAACAGAGCAGACACCTACCGCAACCCACCACGTGTCGGTACCCCAAATTTATGAGGACAGACGGCATTACCTGGAATCGCCGGTAGCCAACCAAACTTCTACAAGTTCAGTTTGATTTCTTCTCTCTCTCTCTCTCCTACCGATCATTTTCTACAACAGCTTTCGATTCCTTCAATCAATTTTGAGGGGTAACTTTCCTCGTTTATGGTTACTTTGATCGTAGTCATCTGTGATAATTTCTCTAACTTTCTTGTTCACTAATTATTGAAGATCATTCCTTTTCTCACTTAGCTGTTATTTTGTCCGAGATTTTTTCGTGATCATCTCCATTTATGCTGCTTCTAACGCTGAATTTTTGTACAGTCAAAGTTTTTGATTGTTCTGATTGAATTCACTCAAATTCTATCTGGGTTTCGGAGGTAGTTATATTCTGAAGTTGTAGTTTTTTGGGATAAGTTTCGGAACTGATGATAACCGATTTGAGGCTTCAGTTGCCTTAGAAGTTGAGATTGGTTGGGATTAAAGAAGAAATAGACCGTTTCTTGCTCTTTTTGTTTTTTAATCCATAGAGGAATTAAGATTTATTGATTTGGGATTCTTCAAGTGTTTTTTGTTTGGTGTGTGAAGGAATCTTACGTTGTAGAGAGTGAAGTTGGTAAAATCTTGCTCATCTGAAAGCTGCTTGTTCGAGAATACGAAGGTTTTTAAGAGAAGGATTATTTTGAGCGGAGGGTTTGTATTAGGGTAAACAGTTAATGATTAGAGGCGGAGAATATGGCGGCGGGTATGGATTTTTCACGTCCATTTACTGTAATTGATGGTTACGTTAAGGATAATAATGCACCAGCCATGGAAAATGAGAACTCAGATAATATAGATAACATGAAACAGATGGCAAGTGGTAAACCTCCTCGGCATCTCTCAGCTATGTGGCATTGTATGAGCTCCACGAGGCTGCTTTCTGCGACTGATTTGGTAAGCCCATCCTTTTTAACATCGTTGTTTACTGGAATGTCTGTATATATCTAAAATTGGTATACTATTATATATTACCTTAAATTTCATAAATCGTTATGATCTAAAGCACTGAAAACGAAATCTAAAAGTTTTAAAGCTTGCAAAACCACACTTGTTCATAAATTGTATTTTTATGGATTTAATGGGCAATGAGATCTGGAATTCTATACAATCTAATTAATCCCAAACTTCTTTTTTTCTGTTTTCCGCAGTTGTTTTGGAGAATAAAAGGAGATGTGAATGTTCTACGTCTTTCATTTTTTGGTCATAGTATAATCTATATTGCATTCTCAAAAATGCTCTACAACTAATACTTACGTTTAATCTTGTCTAGGCAACAGATGTTGGGGTTGTCAACAAGTCATCTTTTGATGAAAAATTGGAGTATGTACCCGTGTTGCGATCAGGAAGCTGTGCTGAGAGAGGACGTAAAGAGTACATGGAAGATGAGCATGTATGTATAGATAACCTTAGTGAACATATAGGTGCCACCGCTGACTTCCCCATGCCGGGAGCTTTCTATGGGGTAAGTCAAAACTCTTTCTTATTTCTTACATTATCTCTCAACTCTTCTAACTAAATGTGGATTGTTTGTTGACTTCAGAAGGTTGTTTAGAATTGTTTTAAGCATTTATCCTGCTTGCAGAACTGATATTAATAAATATGTGAATAGGTGTTTGATGGCCATGGAGGCACTGATGCGGCATTATTTGTTAGAAATAACATCCTTAGATTCATAGTTGATGACTCCCATTTTCCTATTTGTGTGGAGAAGGCGATTAAGAGTGCTTTTGTGCAGGCTGATTACGCTTTTGCAGATGCGGGTTCTCTTGATATATCATCAGGCACCACTGCTTTAACGGCACTTATCTTTGGAAGGTAAGCGAGCTAAGAAAGCTGCTTAAATTCTGAGTTTGGTACTGTAAATCATGCCTTACTTGTAGTCCTGTTGGAAATTGTCTAATTTTGGAGTATTGCATGATGATATTGATATGCATATTAGATAATATCAAGCTTACTTTTTGGATATTATTTACGAATTTATGGCATAGATTAGGGTCAGATGTTTAGTTTAGTATTGGATTTTCTCTCTGAATAGGGTAATTCTAAGATTGTATCCAACACCAATCGAATAATTAGTTTGGATTGCCTCTGACCGAATTCTCTCTTCACAGAACCTTGATAATTGCAAATGCGGGGGATTGCAGAGCTGTGCTGGGGAGGCGGGGTCGAGCAATAGAAATGTCCAAAGATCACAAACCCGATTGCACATCTGAAAGACTAAGAATTGAGAAACTAGGTGGAGTTGTCTACGATGGCTACCTCAATGGCCAATTATCCGTAGCACGTGCTCTAGGAGACTGGCACATGAAGAATCCCAAAGGTTCTGCCTGCCCTCTAAGTGCAGAGCCAGAGTTGCAGGAGACACTTTTGGGCGAGGAAGATGAGTTCTTGATAATGGGGTGCGATGGCTTGTGGGATGTCATGAGTAGCCAGTGTGCAGTTTCCGTTGCAAGGAAAGAATTGATGCTCCATAACGACCCAGAAAGATGTTCAAGGGAGCTCGTCAGGGAGGCACTCAAAGGCAACACGTGTGATAATTTAACTGTAATCGTGATCTGTTTCTCCCCAGACCCACCCCCTCGGATAGAAATACCACCTACCCATAGTCGGAGGAGCATATCAGCAGAAGGTCTGAATTTACTCAAGGATGTGCTGGACAGTAACTGATGAAACCAGGAAATAATTCAAAGATGATGGTACACATTCGACATTCTAGTGATTTTGGGCGTTACTTTCCTACTTATCACTCTGTTGTTGCTGTTGCTGCCACGGCTTCCTCAGCCATAGCTGACACTCAGCCCTCATCGCTCAAATAAACATTCGCGTTTAATGTTTGATTCTTTTGGGTTTGCAGATCCAGTACATCCGAGATAAATTATGTTGTACGATTTCCTTGCCATCCCCTGTTTTGGCCGCGGTTAATAACATGAAAGTGAAGGGGTATACTTTGCCACCGTCAGTTAAATCTAACGATCACTGCATTTTCTTTTTTATTAACATTCATTGTGTAATTTGTACCAGTTGATTGTTATACCTATGGGAGAAGACAATATTCACAATGTTCACAAATTTATGTAAATGTTTAAAATTAGCTTCGTGGAACAGATTGGCATTGGAGGTTGATGCTCTCCACTATGCCTCCATTTTCACCACAATAGAACTAAAATGAGCTTTAATATTTCTTACTAAAATATCAAATTCCTGAGTTGGGCAATTTTTAGGAAAAAAAGGAAAATATAACATGTCATTGACACAGGTCATTAAGGTCTTGACCAAGTTTTACTGAATTGTTGGTGAAAAGAAATACAAGATTGTGTAAAACTGGAGGCACGATTTGTTCAAGTTACAGAAAAAGCAATTCTCATTTAAGCAAATCCGAACCACTTTTGGAAGGATGCCAATTTAATTTTTTGCCCACAAATAATTAATATATTTCTTATCAGTTTTCTGCTGAAGAGCAAATAAATATGGGTCACTCACAGTTCTCCATCAAATTCTTCACCATCATCATCATTGTCCAGCATCTGGGAACCACTGTACATAAATAATTTTTAAAAAAGGGCATACTAAATTTAGCATGGCCAAAATGTTGTCTACCAAATACCTACCAACAGAGCCATTCATTAGAAATAACTGGTACATGAATCCAAAGTAAAGAAGAAATTAGAACAAGGTCTAAAAGGTTCACAGAACAACTTTAATCTAAGCTCAAAATATCAGCCAGTCCAACTGGTGTGGAGGCTTAAGAACAAGTTTTTGGAGATCCAATTAAGGGTTAGGATAATTTTTTTTTGAAAATATGTCAAACTAATTATTGCTATATTGTTTAAATTTCCACAACGTGACAAGTCGTAAGCAGTCTGTGTCATTACAGTTGAGAAAAGAATTCTTCACTGAGAGATACATGCTTTCCTAACTTCTAACCATTAAATGAAGCGAGTTATGAATCTAAAGTCAACATTACCTTGACTTGCTGCAGTGTTTGCTCAAGTCTTCGCATAGAATCTTGTTTGCATCTCCTGCTTTAACAGATCCTTTCTTTATCAATTCTGACAACTGCAAGAGTGATCAATGTCATTTTGTCAATATCCGAAGCAAAAACACATGACTTCAATAATGACCTACTTGTGGATAGGCAAGATAAGAAAATCCACCTCATCTTCAGTTTCCTCAAGTAACCTCTTTCATAACAAGAACCTGGATTAAACTCCGGTAAAGTTCTAAATGGCATCTCAAGAGGAATGGTTAATGGTTATCTCACCTTTCACAATAAGTAGAAATATCTTTAGCACATGCTTTAGCTTCTTGCTTACCTAACAACAAGTGGAAAATACAGAATTTTTCATAAATCTTTGAAGTTCCAAAATGTTGCAAGAAAGATGCTGAATGTTGAGTTGGTCATTGAGAGAAAGCAAAGAAAATCAATCAAATATCTTGAAACAAACATTAAGCACTCTTGTGAAATGATAGATGAACTGCCAACCCAACTGGAGACACACAAGTCTAGTTACACAGAAATTTACAGCTTAAGTTTAGAGTTTTAATCAGAAAGAAACCAAGGAAAAAACACATTATCAAAAATCAAAGAATTGTTTAACTAGAATTAATTCAAGTAGACATCAAACTCGAAGAAAGACAAAGGTCATGGAAGCCCGCAGGATAATGTGGTACTAGCAAGATAACTAAAAGAGGTTACAAGATTAACATAACATAATTGTTGCAAAAAGTTACATCCTAATTGAAAGGTTCTCCCAGTTATCTACTCTGACCCACCCTCGTCTGTTTGAATCTAAGCAAAGACCAAAAAAGAAACATGCCAATGGATGTAAAGGTGCCACGTATTTAGGCATGCTAACGGATATCAATTGGCCTTAAGGCATACACCAGAGAAATGAAAATTTCAAAGCAGCTAACTACTTGAGTACAACTTTTCAAGGAATACTGGAGAAAACTGCATAAACGAGTTTTCCTCCAAGTCTCCAACATTTAAGAAAGAAGATTGTATATTATGGAATGGATAAACCAATTTGGTGTAAGCAGTACCTTCTCAAGGGTGTAATCTTGCATCTTGTCACAAAGTCCATCCAATAGTTCAACGACTCTAAGCTCACTGACTCTGAATGAAAAAAAATATATATGCTCCTCAGCAGCTTGTAAAAAACATGCATATAAATTCACAAGGAATGATAAAAACTGATAAAGTTCAAGTAAAGCACCTATATTTTGAAATGACACATACAAATCTTCTAAATTTGAAAATGGACTAAAGGTTTCAGTAACCAAACCAAGGCTTTGTTTGGAATTGTGCGAGAGTAGAAAAGTGAGTGATCCCCGCTAAAATTTGTTTTTTACGAAAATTTCAACCATTTTGCTTTCAAATCTCAGTGGTTTTAGATGAAGCATTCAACAATTACATACAACAATAATGACTGGTATTTTCTTATCATTCTAAAAAAAGACTATAAGAGCTACGTTCAGTTCATACCTTTCCTCTACGTTGACCTTTTGGGTCCAATCGATGTCTCATATCCAAATGGTTACTCGGCTTTTCCCAATGAAGTAACAATTCCCATCAGATAATCAAACTTCGAGAGCAAACTGAAGATCTGAAATTAAACCAAAAATCATAAATTTCTTACCTTGGAGAGGCCATACTCCAGCTCCTCCTGCAGAGCAATTCCCACGACAAATCAGATCCTACATTTAAAATCACAGGTCATAATTATAATGAAAGGAGAAATTAAACTTACTGCGACGGCATTGCAAGCCCCGCATTTGTCGTCGATGGAAGCCGCGACTGAGAAAATAGCAAGTATCAAAATCAGAAGCATTTACTGAGGGATTTTGCCATATTCTTCGTTTCTTCGTTCCGTTCGACTGCCGTGGTCTTTGATTTTCACTCTTAAACCTCGGGTTAACTTTGACGGATTGGACTGTACTAAATCCCAGCCCATGAAGCAGTCTTTCACGGGCCTTAATTACTCAATAATAATAAAAAAAAAGAGTAAAGTCAAAATGGCCGGACATCCCAAATTTTAAACAGCAGAGTCCGACTCGGTTTGTTACGAGTCCGGGTCGAGTCAAAAAATAAAAGTCTATCATTGTGGGCCAGATCATCATATATATTCATTGTGGGTATGATGAAAGGCTATGTGGTCCATACTTATGTTGGCCATCATATATTATTATAATTCCTAAGTTTGGATGTCATCATGAACCCAATATGCTTCCACTTTTCTCATTCTACATTTGTGCAAATTCATGATATCATCACATCCCGTCCATTGATCTCGCTAACCATTACATTTTTATTTGAATTTTAAATTTTAATATTGACTCCGCGCTGTTATGTTTATCAATTCTTAATCAGATTATTATTATTATTTTTTAAAAAATATATATAGATATATTTCTAAATTCCTTTATTAAAGTAAATTTTCAACGGTGGGATCCAATTTGATCATGATCATCCTGACCCGATTGGGAGAGAGGTGTGGAGTCCACTTTCTACCAACCAATGAAAATTCACTGCCATCCTCAGTGCCGAGCATTCCGCTTTGTCTCACCCTAACACTGCCCGACCTCGCACGTGCAGCCAACGTGCTATAATTAAAAGCTACTCATTTTTTTTTATAAAAAGGATAATAACATCTAGATCCCCAAGTTTATTTTTTTTTATAAATAAAGATATTATCCATATATTTATTATAAACAGATCTCCAAATCATGAATCCTGCCAAACACACACACAACTGCCCTTTTGATATATTGAAGTATTTCGGTTATTTTAATAATATTTACAGATTTATTTACTATAAACAAATAAATGATAAAATTAGTAGTGATTCAAACGTTATTAGTAATTTTTAAAAATGCCGCTACTGTTAGCTCACAGTCACGAGGACAGCCGCCGTGGGACCCGAGCGCATAATGCTCCCTTTTTCGGGTTTGTTAATCGGACGGCTGTGATGTGATTACCACGATAACCGTTTACAGATGCGGTCGTACAAAAACAAATCTCAGGTAAAAGAAAAACCCAAAAAAAAAGAGGAAAGCAGGGGCAGGCAGAGATGGAGAATGCCAAATGGGAAAGCGAAGAGCTGATTATTCGCTTTTTCAATCGGTGAGTGTCGGGCCGCTTTACTAATTCCAGCCAAACCAGCGAAGCACAAACACAACGCGAGCACTGTTTGCTCTGTAATTTTATTTATTTTATTATTTTAATTTCAATGATCAATCCTTTTCTGCTTAAATGATCCAAAAATCAAAATCAAATTTGATCGTTCGTACTCAACCTTTCGAATCTCATCTTAGATTATCGGCTTTTCACCTGCAACTTTCGCACGGAAACCGGTTCTGTTTTCACATTTCGGTGAGCAGAGGTTTCGATTTCGAGGTTTCTGTTGTTTGCTTGTTATGTGCGTGGTTTGGAAAATCTTGTGTGAAATTCTTTGATTCTTGTGGTGGACTTTTTTTTTGTGAGATTGATGTTGTTTCATCAAGCTGTTGCGATGTGGAGCCGGTGAACGTGTGATTTTTGTAACATTTTTTTGTGGTTAGATGGAATACTTTAGGTTGTGGATCTGATAAATTTCGTTTTCCGTATTTGTGATTCTGCATTGTTCTGTTGATAATTTGTTCATTTCATTGTTGTTTTCCTTGTTTTGCTACCATGTTCTGAACATGGTTGTCTGCCGAGAAAGGAAAAGAAACGATATTTCGCAATTTTTTTTTGAAGTTGTCATATTTTCAAAATTTTACCTTCAGTAACTCAATTTGTTTGGTAGTTATCTAGGAATTCATTTCTACTGAGTTGAGTTTGCCTTCTTTATAAAATTTTCTCTATTGCTGCACATGTGCTATGGGAGAGGTTTAACTCCTGTTGTATTTGGCCTTTAATGTTTAGGGTCTGTTATAAATGTACTTAAAGCAGAAATTATGTCATTTGTGGATTTCATGAAGAGCTTCTTTGAAGGTGGCAATGAGCATATGCTTTAGCTTTCATCGAGCCGGAGAAAAGAATGATTACAGAGAGTCCAACAGGGGAAGATTCTCTTCACCGGGATTTCGAATCTTTGAGTGTGTCAAAACGTCTTGTTAGAAGTGTTAGCCAAAAGTTGAGAAAGAAGAACGTAAGAAACTACGAAGCTGATGATGTGAAAGGGATCTCTTTAAAATGTCTTACGTTATATGGAAGAGGTGGGGGGTGCAAAGTAGGCGCTGACACTGGAGAGGAATATGGTGACCCAAGTTGTCGGAGGAGGTCAAGTGCCAGTGAAGAAGGAAAAGGATACAAACCATTTTGCCGTACCAAGGAAACTGGAGTGGATTGCTTCTCATATGGGGTGAAAGAGAAGTTTTGGAAGAAAGGTAACAGAAAAGACATAGAACTCGAAGAATCAGTAAGAAATAGCAGGATGCACATTTTTCTTCCAGATGACATTCTAGAGATGTGTTTGGTGAGGCTTCCTCTGACCAGTCTCATGAACGCCCGCCTTGTGTGCAAGAAATGGAGGTACTTGACTACCACTCCTCAGTTCCTTCAGATGAGACAAGAAGGCTTGCATCAAAATCCGTGGTTGTTTCTGTTTGGTGCTGTTAAAGATGGCTATTGCTCTGGGGAGATACATGCACTGGATGTTTTTCAACACCAGTGGCATAGGATCGATGCTGGTGTTCTCAAAGGAAGATTCATGTTCTCTGTTGTCAACATCCTGGATGATGTTTACCTTGTCGGCGGTTGTTCGAGCTTGACCAACTTTGGGAGTGTTGATAGGAGTTCATTTAAGACACACAAAGGAGTATTGGTGTTCAGCCCTTTAACTAAATCTTGGCAGAAAATTGCATCTATGAGGTATGCGAGATCAATGCCTATTTTAGGAGTTTCTGAGGTGAGTTCAGAGTTCTCGATCATTCAAAGTCATCAGAATCGGCAAGATAGGCGTTTCCCTAGGTCACATATTGGTGGTGTGTCTGATGTTTATGAGGATCCTCACAGGCTCTCTCTAAGATGTCAGTGCAGAACTGCTTTTGACGAAAATGAGAGTTCTATGTTGGCCAACAGGAAGTCATGTAAGTTTATTAGACAAAAAAGTGACCAGTCAATTACAAAAGGTGGTAAAAGGTTTGTATTGATTGCTGTCGGAGGTCTTGGATCTTGGGATGAACCTTTGGATTCGGGAGAAATTTATGATTCTGTATCTAATAAGTGGTTGGAAATCCAGAGGTTGCCTGTGGATTTTGGGATTGTTTCTTCTGGAGTTGTATGTAATGGGATATTTTATGTCTATTCTGAGACCGACAAACTTGCAGGATACGACATAGAAAGAGGCTTCTGGATAGGAATCCAAACCTCTCCATTTCCTCCTCGTGTTCATGAATACTACCCAAAACTTGTATCCTGTAGTGGCCGCCTATTCATGCTTTCTGTCTCCTGGTGTGAAGGGGATGGTCAAATTGGCCGGAGAAACAAGGCAGTGAGAAAATTATGGGAGTTAGATCTCATGTACCTCACGTGGACTGAGGTCTCTGTACATCCCGATGCCCCTATGGACTGGAATGCTTTATTTGTAGCGGACAGAAACCTGATATTTGGTGTTGAAATGTTCAAAATATTTGGTCAGGTGTTGGATTTCCTGACCGTATGTGACGTGTCTGGAAAAAGGATGAAATGGAGTCACATTTCAAGGAATCACATGGCTCATGAGCTGGATGCTACTTCATGCATGACTAAATCATTGGCGGTGTTGCATCTGTAAAGTTATGGGCATACGTCCCCAATTCATGTGAAAAGTTCTAGACATCATTTTACACTCGGGAGGAGCAAGGTCTTGAAATGGAACTCAAAAAATTAAAATTGAATTCTTTGGGTACAGTTTATTTGTACCTTTGCAACTATCCTCCCGGTTCTTAAGAAAAAGGTACTTGCTGCACTGTAGCCATTCATGTAATTTTCTTTGCCACTGTTCAAAAATTAATCATGTATTTCAATCTTGCTTGTGTTGTATTCACCACGAGAAAGATCGTTGATGTCATAGATTGATAATGGTATATCCGTTCTTTTTCATTGGACTTTCTGCATCTTGTTTCTTTCAATTGGAAGAAATATATATATACAAGTTTCAATAACCTTGTATATGTATAAGAATTGCTATCAGTAGCATAAATAGGAGCAACACTTGACTGCTTTTCAGTTTAGTTGCTTTGCTAAGCAGAATTAAGCACAAATTCCTAGCGATGAACGTGCAGCCGATTTTGGGTCACAAGGCATGAATTTTCACTCGGCAATGAAGATTTTATGATTTAAGCTATCATAGAAGCACAGACAACACAGTATTGAGAGTTGTTTTGTATCGCTTTTATCTCTGGAAGAATTAATTAACGGACGAAATGAGCTGCTTTGATAGGCTACGAGGCGAATATCCGCCTTATCTTTTTGAACTTTTACTTAACACACGGGCTGAAGAAATGAAATGAAGATTTCTCCTCGCGCTTTGTAATGGAGCTTTAGTGAACAGTAATCACAATTTCAAAGGTTGGATCTTTCGAGGCCGAGATTACTCTTTCTCCGAGTAAGCTTGGCTACCCCTGATCGAGATTAAAAAAAAACAAATCACAATCGCACTGGTAATACAACGTCGTTTTGCATTTTGGAGGAGAACAACATAGCATGCACCCTCAAATAAGCATAGTACATTATGAGCGACGAATCATTTGAAGACAGAATTTGATTGAAAAAGAAAAACAGCATAATTAAGAACAAATGAATCGCCTTTGGTAATTCTCTCCAAATGGGAAGTCTTTTATACAACAATACCCGCCGGCAGTTGGACAGACAATTTGCAAACACTGTCTATCATCGTCAAACTGCTCAGGGCGCAAAGGAACGAAAATACATAACAGCGGCTTCTTCTTCAAAAATTTTGAATAAATCATCTCAAGAACAAGAAGCTCATCCCATGTTTGGAAAGACTCCTGAAAAGTTTGGTATCTTATCGATATGCTTCAGGGCACGCTCAGCAATCTGACGTGTTCGATAGTCGGCGTGTTGGAAGGCATCAACAAGTGCGGAACTCACATTTGGATCTCCAGAAACTTCGTATGCTATTTCATCAGTCCGCAAGATTCTCTCCACCACCCAAACAACCCTCCTCCTCAGATTGTCAGTTTGTTTTTCGTGTAATATGTCTAGAATCATCTTGATTCCCTGTACATCGCACAATGCACGCACCCCTTGTTCCACATCAACGCCATCATCCAGCAACGTAGATAATGCTGCCAACGCTGCCTCAACCACCTTTACATTTGTATGGTCTAAAAGTGCTACCAACTTCTCCACAGCCTGTCCTTCCAAAAGACAAAAATTTTCTTTTAGTGAACACATTCCTCTGTGTACCCGACACAATCCAGTTATCACAGGCTGCTTGCTGAAACATGGAAAGACTGAGGCACAAAAACCAGGTGGAGGCAACTCAGGCACCATTGTCAATTTTTTGGATTCCAGTGATAAGTTTTCCAATGCTGCGGCAGAAACCATCTGTACTTTGTCCAGTCCATTCATCTGAAGCAGCTCAATGAAGAGTGCTGCAAGATTATGCTCACGACAGACAGCAATGGCATCATTCTCATCGGACAAGACAAATGTTACCCTCGCAAGAACTGACACAAGTCCTTCCAGAAACGGTGTCACAAAGCGGGTGCCCCTAGTACCCCCCTGCCGGATCCCAATCACTCTAGAGATGATTAGCCTGAAGGCACCTTCGTCTAGCATTTGCCGTGTCAGACCCACATCCCTTTCTGGTAGTTCAGCTAGTAGACCAACAGCTGCTGCTTGCTCCTCACCAATTCCTACATTTTCTGATATGACTCTTATTAAGCTGCCAAGCTGACCAACTGTACCACGTAGTGCATCAGCTAATTCATGACCCATATGCGGGGAGAGGTTCTGGAGAAGTTTTATGGAAGCTAGACGCAAATCATTTTGAGGAGCCTCAACAAACTGGACCAAACTGACAGTGGCACCAGAACTTTTGATAGCAGACACCACACTAAGGACTGTTGTGGGACTACTAGTGAGTCCAACAAGAACCTGTAAAAGTTTGCACTCGATTGCTGGACCAGTGTTGCTAATCAGATGGAGTAGGTTATGGACTATATCTTCCGAAACCAAAGTCTGGTGATCTGCTCCAATTGTTATGGAATCAAAGTCACAGCCTGAATTCACAACATTGGCAAGAATTGTAGCAGAAACTTCTTTCAGTCGCATTGGGAGCTGATTAGAACCAACAGTGAAGAAGAGGTCCTTTACAAGAAGGGGAAGAATTCCGGCATCTATCAACACCTTGGCACTCACCTCGAAAGATGAAATTTGGTTGAGAGCTTTTAAAGCAGCTTCTCTTGCCAGCATGTTACTACTTTTCACAAGATTAATCAGACATGAACCCACAGTTCTTGCAACTTGGACTTTCACATCATTGTTTAAAGCCAGCTCGCCAAGAAATGCAGCCAAGGACACTTTGGTTTGCAGCGGGCCTGCATCCATCCCATTGTAGGAACATTAACAATAAGAAAGCAAATCATATGATTCAACTGGACAAACTTGCACTTATATTTACAGTCAGATGAAGGAAAATTCAAAATGTGCTTTTGAGAAGATTATTACTGTTTTTCGACAGCTTAAAGAAACAAAAATATTTTCACCGAGCTACAGCTCACAGGCTGCAAATAAATTAACAATGCATATCTTAGAAAAAGAGGAAGGACTCACAAAAGAAAAACATAGAGCATATTTACTTCCGTTCTTCCGAAACAGTTTTCTGCGCTCAAAATTTAATTTTGTGTTTTCTCAAAAGAAAATTATACCTTCGAGCAGTTGTGTCAGAAGAGGCTGCAATTTACCATTTTCAGCCATCTGCAGCACATTGTTTTCACACTTCTCCAGATTTTCCAGTGTTTTATCAGCCTTCTCAATGGTCAAAATATTTTGTGATTTGCTGGTTGTCAACCCAACCAATATGAGAATTGCACCATTGATTGAACCAATTTTGTCACACAAGGCTTCAGATTTGGAGAGCTCATAGAGCAAAGAGACAGCTTCCTCTCTCTCTTTGGACTGTTCATTAGACAAGAACTTAACTATTGTCCGCACAGTATCCCCCTGGCCTAAGATTTCCTGCAGAGAAAAGGAAAGATATAAAAAAGAGTCACTAAGCGCGTCCATGCAAGACATATATCAATGAAACTGCACAAAAATCCAGCAAGCCTTGGACAACCTTGTTATCAGCATCTTCCTCGACTACAATTCGAAGGGTTTCCAGAGCTGTACACCGAACTCTGCGGCTGCTGCTCTTTAACATGTCAATAATCATAGGTAGTAGCTCAGAATTGTGCAAAAAACGCTTATTTAATCTGCTTGTTTGGAAGATATGCTGGACATACTTCAGAGCTCGCATAATATCACTCTCTGGGCTACCAAGATTTAATGATTTACGAGCCACATCAAGGTGAGCAGCTTCATTCCTAGCATTCCACTCTTCAATGGTGTTTCGTAAAGCTATACTAGGATTCAGGTCTGTGCTTCTTAGTTCTTTTCTTGTCAAAGGGCACACTGGCCTTTTTCCAGTCTCCTTGCATTCCTTGAACCACTTTTCAATAGCTTCACGTTCAAAAGTCCGTCCATTTTCTATGGCAACAGGATCACGCATAACTTGCTTAGTCAAAGGGCAAACAAATGCATCGTAAATGGGCTCTATGTGCGGTCTTTCAAAATGGTAGCTCCCGTCTGACTGGCTACCAGAATCATAACTGCCATCCCAGCTTCCGGCCATCTTATCTAACTCACTAACTATAAGTCTGCAACAACAAAGTCTTGCATCATAAGACAACACTACATGAGGAGTCCAATACCAACAAATGTAAAACCATAATAATCTGAAATAGGGCTAGTTTTATTCATCAAAATTTTGGAAAGAGAAAGAAGACCGCCAAAATCCATAAATCTGTCGATTGATCACATCAAAAGCAACAATCTTGGTGAAAGAGTATTAACAATTTAAGAGAAGCCTTCACTTGAACTGAAAACCACCGTTTAACCCTGGACGGGAGCCAACAGCAATCTGGTCTTGGAAACTTGAGAAGAAAATTTCTCTTGAAAGAAAAACAGAACTTTTGGCAACCAAATGACTTCAAAATTACAGGTTAATGAAATCAAAACAGAAGTAAGTTAAAACATTGTGAAGATAGACAATTTCGCGTCACTTCGTTGTTAAATCTTCCTAAATCCCTCCATTACCAAAACATTATTCTCTAGTCAATTACCAGCAATTAAAAAGAAAATCTAAATTGATCCCATCAGCTCGCAATTCAATCAATGATATTCCATCTAATTCAATTTAAATTCCGACCTTCATCATTCAATACAAAATCAGTTGCAACCCCTATATCATCAACATCAAAAACATACCTTTGTCAGGGAAGCTGGCGTCAAAACCGTAATTATAGTTCAGTTGCCGAAGAACACTTAGTGGGATTCTTCAGAGAAGCAGATTCTTATGAGTAATTCTTCTTCACCCATTTGATGAAAGACGAAGTAACCATGAAAAGAGCCCGAATTAGGGATTGTTTTTTTGTTGGGGTTCGAAGCTGCTAAGGTTAAGATGGGAAGAGAAAGGCGGGGGACAAAGAAAAGACTTTTCTTTTCTACATTTTATTGTGTTGACGAAAGAGAATGGCAGCAACAAAACAAAATTAAATAAATAAATAAATAAAAGAGCCATAAGCCAAGCAAAGAGGGGAAAAGTCGATGCCCAACAGTACAGTCAGTGACCCCACCATTCAATGTTTGAACAAACTGCTGGTCAGTTCGATCATGTTTGTTTGATTTATGATGATTAATATCTAGTCAAAGAGGATAAAGCCGTCAGTTAACTGTAGCCATCCAACCTGTGCTGCCGGTGTCGTCGTTATGATGGAGACGGTTTAACGAGAAACGACGACGATTTGCTTAACAATAAGTCAAGGAACGACGTCGTTTCTTAGGTTTTCCACGCCCCCGTCCACCCTCTCGGCGGTTAAACCGTACTATCGTGAAACTGAATCTCTTTCGTTGGGGGTGAGGAATAGTGTCACACCCTTCAAAGTAAAAAATGAAAACATAAGGAAGGGAAAATAAAACTTGTAAGTCAGAGGGCTCGTCGAGAATTGTATATCAGGTATACAGTCCAATCTGCTGCTTAAACCCAAGCATGATACAATACTAAGACCACGAAACTGACGGCTAAGAATAGTTCATTACTGCCAAGGGACATCAACTGGTCCAGATTAGAATAATTGGTAACAAGATCAAAGCACGCCGAATGTAACCATTCAACACATTATTTTCTTTTAGAGAAAGAAGAAGCTAACTGAAGTTGAAGAACTCTGCGGATTCTTGATATTTAACGAACATGAGTTTCCAGACATCTTTCACAGGCGTTCTTTTGTACCCAGCCGCAAGAAGTAAGAACACAATGCTTCCGTGTAGCAGTAAGTGTACAAAAGGTTGGTTGGAGAATTACACGAGAATATCAACAGATCTCTTCTGCAAATATGATTTCGAAGATGTATTGCACTGCATATAAAATGCTGACAGATTAGAGAAATTCAGAGGACCAAAAGTTACAGCTAACTAATGCCAGAGAAGAGGAAACAAAGACTTCAATCATCAGCAAACACAGCATAGGTGTCAAATGCGTAAGCAAATTGGTAATTGGCATTTATTATTAGTTCATCACAGATCTCTAGGAGAGAAACCACCCTGCTTTATGTATCTGAAACCATCTAATGTGTACTACTTCATTTCCATGAAACAATTGGTACAGTTTTCAAGTATATAAATATTATTAGAACTCCACTTCTTATTTAGTTTATCAAATGAAATATGAGCATTCAAATAGTTTTAAAACGCAGTAAATCCTCAAAACTTCAAACTTCATAATGAAAAATAACAAACTAAAATCCAAAACGAAAATGTTCCAACATCAACACACTTTAAACCACAAAGATGTCACCTTCCTCTTTGGGGATGTTAGGCTGATCAACCAAGAGTTGTTGGAGTCCACCTAGATCACTGGTACTGCAATGTAGAGAGTTCAAGTCAAAATCATAATCCTTAGAATCAGAACCCAAAAAATCGATCTAATCAAAATCAACCATAAAGACATATACATTGACATGATTAAACCCTAAACAAGAAAGTTTGGCATACCTGGGTTTTACAGCAAGTGCTGAAACTGCTGAAACCAATGACACTTTGAGGACATATCTGGTATATACAGACAATGAGTATCATTTACAATCCCAACGTACTTGATTTTTTAACACAAACATCGTTCAAGATTCCTTTGAAGCTAAACTTAAAGAATTTCATACTCTGAATTGTGCATATCATGAAGAAGCATTAGGCCATCCAAGCAATCTGCAAGAGTCGGTTTAACGCCAATTCTTTGCTGCAATTGTTTCACTGTTAGCTGATTGGAACCACCCTTAACTAACTGTTTACCGTCGCGATGAATCTTTTCAAGAGATGAAACAATTCCACGGAACTCCTCCCTATTTACACGTTTCAAAATTCAATATATCAAAACAACTGTCATTATAAAGAAACTCACAAAGGATTTATTGTTGAATTGAAGTAGATAACTTTTGTCTGTTCCTAAATAATTCAAAAGAATCAATTCGCATTATTTTCAAGCATTTTCTCCGTAACCGAACGGTTAATAGAATGAAGCTTACAGTGTTTTTTTCATTGAAAGCAAAATATTCTGCAAGGATTCCATTTGTTTTTGAAACACTGCGACTTCAATACCAGAAACAGAATTCAAACTTCCGTAGTTTTTAGAGTCTTGAATAATCTAACAGTAACAGAACATTGATCAGAAGATAGATTTATAAGCAAATCAAGTGAAATTAGCGAGTGAGGTTTATGCTAACCAGTAACCTCTCAATGATTGAGGAAGCGTTTCTGAACTGTGAAATTAAGCGAGATTGAAGCTCGTCCCATCGATTCATTTCTTCTTTAATCTTTTGAAATTTTTGCTGATATTTCTTCACTATTCTCTCCATCAATTCTAAGAACCCTAGAAAACCTTTTCCAAAATCTTACTGAAGCTAGTTAGTTAATTAGCACACAAGAAACGACGTCGTAAGAATTAGTAAAATGTTTCGCTTATTTAAATTAAGCCCCTCAATGCTTTACATTTATTTGATATATGTTAATAGTTTAAATAAATTGACAAATAAGTCCCTAACCTAGCCTTTCAAAATTAATTCGCTCGAGTTTCCTTAGCAAATTATTTTGCAAGACGACGTTAGGCTTGAATTTCTGTATCACTTTCCTTTGATATGGAATGACTAGAAGAAACGAGAAAAGTTGAAAATGGGAGTGAAGGGAAAAAACAGTTGAAAGAAGAAAACTTGTTGCAGTTTCTGGATTCAGTGGATGCCTATCTAACCTTACAAGATTCTTTATCTTCAACACTTCGCCAGGTGAAAAAAAAATTCCCTTCGATTCACAAAATTGACGCTTTACAATAGTTCGAATCCCTTACAAGCTCTTTTTCGCAAATGGGTTCCATTAGTTTGCTACTTTAATTTACGAACATCTGTTAAAGTTTGAGAAATCGGGAAGACAATTCATTTCAGGGATGGCTGGAATTGGCGGGTGCTAGACATTCAATGGAAGCTTCACGCATCAGTAGTGTTCTGTTAGACCTGAAAGTTCATTCTGCTGCTACATCATTGCTAGTATCCCAACAAGATGGTAATTTTCCCCGTCTCTCTCAGGGTTTAGCAGATAGTCATTTATTTGATGCGTGGGAAGGCTTGAGTTACAGAGAATTAAAAGCCTGAGAAATTAGCTTACTTGTGTGATCTATGACGTGTTGTAGATGACTCCACGGGATCGCAACCTAGCTTTATTTTGCGAAAATGGGTATCCTCTGATAATGGGGAATGTACTTCTGGAGAAGAAAAATCTGAGGACAAGTTGCATACGAAATCAGAACAATCCGAAGTTTTCTGGTGTAATTATATTCTCCCTGTATGTTGGCATATAGTGCGAATCATTTTGAATAAGAGTAACGGGATCTGATACAAAATGGGTGAGTTTCCATAGACTACCAAAAGTCAGGTCATTACCGGTGCTAGTTCTGCTGAAGTATACATAGCTCTTTTAGATATATATATTTTCCTTTAGGGACTATGCGTAGGTAATTTTCTTCGAGTAATACCAAATCAGAAATCATGGTTTGGTTTCCTGTTTCATTCAGGAGCTTGTGTAAGATCTCCTTAATAGTCCTTTTCTCACTTTTTCAATCTTGTTTATGTGAAAGAAGAAAATGCCCCAGCAAGGAATGGAACTCGGCTTATGCTTCATAACCAAGTAAGAATTTTAAATATGTTATCGTTTTGAAATTGTTGTGGCTTAAAATTTTGTATTGGATCCTTTTCTAGATAGTGATCCTTGTTGTATATCCATGACAAGAGTAAGCTTCTGTCTCTGTGCCTTTGTTGTTTGTGGCATAAGCAAAATTAAACCGGATAAACCAGTTACAATTACTATTGATGAATGGATACTATCAATAAATGTGCGAGGAATTTGATGAACTCCTCAATCCTTCAATTTGTAATTGGAGTAAATTTGCAAAGCTTTGTCCATCTATCTTAGGTTCCGAAGCTGCAGAAAAAAGTCATTGTTAGTATTTGGAGGACCAGTCTCCCCAAAGCTTCGAACAGCACAATTATCATTGAGACAGGTCAGTAACTTACTACAAAGTGCTTGTGAGAAAGATGCGTCGAAAAGAATGTGTTGAAGTTTGTAAAGAGTTGTATTTATGCAGCACTGGAGAGGCTTGTAGAAATGGCAAATTTGCGATCAACTATGCTTTCTACTGGTGTTCAAGTCTGCAGAGAATTGGAAGGCGCCAAGGGAGCATAAAGACTTTGGTTCCTTTAGGTATGGACAACCAACCGAGATTTTGTATTTTTCTGTGATCAAGACTTGTATTCGGAAAACTCTAAACTCGAACAACTCATCCTTTACTCGAACAAGTCATGTAATCCAGCAGGTTGTCTGTTTTGCCAAAAAGGTTTGCTACTGAAGGACACGAATTGATTGAATGCGATGAATTCTGGGGGCCTTACGTCCTCCAAGCCCTGGAATCACTGCTTTAAACGGAATAAATGCACTTTAAAATGCAAACATCATGAATCACGCAGAGCCGGTGCAATTTACTCGGAAATGCTAAAAACAAGATCATATTTTACATGGGCATTCATTATTTTCCAGAAAGTCATTGCTCTGAAAAATAGCTATATATTTTTTCATCTCACCTTTGCATACCGCAAAAAATCTCTCTTTTCCAGTAGTAATATGAAGTTAACACATAACTACAGCAAGGCCGAACACCAAACTACTTTACAACAGTTCAGCTTTTGTGTCAAGCTATACAACACAAAAAGAATATAATAGCACCGCCAAAACAAGCCCTTAAAAAAGCAAATTGAAGCGAACAAACTAATGCATTAAAAGGAAACAGAGAAACCCTTTCAGAATATATCTTTGGACCTTAATTCGAATGAGGATTTCTCATTGGAATTTGCGTCAGACGAGACCTTAAATGGGCCACTGGAGCCGAAAGGATCAGTGTCGTCAAAAGAATAGAAACTCTGGCTGTTGGCAAAGTCCCTTGAACTGTTCATGGAATCAAACCTAGAAAACTCTGGCTGTGTAGAGAAAGCGCCAAAATCCTTAGAACTGTTCATGGAATCAAATCTAGAGAATGCTGGTTGTGAAGACGAAGCACCAAAGTCCTTACTACTGTTCGAGGAATTAAACCAAGAGAACCTCTCAGGTTGTGAAGAGAATCCACTGTCATGCGTGTTGAAGGAATCAAACCTTGAGAAACTGTCAAAATGATCCGTTGACACCCCACTGTACCTTGGCGGGGAGTTTCCGAATCTCGAGAGAGGAGTGCTAGGAACAGAATCATCAAAAGTAAATGGACTCTTCTTGTGGAGGGTGCTATCTGCACTTGGGGATCCTGTCTGTGTTGAGCTTACACCAAAATTGCTTGATTCAAAGAAATCTCTGGTTTTGTCAGAATCTGAAACCTGAAAAATAATGTCAAACCTGAAGGAAATTAATATATATATATATATATATGTTGTTATACAAGAAGAATTTGTATGTAGCATGTGAGGTGACATTACAGCATACAAATAAGTAGGACAAAAAAATGCCGCACAAACAATAGCATGGCAATAACATCTGGAGCATTTTAAAGCCAGCTGATACATGAATCCAAAAACAAAATATCTGTCCATCTTTTATATTAATTGGCCCCCAACTTGCATAGGTATCCCCCAATTATGCATCAGGAGGTCAAAACTAGCTCACCTTGGTGTTAACAGGATTAAAGCCCCATACTGAATCCATATCATCATTATCAAATGCACCCCAAGTTGAATCATCATAACTTCTGCAAACAAGAAATAAAAAAGAACAAGCACCAATATTGGCATTAGCTGAGAGCAAAACAAATCAAAACTAAGTTCAAACAAAAATTAAAAATAAAACCCCTTGCCTATGTGTATCCGCATCTGCTTCAGAACTTCTGAAGACATCTGAAAACTCTTGTGATGGACTTTCTGGAGCCAGTTTTCCAGCAGGACTGTCATGAGGGCTTCTTGCTGATTCATCTTCACTGTGAGTAGATTCATATTCACTCTCAAGAACACCTTCACTAGTATTCATAAATTCCCTTGGTTTTTCATCCACATTGGAGAAGGAAACAGGAGTTAAACTACCATCTGGGGAACCATTTTCCATCTGACCAGATGATTTTGTATCTGTAGGAGCACAAGCATTTTTCCCATCAAAAGGGAGCTCATTTCCAAATCCTGGAAGAGAAAATGATTTGTCAGATATCTGGCAAATAACTACCTTGAGAATATACATGCAGAACTGATGCCACATAGGGAGAAAGGATAACAGAAAGAAGCAAGAGGTGAAGCAAATTGGCTTTTAGATTAGCAGCCAGAGGGTATACCTTCGTCTTCGAACTTATCCCAATCCTCATCCCAAACCGCTGCTTCTCCTTGGATTCCAGGCTGCCAACCTTAACAAAGTGCACACAAAACAGTTATTAACGTAACTGCAGTTGTATTATGAATCAATGGAAAGAGGTAAGAATTTCAAAGTGAGCATGCTTTTACAGAAAAAAAAAGTAATAAAAGGCACAGATCCAAACTTAGATGGTTAAAATGGAAGTACCAAATGGAAGCTCAATCAGTGCACTTGACTTAACATCTATTCCATGTTTCTTGCAGCGTTCAGTTAGAGCCTTCAACAGCTCCTCAAGATCTGATTGAATACGATCAGCACGGACCTACAGAACACACAATGCATTAGTACAGATTACAGATGGACAAAGACAAAAGCTGCTGGCAAAGATCTGTGAAATGATTGTGCAGCAGCTCAGCTCTTAGCTTCATCTCTCTTTAGAATCACAAAAGGAGCCATCAGTGGTAATAAGCAGAAATTTACCTGCAGAAGACCATCTGCACTGCCACCTTGTTCCATATTGACAATAGCTTGATGCAACTCCATCTTCCTTTCCTGAAAAAGTAAATAAAGTGGGAGCCTTATGGTAATGTGAAGCAAGAGGTAATATCAGTAAGCACTTAGTTGAATTAAGTTGCAGACCCAAAATGACAGGCAGAGTATATATGGAAACAGGAAAGATGTGGTCAGAGAACTTATATAAATATAAATTTAGCATGATTGCCCATATTGAGTGACAAAGCAAAGTTGGATAACTAATTCTCAAGATAAGGAGAATAATGTCCATAACACCTTAAATGAACATTCCAATTCAGTTGGAACAACCTCCAAGGCATCTTTTCACTAATGAAAAATTATCCATTACCTGAAGTTCATGAAATCTGGCCTCTTCAATAGTTAATTTAGATGCTATTTCTGCAACTTGTTTGTACTTCTCTTCATATTTCTTACCCAATGACTCTGCCTGTAAAACAAATTGTTAACAAAAAGCCAATTAAAATCAGTCTTTGGCATAGAAGAGCACAATTCTTTACATTAAAGAGTACCTCATGCTTGTCTGCAAGTGCCCTCTCTGTGATTTCATTTAGTCTATTGTCACACCGGCTTTTGTATAGGACCTAAAAAGAAAACAAAGGAAAAAATCAAGTCTGCCCATCCACTAGCAAAACCTGCCATATTTTTGAAAATGAGTGTGACATGAATTTGAATACAGTTTATAGAAAGTCAACAACTTTTTTTATCACAATCACAAAATCAGCAAAGGCTATGGATCAGTCAAAAATCCAGAAGCAGGAGAATTATAGACAGAAACTACTTACAAGCTCCTGCATTTTTGAGCGGTAAAACTCAATCTTCTCTCTGGAATCCAAAATCACTTTTTCTGGTCCATCAACCTACCCCAAATGGCAAAATTTATTCAGCTATTCCACATATTCCACAGAGTTATATAAATAATGAAAAGATAATGGTAGCCAATCTAAAACTTCAAAGAAGTCAATACTGCGCCATGCTTCACACTCTCACTACACTTGAAGAACAATAAAGGAACAAGAAAATTCAAAATAAGAACTCAAATTAAACAAGTACAGCCATCAAGAAGCATTCTATAGGGTTCATGTACTGTCAATAAGATAACGATTTTCACATCAAATTCTCAACGATACTGCAATAGCATTAAAAAGTCGATCCAAAACAGTATGCAGTGATGAGTTAAACTAAATGCGCATGTCCTGCACTCTCTTCCAGTCAAAGGAATATCACTCTTGAATTAATTACTGTAATTAACATCTCAACACTAAAATTCTAATAATAAACAAGAGCTGGAAATGACTATTTCATTTGTAGATATTTCTTTAATATAGTATGTTGAAAACTTTAACCAGTTAAGGGGCAGAAGGGTCAGATATAACAAAATCAATTAACCAACCAGCTGAACTGTATTGAAATAAGATAGAAAGAGGATGCCTTTTTTCCGGCAGTTGTTGCCTCCTGAAGCTTTGAGTCTGCTAAATTCTGCTCTCCATTATCAAGTTGGGTTGCAAAAGCATCATCCAATAGAGGTTCCCTAGACTGTTGCTGACTGGACATTGTTGCACCATCAGCAGTGGGATGGCTTACCAAATTTGGTGGCCTCAAACCACTAGCAGGTGTCATTGGTCGAGGACCCATCCCCTGCTTCTGTACAAAACCTAATAAAATAGAGGGAACAGCCAAGTCATCAACAAACATTCTGGGTGGTGAAAAGGAAATAGGAGAGATATCTTCTATATCACAAGAATTCATAGAAAATACCAGGACCAGGTCCCCAAGCTGCATTTCCATAACCAGCACTTGGTGGTTGACCTGTCATGGACAACAGTGTCTCATCAAACATAACATTCCTTGGAAGAACAGCTGGAAGAGGGCGACCCTCCCTGTACCGCTCCATCAAATACAGAGCAACGCAAAACTCCCTCAAAGAAAGCATGCTATCACTATCCTGATCGGACAAGTCCCACACTTGCTTTAACACCTCTGACAAAGGCAAAAGGGGGGAAAAAAACATGTTATTAGATAACAAAACTAGATATTGCAGACATACATGAAAAAAAATGCCCTAAAAGAAAAGAGTACAGAAAGCCAACATGATGCGCAAAACATCTAGAGGTAAACATCAACCTTTAAACTTGATTTATACCCTCAAAGGCTAAAAATAAAAAATGAGAGTTGGCATTTTAAGTTGTCAGTTGATTTTGTAAGAGCCCTAGAACTACATGACAAAGTGAGTGCTAATTTGATGAATTACATCATTGACATAATTGTTGAAGGCAGGACTCATTAAGCTAAGTATTTAGTTGTGACTTATCTCTGTGCATCCATCATAAAATTACATTTTGTTGATTCTATAACAAAATATGTTAGTACAATGGAAATAATGGCAACCTCAAGAACTTGATGGCCTTTAAGAAACTCAACATGTCTCCATTTTAAAGCCAAATTTTGAAAGATAAAAATAGCAATGGCCAATAGATCCTAAAGCTAAATATGAAAACAAAAATTGAAATTACCTCTTGGTAGTCTCCAACTCATAAATAAATTCCTTGCCTGCTCACCGGTGATTCTTCCATCTCTGTCAGTATCCACTTCCATGAACACTTTTGAATATTTCTGCACATCAGATGGTTTCATCTTTGGCCATGGAAACTGCAAATTATCAGAAGTAGAATTTCCAGTTCCAATTGAAATCCCAGCCGAAGTAAATGAAGAAGAACTTTGAGGTGAAACTTGCAGTGTTGGGTTCAAAGATGACTGGGTTTGCTGAGGCTGGCTACCCAAGGGTTGTGTAGAGAAAGCAATCTGTAAGGAATCAAGTGAGTTAGGCTTAGCTGAAGGCTGGGCCGCGCTAGAAACCGGAGCATTGGCAGACAAGGTAGGTGAACTGCTAGCTGAATAAGTTGGCACAGAAGGGCCTTGTTTTGGAGTAGTCGAAAGTGCAGAAAAAACATCACCTCCAAAAACAGCATCAGAAGTAAAACCATTTCCAGAAACAGCTAATGCTTTAGAACCATTTTTAGGCTGTGAAGATGAAGAAACTGGAGTTTGTGGATTTGATGCAGTAAAGGTGGTTGAAGGACTAACTGATCTTGTCCCAGTTGAAGCTCCAACAGCCCCTCCGCTAAGCCAATCACTGGAGACATTTGAGTTTGGAATGCTGGGATCAGCAGTACTGACAGGCATTGATTGAGGTGGACGAGGAGTAGTGCTAACAGGTGTTGATTGAGGTGGCCGAGGAGCAGTACTAGACGGCATGGATTGAGGTGGACGAGGACCAGACCTAGCAGGCATGGATTGAGGTGGACGAGGCCCAGAACTAGCAGGCATGGATGGAGGTGGACCTGCCATACTACCTCCCCTAGAGAAATCTGGACCAACAGTACCCTGGGTTGGACGGGGAGTAGCTTGAAATGGTCTAATTGAATTCTGGTGTTGACCCACATTTGGAGCTGCTCCCAGACCCCTAAAACCAGAATTCTGAGAAGACATTTGTGTTGGCGAACTCATCTGTGGGACAGATGCAGCAGTCATTGCATTTATCTGTTGTCCAGGAATGGCAGCAAGATTGATCTGTGGTGGTGGAATTTTGGCAGCAGCAGGACCATATAATGCTGCCTTGACAATATCTGGTGTTAATTCCCGCTTACTTTGTGCCACAGTCACAAGTTTGAGAGCATTATAGAATTCTTGCCGACCAAGGTAACCAACATGGTTCTTGTCAGCATGCATCCATATCTACATCCATAAGGAACAAATTTGATTAGGAAGGGTCCATATAACAAAGCACAGTATTAAATCAAGTTTCAGGTCTCCTTACAATAAATAAATAAATAAAAGAACATGCAAAGCTGATAGGAAGGCATAAGTTACTAGCTACAAGTTACCAAGTATTGCAAGGAGAAAAGTTAGCAATTATGACTGCCATAAAAACAAAATGATTAGAGATAATTATGAACTGATAATAATGACAATCTACATGGCACTAAATGCTCTGTGTGCTTAAGCCAATGTACTTCTCATCAATGCTATTGGAATAGAAGATGGTTTCGTGTATATGTATTAGGAAACATACAAATCTTTAAATCAATAAAATAAACCTTAGGTAACATTCCAATTCACTAAAAACTGCTTGACTGAGTAGAAATGGCCCGCAAACTTTGTTATTACAAGAAGTAAACCATAAATTTCACAATGTAACAACCAGATTCACTCTCAGAAATACAGCTATGACCTAAGTCTGATTCCAAATTTCAACAAAAACGATCAGAGGCATTCCAATTTTACAAAACAGTAAGCAATCAATAGCAATCGAATAGAAAAGTGAACAATAACCTGAGCAAGGACTTGTTTGGGCAAATTAGATCCTTGAAAGAATGCGACAGCTTCAGCTCCACTAATTCGACCATCGCCATCCAAATCAGCTCTCCTGAAAAACGCTTCGAATGGATCTTGATTTTGGCCCGCCATCGACGATCCTCTAAACTAATCGACTGGGTTCGTAGATCAAAATTACCAAAATAGGGTGCTTAGATCGAGAAGAGGACACAGAACAGTGTTAAAAAAATAAATGGATTTGGGAATTTATACGAATAAGGAGAGAATTGGAAGGTAAGTAATAATTAACAAAGAAATTATTATACGAAGAACGCTACAGAATTCCTTTACAAAAATGGCTGTACTGTATCCCTCGATCGACAGGAACGGAGACTGTAACAAGATCTACCATCCTTTCTTGCTCGAGTTTTGGGATAAATATTTCAGCAACCCCACTTTCTTGTATAATTTCAAAATGTACTACTGCAAATTTTGAATTTACCATTTTGTCCACTTTAGCATGGATTAAGGCCAGATTTGGGCCGGGTGAATCAATACAGATTCAAAATAAGCTACCGCCTGAGTCAAAAATCAATTCCCGCTAAAACTCCCAAACTCTCCTTTCACTGATAAATTTCCCTCCCATAAAATTATTCATTCTTTTCTCCGATTAGCTGTAACGGACCACACCAGACAGAAATGGAGGTGTCTACGACAAAAAAACCCTATCGCTAATAGCAAAAAACTCCAAAATGCCTATCACGTCGGGGGAATCCAAGTCGAATTTCCATACCAACCGTACGGGGCGCAGCTGGCGTTCATGTGGAGAGTGATATCGACACTCGATCGAGCACAGAGAGATGGTCACTGTCACGCATTGCTCGAGTCACCGACCGGCACTGGGAAATCGCTCTCGCTTCTTTGTTCGGCTATTGCTTGGCAGCAGAATTATATGTTAAAGAATCCATACGGGAGTCTCTCTCACTCCAAATCTAATCCAGATGCCATGACTGATCCTCTGGCATGTGGCGGCGGATTTATTCCCGAATCACAGTCTTCAAGTAATATTGCGATAACTATTTTGATAAATCATATTTAATTAGTTCCAGATTCGGTTTTATTTGAAGAAAATTGGTGAAGATAATGAGGAAATAGAATTAATTTGTTTTGTTTTAGGATTACATCCCACACTATCTTACAACAAAGGGAATGAAAACAGTTTTTGTTATTTATATTTTTATGGTTTCTGTTTTGAAGTCTAAGATTTTTAATAGAAGGCCTTAATTTTGTCAGGTATTCCACAGTTAGCAAATACTGACGCGGCTCAAGATCCAGCGAACAAGAGGAATCAAAAGAAAAAGATTGTGCCTACCATATTTTATGCATCGTAAGTTTTATCTTGTTGTGTTCATAAGGATATTATGCCTTAGCATGCCAAGAATTGTTATGTAATCTCCTATGAAAACGAGGAAGATTATTCACATATTTGATTAAACATTGGTAGTTTTAGAGTCTACATTAACCAAAATGACCATTTGTTAAGTCGTAGTTAGTTCGAGTATCTGAATAAGTTTGTTTTGTTTTGTGTTTCAAACTAGGAGGACACACTCACAAATTTCTCAAGTGATTTCCGAATACAAGAAAACTGTCTATCGGGTGCCTATGGCCGTGTTGGTAATGTTTAACATATCCCTTAAGTGCTTTCTTCATTCTAGTTCTTTTATCTGCAAAAGCATTCATTAGTTGTTGATAATTTTTTTCTCTGGTTCTGTAGCCACATTTCACATATTCTCTCCCTGCCCTTCCTCTCTTCTCTATCTCTCTCCAGAAATTGTGGAATGGAAATTAATCTGTTAGCAATTCAGCTCTTTTAATTTTGTTTGAGGTTGATATTGCTTGGGAACCTTCTATGAAAAGAAGCAATCTGAATAAATTTCATGTTGAATGAAAACATTTATCCCCGTCATTAAGATGTACTTCAAGCTTATGAAAGCTGTTGATGACTTCATTTCATGTCCTATCAGGCTTCACGGAAACATTATTGCACAAACAGACATGTACGTGGGAAAGAGAATGTTGACGAAGAATGGTGCATTTTTTAACATATATCTTTGACGTGTTTTAATTTTTTGCCTCTCAACAAGATTTTCCTTTTGCTTTCTCCCGCTAACTATGTGTTACTGCAAATTTCAGCAAGCTGCTTTTGGGGGACCAAGAGGTCGGATGCCCTGAATTCAAGTAAGTTATTCTCTGTCTTTTTTATTCTCATGTAATCCTAGTGATGACTGACTCAATTTTCAGTGTTGTAAGAATAGTGTTTAACAATTATATTTCAAACAGAAATATGCATAAAGTCAAAGGTCATCCATCACTTCAAAAAGGAGGTTGCCACGAGGTTCATGATATTGAAGATCTTGTGAAAGTTGGACAAGTTGTTAGAGGTTTACCTCATATCTTCACACTACACATGAAAAACAACATTTTGATGATTAACATATGAATTGACAATTTGCATTTTTCAGGTTGTTCATATTATGCAGCACGCTCCATGGCAGATGACGCACAATTGGTATTTTGCCCATACAGCTATATCATTAATCCTGTCATTCGGGGTGCTATGGACGTTGATATTAAAGGAGCCATTATAGTTCTTGATGAA
>BNST01000700.1:0-182390 GCA_019650275.1 Xylocarpus granatum
TCTTTGATGAGGAAGGCAACACACTACCTCCACTTGCAGTGGTGGCTGACACGAAGAGTGCAGATGTTCCTCTTGATCAAGGTACTATTTTGTTATGTTATTACCCTCGATTTTCTGATTTAGATGAGCCTGAATAATGGCCGGTAGTTTATGAAGCTGGAATATAGTGGACAAGAAGCAGTCTGCTCATTGTAATTGTAAAACCCAATTTGAGGAATATGTGACCATTCCTCTGTTGAACCTTACATTACCTAAACAATTGTATGGCAAAATGGCTATATTCTCTTGAGTTTTGCAATGCAAACCTTTTTTAAGTTCTAATACACCAATGTCCATGCTGTTGGGCAGACCAAAAAACTGAATACTATAAGAGGATAAGAGAAGAGTTGAAGCTTGCGGACAAAGAAGACAAGCTTCTTGATCGCCAGCGTCGCAGGGAGAAACGCACCAAGCAGAAGATGAAGTGGAAGAAAGGAGGCATGGAAGAGGAGGATAATCCTTCAGGGTCAGACGAAGAATCAATGGAGCATGGGAGGCGTAGAAAGTCAAAAATATACTTTGATAGTGACAGCGATAACGATGAGAGAAAAGAAAAGGACAAAAACAGTACTGTTGGTGATTCTATTTCTCTGGAAGAGCAAGAAGCCCTGGCTCTTAAGCTGTTGAACGCGATGCACTCATAGATATTGCCTTTTTTCAGTTTTGTACAAGGTGTTGGGTTCTGCCTCCATCAGTTTCGAAATTTCTTGAGAAAATTTTGTACCGGAAAAGCTTACTCTACTGTTTCTATCTTGGTATTGCAATTTTGCCTGTCACAAGCTTCTTCTTCTAGAATTGGCCAACGTAACTGTAATCTGGGTGGATGATCAGCTTATGATTCGGAGTTGTATGCTAATTTACCTAAATTGTATTAGTAGTAAATTTGTAATCTGAAAGAGTAATGAACTTGATGTTATTAAACCTCTAAAATACTACAAATTATATATAAGTCTATTTTTTCACCTCCAATACCTCTTTACTCCATTTTTTTCACCTAACTTAGGGATAATTAACACTGAATTACTTTAACAATTTTTGCTTAAAGGGTCCAACATTGACAGCTTTTGACAAAAATCGCCTCTTGCTAACGTTGGAATAATTCTTTTTGTGAGAGGCAATAGATGCCTCTCCAATCCATTTTCGTTAATTAGCTTTGCAGCGTTACACGTGTCGACAACCCACGTCCGCATTCCCTTCCTATGTAAACCCCGGTGAGTGTCCTTCAGTTTTGATATAAATGTTAGTACTCTCTCTCAGTTCTGTAGTTTTCTTCCTCTCCTATCGAAGATGGCACAGTTCCTCGTCAAGGCTAAGAGCTTTCTGGCAGAGAAGGTGGCTCGTATGAAGAAGCCTGAGGCGGAGCTCACGGACGTTAATCTGAAGAACGTGAGTCGTGAAAGCGTCGAGTACGACGCCAAGGTCTCAGTGAATAATCCCTACAGCTATTCACTTCCCATATGCGAGGTGTCTTATAAATTCAAAACTGCCGGAAGGTTCGATTTAGTTACTAGCCTTTTTCGTTCATTTACTTGTTTATTCTCTTGATCATTTGCTTTGATTGATGTACGTTTTATAACTGCAGAGTGATAGCGTCGGGAACCATGGCGGATCCTGGCTTGTTAAAGGCAAATGGCAAGACGATGCTGGAAGTGCCAATGAAGGTGCCGTACAGCATTCTTGTGAGCTTGGCGAGGGATGTTGGAGCAGATTGGGACATTGATTATGAGTTGGAGTTGTGTCTGAACATTGATCTTCCGATCATCGGGAATTTCAAGATTCCTCTGTCAAAGAAGGGAGAGATCAAGCTCCCTACCCTCTCTGATATATTTTAGTACTCTCTCTCGAACGTTATTTCTTCCTGCTAGTAACAATGGAGTTCTTAAATATGGCGTTGAAGCTTACAGTAATAACGGGTGTGCCATGTAATTCAAAACATCACTGGCAGAAACGCTGTTCCCAACGTTTTCATCCATGTTTCTTCTTCCGATGCCTTTCAACATAATATTATTGTCTCTGCATATCCATCTCTTGGAGTAAATAACCCGCCCACAACAAATTGAACCGAAATCTTCCATCTCTGTAGCCAGATCATTAAATTTATGGGGATGCTCATAGGATCACATACTCAACACAATACGTGCAAAATATTTCATTTAGCTTCTCGATCCCCAGCGTCGTAGGGAGAAACGAATCGAGCAGTCTGCAGAACATGAAGTGGAAGAAAGAAAGCTTAGAAGAAGAAGAAGACCTTTCTGGGTAAGATGATCAACAACAACGGAAGAAGGACACCAAAGATCCTATTGGAGATTCTATTTCTATGTCTATGGAAGAGCAAAGAGCACTAACCCTAAATAAAATATGCTCTACTCCACTTTAATTAATGGAATAAAAATACAGTAGTCCTACTTAACTTTTGTCGTTGGAGTAGCATAAGGGCATAACTTGTTAACATGTTATCATTCCTTCTTCACTCTATTATTGGAATAAGGAATAATAAAATAACATTATTTGTGTATAGCTTGAAAATTATATACATGCTGGAAGTGGTGATGAAGGTGCAGTCGAGCATTCTGAAGAACTTGGCGATGGATATTGCAGCAGATGGGGACATTGATTATGAGTTGGATTTGGGTCTGACCTTTGATCTTCGGATCATGGGGAAATTAACGAAACAACTGTAAAAGAAGGGAGAGATCAAGCTCCCCTCCCTCTCTGATCTGATATATGTTGTTGACGCTTATAGTAATGCATATACTTCGTACTTTTGTACTAACAAATGAGACTGAATAATGGGTATTAGCTGGTTCATGAAGCAAAATCGGAGATGAAAACGGTTCGTTAATTATAATATTTAGTAATTGTACCGAGTTGGAGGAATAATGGGTACTGTTATTTGCATGGCGACGTCAACACGTTTAATATTCTTTTAAGCTTTCAATTAATATTTAAGTATTCTTAGATATCTAATAAGGATGGCGGAGTTCATATAATCTAATCCTGAAGACGTTGATCCCAAGAACGTCAGCCGTGAAGCCGTCGAGTATGACAGCCATTCACTTCCCATATGCGAGATCTCCTATAACTTCAAAAGCGGCGGCAGGTTGATGGCCTCGGGAACAATAGCGGACCCTGGCTCGTTCAAAGCCAGTGACAAATTAACAAAACGTTGTTAATTTGTTTAATATTTAATAAAATGATCATTAATAAAATTAAAAATTAAATAAAATGGCTCGAAAAGCTTTTAACCAGTGATCTAGATTTCTATTAAGGAGCACGAAGACAGTATAGTCGTATGAAGAAAGAATAAATAAATAAAAGGGGAATTGGTAGCAGCGTACGATCGACAGTGTAATTCTATCGTGAGATTTGTACTAACAAGTAAGACTATTAATAGTTGGAATCATTTTGGTGTTAGCCGCAAATCCAAAGAGCTGTACCCGACTTTAAGCGGCGTATTTTGGGAACCAAGACGTAAGAAGCTTCTCTTTTGTTTTCCCCCGCCCCGTCTATTTAAATTAAAATCTCTGGTGATAACTCTTATTTTATGGTTCAATGCTCGGATCTATCTCGTATCATGTCCCATTAAAATTGCCTTTTGAGACACTACCACTTCCTCCGTGAGAGAAATTAATGGGGTCATTACCCAAATCTCGTACCCGTCGGTCAAAATTGCTTGCCTTTGATGTGGGCATTATTACAAAGTTCAAGCGTGCAATACAAGAACCGTGTCAACTGAAGTCTTTTCATCGATGACTGTTCAGCAAAAGGCGTTAATTTATGACCTTTCTTTTCGCAAGAGAAACTCTTTACAGGAAGATTTTCATCCTCAAAGTTTCTCTATGTTCAAGAGAACGGATAGACGTGTATTATCATCAGCACCTCCGCCAAAAATACCCTGACGAGATTCCAATGTTCACATCACTCGTGAGCCTTGGATTGCTCAAAAATAAAATATATTATAAAAAGCGTATGCATTCTGTTGCTAAGTTCACAACTAAGGATATTAGATTTTCAAATTCAAAATATAAAGAGTAATTGCAACTGAAATAACCACAATATGAAAATTAAATTGCAAATAATACAGAAATAAGCATCATTCCGTACAAACAAAGTACTGCAATATCTAACTCTAACTTAAGTGCTACCACCGTCCCCATACGTTATGCTTCAGCACAAAAGGTTGCAGCAATTAAATAAAGAAAACCAAAAAATAAAAAAAAGAAAATTGAAACTAAAAACTACAAACACCACACCATCCAACCACCAAAGGAAAAGCAGCTTCCTAAACTTCAATTGATTGTGACAACCCCAGCTTCATGATATCAACATAAACAATCACTGCTACAAAGCAAAATAACATTGTTAAATCAACATGTATAAATAACAAGAAAATGAGTAGGGGCATTTTCCCACAAATTCTAGCCTTAATTAAGGCACCCACCAACAAAATTTGGTATTAAAAGATGCCCACCCAAAGGAGAGTGCGTGAGATAGTAGCTACATTATGATCCTTTGGACACTTGTTGAATGGATAAATATTCACCAAATTAAGATACTTTCAAGGTAAAATGACATTTTAAATCTCAATTGCCAGGCAAAATGATGAGAAAATCTTATAAAATGAAACCGGCCATATGTGGCCATAAAATTTCTAAACACTTGTATCCTTATCATAGAAATACCAAATACTTAAATAAAATTAATAATGAGAAATCCATACACTAGTCTGACCTGCTGTGGCTGTTGATAAGCCCCTGGCTGCTGGTAATTCCCATATCCAGGATAGCCCCCATAATACATGGCAGGGTCTTGGGGAGGAGGTGCATATCCATATGCCTCGTACCCTTGTGGATATCCGTAGTATCCACCATTCCACTGGGTCTGATCAGGCTGAACCTAAGCCAAAATTAACATGAACTATTAATAATCACCAAAGCAAGAATTCTAAGAGACCTATGTCAGTGACATTACCTGTTTGTTTGAAGGACTACGCCCCCATGAAAGTCTGATGCTTTGTCCCCCTAATTGGGTTCCATTCAACATTGATAGTGCTTGCTCCGCACAAGTTCTAGAGTACATCATATGAAGCACTGATGTCAAGTAAAAAAACAAAGTTGTAGAAAAGAAAAACTTCCATTAAAAGAATGACTGTTTACCTGTTAGCAAATTGAACAAACCCACAGCGCTTGCCTACTGGTATTTTTACATGAACTAACTCACCGTATTGGCCAAAAACTGTTTTCAAATTGTCATCAGTAACACTAGTATCCAAGCCCCCAACAAATATCTGCACTCAAGAACGTAACTTGTCACTTGCATATTGCAACAAATTAACTAGTATCAACATTAAAACAAATTACGCACTGTTGTATTATTTGTATCATTCTCGCCCTGGCTTCCTTGAGTATTTTGATAGGTAGCTGCAAATTACAAATACATATCAGGATCATAGGAAGAGCAAAGTTCTTAAGTGGAATTCCTGTGCCAGATACCAGGATCATCTAAGCATATAACCAGTCTGTCATGTCCAAACAATTAAGAATGACAATAGCATACAACTGGCACCAGTGGTGATCTCTTGAGAACTATTACGTTCATACATCAAATCGACCAGATTAAGATTTGTTCATAACAAGCACAAGCACAAGGCACAAACAAATGGTTTGGTAGGAAGGCATTTGTTGCACAACATCTCTCAATCAATGCAGAGAAAGCAGAAAAACATCTACAAAAAATTGAATCACACCAATTCCATTCCTTCAAAAATGTGCATCATTGCAACATAGCTGCTTTTCAGATCTCCCATGTAACCCAACTGTTTGATGCTGCTGAATTTGCATAAAGGCATCTTTACAGCATCAATTTAATTCTCAAAGAACTTTGAGGAGGTGTAGAAGATAACATGCAAAATATATTAACAAAACAAGCAAGAAAATTAACTACTCAACTATGTACAATAAATTTACAAAACAACAAGTCAATATAATTAACATGCAGAAACACAAATGACACTGAGATATGTAAGTTTTGCTTGCTTTATTGAGCACCAGAATAAATATGTATATTTTGAAATAAATCAAACAACATACATAAGCTAGGGAGTTTCCAAGTTTTTCCTCCCGGCTGGACACAAAATAGACAAGAAGATATGAATAGAAAGGAAGCACAAATTAAATGGGCAATGACAGAACCTATCTATGAAGGATTAGATAGCAGAGCACATAAACATGCAAGCAACTGTATCCATGAACGCCTTGTGCGGCTTTTAGCTATCAGCGTTCCAATTATTGAAGTCTGAAGTTGAACACGCTTCCTTCTTATATAACAAAGCACACTTGCAAATGGGCAGAAAAAAATAAAGAAAAATCGCAACTGTAAAGGCAATTGGCCCGCTAAGAAATAAACAACAGTTCTTCTGGATTTGCACAAAGTAAAGAACGAGGGAAAAGATCTTTGGAAAAAGGAACATAACTAGTAACTCTTCACATATAAGGAACTGGAAAAGAAATTCACGAATGTAGCAAATAAATGCCACAAGAAAGTGAAGAAGCTTACGACGTAAACAAAATCACTGACCTAAAATGAGGCCACGCATTAAAGTGGAATCATTTCACCCGAAATCAGTTCCAGGCCCCCCAAAATGAGAGCCTCTTGGTGTCCTGCTTTAAGACAACATGAGTCTTATATAAGTTTTTGCATGTTTGTATTGAATTAAATGCTCCCAACTTTACAAAGGCAATTATTGGAAGGAAATGATTTCGTAAATTCCGCATATCTTCAAATGTGTAACTGAAAGAATGCGAATCTAGAACACTGTTCGACAACTTCACCTCTAAAATATTTGCACATAATCAACAAGCTTCAACTTACCACTTCATAATACACTAAAGTTATATCATAATGTCGGATATGGTAGAGAACAAACATAGAACAGATCATAGGAAAAGACAAACAGCTTTCTCAAGGTAATTACTACAATGTATTAGTCAAAACCAACGGCACCACATACCTTTCTGATATTGCTGACCAGTGGCAGGTTTCTTGGTAGCAGCTGGCCCGATCCGCATAGGTCTTGTAGAGCAGAGCACACCATTCATTTCAGTCATGGAGCGCAGCTGTTCATTTTCATCACCAAATCTCACAAAACCATATCCCTTAGAATGTCCAGTGGTTCTATCAATAACCACTTTAGCACCCTTCACTGATGGATAGACAGCTCTAAATGTTTCTTGTAGCATATAGTCAGTAACATCAGCAGCCAAATCTCCAACAAAAATTGTATAATCAGGACCATCATCTGAACGCCTCTCACCAGCACCATAACTTGCCCAATTCAGTCTAAAGTTCTGCTCCGCACTTGGCATGGGTGTGCCATTATAAGTCTGCAAAACCCTCTCCGCAGCAGCATGACTGACAAACTCTATGAAGCCATAACCCTCAGAAAAATTTGTTTGCTTGTTGCGAATAACCTTTGCTGAAACAACCTGGAAACAAATAAAGGTATCTAATCTAAAAAACAACCCAATAAAGCTGTCGGGAAGAGTTTTAGACAGGGAAGAAACACATGCTATGTAATGCAACAAACTGAATCTCAACTATTTTATATGATTGTGTTTACTACAATCCACTTGTATTCAGCCATCACTTTAAATTTAACATCAACTTAGCAACCATGCAGTTATTTGCCATCCGCATCTTCAACTCCACTACTCAATTAAATAATAACCTAATTGGCTTACATATATAAAACACATACATGAACACAATAAAATACTCTATTCAGAGCAAACATACCAACAAACCTAAAACATTCTCAATTTCCATAAAAAACACAAGGAGCTTTATTAAGAAGAAGAGTAGAAAGGCTAAAGAGGAGGTGAACAAGCAGTCCACCCCTACCCCAAAAATAGTTAAAAGTTTACAATAAATTCAAACCATAAGAAATTCCCAATCAAAACCAATGGAGAAAAAAGCTCCAGATTTACTACCTCAAAACCTGAAAGATCTTGTTACTGTCCAAATACCCCAAAACTTGAATTTCTTTTATAACCTATTCCAGAAATCACATACATGAAAACGGAATAACCCATCTTACCCTAGCTATCGGATTAACAGATGTCGATAACATACACATGCGTGCTTTTTTTAAAGGAAATATATCCCCACATGTAAAAACATCCAGCGAGAAAGATAAAACAAAACAAGTACATAAGAAAATATATAAATAAAAGTGCTATAAGTGAAACTACACGTAACTTATTTGTATGTATAAAATTGAGTTATATGATGGATATCGATTATACAAATACCTCTCCACTGTGACCGAAGATGCTGATGAGATAATTCTCATCCATCCACTGCTGCAAGTCTCCGATCCACAAAGACCGGATCCCATCCCAGGGAGTATCCGGCGCGACACCGTACAGCTGCGTCTGCTGAGTTGGAGGCGGCACCGGCTGCGGAGTCCAGCCAGCTGGAGGCGGGACCGGATTCTGTTGTTGCTGCGTCTGTTGATACGTCATCCACTGCGGCTGTTGATGGTACTGGCTATTCTGATCGGACGGCTGTACCGGCACTGACGGATATTGCATCATCGTTGCAAAAATCTAACCGAAAATAAAAAGTTTACAAGGCGTCGCTCTTTATCTCCCTGACACCGAACGGAGGAGAACAGACTTCGAGCCCTAGAACTTGAATGGAGGGTTACAACGAGGGAATACAAGTGGGGCTGTGGCTGGTACTTATAACAGGAGGAGAGGAAGGACGCGTGGAGAGAGAGGATTGGGTGGATTTGTGAACGGGTGAGTCGGTGCCAGTGGCTGGCTGGTTAGATTATTGTCTAACTTCGCTTGTTATTGGGCTCGGCCCAAATTTAGGACTTCATAATTTTTGTCGAAATAAGGTCCATATAAAGAGAATATGGAAAACCATTATTCAGAATAGGAAAACCCTAATCTCTGACAGGGCTACCTTTCTCCTCTAACCAAACGGGTTCCAAACCTCTCTGCAAAACCTCCAAAACCCTAGTCCTAGTTAATTTTGTCCTTAGTCCTACATAATTTTTTTGGACAGTAAACGCTGAAGAAGTCCTCATCTTTCTTCAATGGATGACCCCAGCTCACTATCCGGCGATAAAGGTCCAGTTTCTTTATTTCCATACGGTCTAGTCTCACTCAAAATAATGAAAGTTTATCGTAAATAAGAATATTTGATTTTTTTTTGTTTTATAATATCAAACTTGTCTCTGATCCAAATTTATTGGTTATTGTATTTATTTGGCCGTGAATTGTGAGCAAATTTTGTTTTAATTTTCCCGCCTTTTTTATAACGTGTGTAGTTTTTTTCTTGATTCCTCGTGAACCAAACAGAGCATGTATTTTTATTTCTAACTTTAAAACTCTGTTTTTCATATCAAAATTTGTATTGGGATATGATGGATGTAGAACAATTTGCTTATTTTTTTTTCAGTTGCAGTTATGCTGGACGATGACAATGACAGTGAGCTGGAGGCAGAAGAAGCTCCAAAACTTGTTTTCAGGGCAAACTACGAAGCTAAACTCAAAGAACTATTGCATAATATAAATGCATTGGAAATTAAATTATGTTCGGATGCTACAAAGGAGTTTATTAAGTTACTTAATGGAGATTCTGGAGGTGAATTTCTCCTCTTATATGTACACACTTCCAATAGATTCTCGGAGCTTATGGAAGCGTGGAAGATTAGGCAAGGAAAACCAGGGATGTCACACATATTTTCGCTAATTTCTGCTATTCTAAGTCATCCTGAGGGAAGCTATATTCCTAATGATAGAGATAGAATTTTTATTAGTAGGGTAATTGATAAGTTTGCACGAATGATTATTGATGAAAAGATGGATGATATATATAAGGAACTAAATAGTAAAGAAGGGAAGCGCCAGAATGCAGCCCTTTTGCTAATGGCTTCGATTATTGGACGTGGTTCAGGATTGGCTTCGGAGGTTGCAAAGAACTTTGATTTTAAGCTTCAGTCATTTTCCAAGCTTGCAGAGTATAAACAGAGTGGGAATGATAAGAAAAGGAAGCACTTGACAAGGAAGTCATTTGTCCGGTTTGCAATGTCATTTCTGGAGGTGGGAAGACCAGGATTGTTGAGGTGGGTTCTACAGCAGAAGGAAATGTATTCTGGTGTGCTTCGTGGTCTTGGGAATGATGAAGATGAGATTGCTCTTTATGTTTTGTCCACATTGCAGAATAGGGTTTTGACAGAAGAGTCCTTGGTGCCTCCAGGTCTCCGTAGTGTTCTTTTTGGAAACGTTACTTTGGAACAGTTAGTCAGCATCTCTGGAAGGGAGCATGGTGGGCCCACTGCAGAGTTGGCGCATTGCATTCTAGTTATGGTTTGTACTGATCCTTGCAATGGCTTGATGCCAGATTTAAAGAGGCACCCGAATCCTTTAAGGGGTAATCCACAGAGATTACTTGGGCTTATGAAGAAGCTAAAAGCAACAGAGATCAGCTATCATAGAGATCTTCTCTTGGCTATTCTTCGAGGGAGACCATCCTTAGCTTCAGCATACATGGATGAATTTCCTTACAACCTTGAAGATTTTGCATCTCCTAACTGGTCAGCTTTCTATAGTTGCTGCATAATTTCTAACCTTTCCTCTTGTTTATGTATTTCTATTTCTTGTCTTCCTGTGTATGTGTATGTTGACTGAAGCACTTGCAGGATTGCTATTGTTTCCCTGGCAGCAAACCTGGTTTCCTCTGTTGGCCTGGGCCTTTCATTTGATTTCCTTCATACTCAATCTCATGATCCACCTTCCTTTGATAATCCCGATGTACAGAGTATCTTGAATTGCATATGTCCTCGACCATTCAGCCGATTGGTAATCAATAAGGGGTTGCTTCACTCTGATTTTCTGGTGAAGCATGGTACTTTAAGGCTTCTTCTGCAGGCACTGAATCTGTTGGATTGCCTCATAAGTGCTTTACATTGTAGTTCTTGTTCTAGTCATCAAATGACCCAAAGTTGGGCATCTCTTATTAAAGAAATTCAGAATGAAGTCCGAACTTTACTCCCTGATCCACAAGTTTTGTTGACTTTATTTTCTTTACAGAGTAGCCAGGGCAGAACTTGTGAGCCACATTTGAAAAGAAAAGTGGAATCAGCATATCTTTTGGGATGCAGTAGCAAAGGAAGGAAAAAACTGAAAACAGATGTTGTGAATGAGGATACAGATATTATCATTAGTGGGATAAATTCTGATCCTCAAATTGCCATACCAAAGGACCGGGAAAGGGTTGTAGACACAACTTTAACAGATCAGTTGGACACTGAAAAGGATTTTATGAATGTAATTTCTGAAATTTGGGGTTTGGAGCTGTGCTCTGGACCAGTTGTTGCCCTCAATAATGCAGATATTCACTTCCATTCTAAGCTTGTTGATGCTCTCAAAATATATCTTGTAAGTTTCTTGTCTCTGGATCTTTTTTGTTAGATATGCCATAAAGAATATGTTCTGACATGGAGGAAGAAACATTTTGCTGTATTTCTGTTGTGTTACTTTTGGATTCGTAACTGTTGTCAAGAGTGTGTAGAAAATTTGCTTGAATCTCCTGGAAATGGAAATTTATAGCTATCTATCTAGTTAAGAATATAGATAAACTACAAAAAGCATTAACTTTAGTTTTAGTGGAGATTAATCTCTATTATTGGAACCTGCTTTATATCCTGAACTATGCTCTTCAACTCACTGTGTGAACTTTGGGTTATTAGATACAAGTAGATTGGAAATTCTTGAAATGTGCATGAATATAATCTACTTATCTAAGGAAACTGATGGAGAGGAAAGGTTGGTAATTTAATTTCAGGATTCAATCTCACTATAAAGTGATTGCATCCCCATTTTAGGTGGTCATCCAGTTAGAAATTGTATTTATCACTTTGTATCTTTGTTGTTTAAATTTGATTGGTAATAGTTTATCATGTTTCATCATTAATCTTTTTTGTCTGGCCAATCCCTCAATTTCCTGACCAGTTCAGTGAAATTCTTCTATGTTGACTATTCCTTTGTTTCCACACTGCAGACAACCATGCAAAATGCCATCTCAGTGGATCTGGCAGTTATTGAATCTAGTCATATGTCCTGTTTACACATCATGAGTATGATCCATTTGAGTAATCCATTATTCTTTATTTTCTGGAGATTTTTTTATACCATTTCATATATGCTTTTTCCATCATCAATTTGCTATTGCAGTTGCACAGTGGATCATATTTTATGCACTTCATATTTTTTTATCTTCTTAGCTACAGAGTTTAGCTCCACACACTAACAATTTATCATAGCATTAACCACAATTTCTGACTGAAAGATGGATGTTTTTGGTTGCGTTTCAATTTAGTGTCAATCATAGATTGTTTTCAGCAACAAGTTCTTTAACTTGTTTTACTTTGTCTTGTGCAGCGGATGATGCCCACTCTATTGGAGGGATCTTTTGATTTTTTTATGAATATTCTCAGTGATCCTTTAGCATTACCAACTAATCTTCAGCGCTCTCTACTATCACTGCTTACTGAATACATTGATTGGTCTACAAAGAGTGGAATCCCAGTTAGAACACCACCATTGATGTACAAACATCTACAGCCCTTGCTTAGCTTGTTAATATTTTCCCCAATCAATGAGATAAAGAAACAAGCAGATAATCTGGCACGAGCAGCTATGTTCAGCACTGGTGCATTTGACAGAAACATACATGAAATTGGTGCTTGGTTCTTATTTTTGCCAGGTTATAGTAAAACTAATTGGTGCATTGAGGAACGACAGCTGGCAGTGCTCCAGAGCTTGTCTGGAGTTGTTATCTCATTCTTATGTGATGCCATTTCTACCGTTGGGAATAATTTATTCAAATATTGGGCTATTGTTGAGCAACATGCTCATTTGAAAGGTTTCAAAGGTAATCACTGATTTATGTACTTTCTTTTCCTTTATATCATCTTAGATTGTTATACAGAATTAAAATTGTGGCTGATTTGTCCTTCATTCAACAGATGCATCTCCTGATTTCAGCGCCCTCATCATATGTGTCCTGCAGAAGTGTTTACGGTTACTCAGTTCTCAATCTGGAACATTTTCATTGCCTGAAAAGTCAATCATATCATTATATGTGAGCAACACACTGAAATATCTCTTGCAAACTCAGGTACACATTTTTTGCTTTAGATTATAATTGCAGGCTTTTTGGATTTGAGATAATAAGAGAACTGGATTTTGATAGGTAGATGCAGTATCATTATCAGGACTGATTGAATCCATTTTGTGCGAGGGACTCATGGGTCACTGCTCTGTAGATGATGATTCTGAGGATTATTTATGTGAGTGGAGGCCGTTGAAGAATTTATTGCTCTTTTCACAGGGCATATCCCATCAAACCCTTTGCACATTTTCCACTGACGAAAAAGCTATGCCTGATGGTTGTTTTGCAAATACACTTAGTGAACTAGAAGAAATTGTAAGTGGTGGAGATAGTGTTGAAGTAGCTGGAATTGTCAAAGCCTTTTCTTTTGCAATGTTGTGTACAACACCTGATCAATTACTGAAGAATTTTCCATCGGTCATGACTATTTCTCAGAACTTTCTTAGTGTTCCTGTCTCACTATTATCATCAATAATCTTTCTTGAACAAAGTTTTCTTGCTGGTGTTTCTAAGTTATGGCCTGAAATGACGTTTTCTGGTCTGGAATTGGCCGTATCCATGATTAACCAGGAAGTCAGAGAAGTTGATTCCCGAGGAACTTATGCTTGTTCATTATTTGCTGAAGAAATGCCATGTAACATTGATTTGGATGCAACTGAGCCTGCGGCTACTGCTTTTAGTTTCATTCTGAAACAGGCACCTTTCCATGTGTTATTACCTGCAATTATGAGCATCAGTGTCCCTTATTTATCCGAAGTACAAGACTTGCTTTTGGCTAAGTTATCCGATTGGACCAGTGATTGTTTCATTTCTTATCTGCGTCTTGTTCTCTTTTGGTTCAATCAGATACAATCATCTTATAGAAGTGAACCTGTTCCTGAACTCCAGCAACTTTCTGAAATTTGCTTAATTCTTGTAAAGACTGTATTTGCCCAACTATTGTTTTTGAAGCCTGATTCTGGATGCTCTGCAAAATCTGGGTTTCATTTGTCAGCAGAGAATATTAGGGAAGTGGCTGAAACTGTATTCTGCCATCCTGCAGTGTTGGCTTCAGTATCCTTTCCTTTGAGCTGTAATGAGGAAATGCCAAAGGGAAATGTAGGGCATGATCTGGAGAGTTTCTTGTGTTTGTCTCAGCAAAGAGTTCATAAAATGGATCATCATGTCCTGGATATGTTAACTACAACTTTTGACTACTTGTTATCCTCAAGCACTGACCAACATTCCATACTTCAAGTCAAATTTGGTGCAAGTAAGCTCCCTGTGAAGGCTTTCAATGCCCTCGTACAGATGCTTTTTATGGAACTTAGAGATAAGTTTGATCTGTGCATTGCAACTGAAGAGGTTTTGCCCCTCCTTCCAAAATTTTATACTTTACATACTTTGATAAGGTTTATATCCCCCTTCGAACTTCTTGAATTAGTTCATTGGATGTTTAGCAGAGTTAACGTGAATCAACTGTCTATTTGCAAATCTTGCAATGTCTCTCTTCTTTCCATTGGATTATGCATTGCTGGAGAAACTTTTGAAGCTCTGTCCAATTACTTGCAGCAGCCTACTATGAAGAGAGTACTGTATGATTTGCTTTGGGAAATTGAAGGGAAAACCTTTGATGTTAACCATATTGAGGAAATCTATGTTGAAGTATGTAAGCTTGCAACTAAGTTTGATTTGGATTTTGCAGATATCTGTTTGCTAAAAGCTGTAAATGTCATATACAGTCAGAATTATATGCAGCAGCAGCAGCAGCATAATCTTCATGCATTAAGCTTGGTAATGTCAAGGGTCATCGTCAGAACTCCTATAGAAATGATTTCTCACTGTATTTACCGGACAACTCTGACAAAAGCTAAACTTTTGTTTCAATTCACCAAGATGAGCCCTCTGCATTTGTCGGTATTTGGGAACTTACTTTTAGGTATTTTAAACAAAGATCCCCTTCTTATAGGTAATCTGATGGAAACCTGTGGCGATGCTCTTTCAGATGAGGAGTTCATGATGCTTTTGCCTGCTGCTTTATCATACTTAAATTCAGTTTTTCTGAAATTCGAGAAGTGTTATCACAAGCAATTTATGAATATACCGTCTTTTTATTCAAGGATGCTGCTGAGTAGTTTTCGTCATTGGAAGAGCTTTGTATCTGGATATATTTTTCAAGAAGACTATGATGGGTTCTTCCCATCATCCACTGAAGAACTTCTCAATCTTGTCAATAGTAGTCTTCTTGGAAAAACAGTCCATATGTTGCGATATCATTTTGCTTTGAGTGGAGACTCATTGAAAACAAAGAAGCTATTGAAGCTTGTCAATTCCATTTTGCAATCTTCTGGTGCACATGACAAGCTACTCGACTGTGATGTTAATGAACTGATATTTAACTCAGTTAACCAGCCATTGAATCTTGTTAACCAAGTTGTTACTAAGGTATCACTTTGTAGGATGTTGTTATTTCTAGAAGATGATCAGGTTCAGTCTCTGCCAACGGAAGCAGATGGGGGCTCAAAGGAGATTTCTTTGGAGTTAGGGTCTGATGAACTGGACTCATCAAGAATGCGGTTTATGAATATTTTGGTGGGTAGTTGGCAATCAATCACTAAGAAGTTATCTTCAGTCACTGATGGTTCGAAAAGAAATAAGAGCGCAGAATGTTTGTCACTGTATAAGTACTTGGAAGGATTCATTTTGAGAAGTATTCTTGAATTAACCACAAAGATGCTTGATGTTCTTATTGAAATGGGCTCTATTCCCTTCCTTGAGCAATTGATCAGATCAGCACTGCTGTATAGGTTTGAGGATCCCACAACACTTCAAATGCTTCAAAGTATTTTGACTTTGCTGTTGGATGGGAAATTCTCACGTGTTCTATATCTTCAATTGTTGCTTGCACATTCCCAGTTTGCCTCTGCCATTAAGTCTGTCTGTAGATCTTCTAATTCTGGCACTGGTGTGTTTTTGAGGCCTATGTCCAGCATTCTGAGATTGGTTGTTATCCCTCATATTAATCCAAGTGCCACTGTTGGCAAGAATGTTTTGAAAACAACTGAGTTATATGTGAATCAGCTTGAAATTGTCAAGTTACTTAGAGCAGTCCTTCAATTTAAGCCCCATGTTTGGGGTTATAGTTTTGGAAAAGATAGTGGTATAAATCTTAGAGAATTGCATTTGTTGCTTTTGTCTTCTTACGGTGCAACACTCAGTGACATTGACTTGGAGATATACAATGTTATGCATGAGATTGAGCTTATAGATAAATCAGACAATGTAATTGCTCAATTAGATTACCTGTGGGGAAGTGTTGCTGCAAAAGTAAGAAAAGAATGGGCTTTGGAGCTGGATACATCTTGTAATAAGAGGACAGATACTGAAACAGTCAAAGAACGGCAAAGAAATCAATTTAGAGAAAACCTTCCCATTGACCCCAAAATATGTGCAATGACAGTTTTATATTTTCCCTATGATAGAACTGCTAGTGATGAACCTTCATCCTCAAACAAGCTTCAACAAAATAACCGTAGGAATATGTATGAGGTATGTTTTTGTTTACTCTTATCAGAATTTGAAGCTACTGCTTTTCAATTGATTCAAAGTTGTTTCTCTGCCATGCCTCTTGAATAATTTATATCATTCATTTGGTTTTGTGCAGACACATCCTCCTGACCTTGAAGATGTGCAGCGATATGATCCTGTTTTTATCTTGCGCTTTGCAATTCATAATTTGTCTGTGGGTTTCATAGAACCAGTGGAGTTTGCTGGTTTAGGCTTGCTTGCAGTTGCATTTGTTAGTATTTCTTCACCTGATGTTGGGATCAGAAAGTTGGGTTATGAAACTCTTGGGAGATTTAAGAATGCACTGGAGGTAATGCTACAGCCTCTGGGTGTTTGTGCAGTATTATATTCTAAATATATGTAGGCTCTTCAGTCATGTTACTGCAGAATTTTTTCTGTTTGCCTGTTTGTTACCTTTCCAACAATTAAAATGGTTAATTACCCTATAACAGTTCAATTTCAAGTAGCTACTGTAATGAATGATAACATTTTTTTCTCTTTTATTTCCATTCTTTTTTTTGTAAAATTAATCACAAGCCTTAGGTTACCTCTATGGGAAATTTAACCTACGGACAAAGCATATTTGTTCATCAACCTGATCAAATTAAAATGATCCTTTTTTTTCTCCTTTTTTGTTTTTTCGTTGATGATTCAAGCAATTGGTCTATTTACATATGAGTACCTGCTTTTGAAATTGTTGCTAGTGTGAATAGCTTTCCTTCCTGCACTGTAATTTTCTCGAAGTTGTTTGTTACTCACACTTCAATTATTTATTACAGAAGAGTCAAAAGAAGGATGTAATACGACTACGGCTTCTGTTGACATATGTGCAGAACGGAATAGAAGAGCCATGGCAGAGAGTCCCTTCTGTTATAGCTGTTTTTGCTGCAGAGACATCTATCTTACTGTTGGACCCATCGCATGATCATTATACAATCTTAAGTAGGCTCCTGATGCGTTATTCCAGGGTGAATATGAAGGTATATGCTTTCCAGATCATTTTTATTTTTCAGTTTTGTTATGTTTGCGTTACATTTCATTACCTTTTTTTTGCAGTGACTAACTCTGTTTTCTATCCAATTTTTTTTATTTGCAGTGCATACCGTTGTTTGATGACTTTTTCTTGAGCACTTCTGTTAATTTCAGAACGGAGAGGCTGTGGATACTTCGTCTCTTATATGTGGGTCTGAATTTAGATGATGATGTTCAAATATATATCAGGAACTCGATACTTGAGATTCTACTGAGTTTTTATGTGTCTCCGCTATCAGATGATGAGTCAAAGGAACTAATTCTTCTGGTAATTTTTTAGCTTATTATGATGACTATTGCTCTCTCTCTTTTTCTCACTCGCTCCTTCTCTATCATATACTATATATGTATAACAAGCTCAGTGAAACACTTGAGGGGGGCACACTCATTGAGTTTTTATGTAATTCCAATGTTACTAAACTTGATTACCAAAATTGAAAAAGAATTGTTGCTAAACTTTGATGTTGAATTGCAGCTGTACTTGGGTTGGTTTAGCATGGTTAAAGCTCTCCTATTTGCTTGGTTCTTGCAAAGTAAAAATTTCTCTCATGGTAAACTAAAGCACTTGACTTGCATTATTTGCAGATACTGAAGAAGTCAGTTAAACTGCAGAAGATGGCATGTTATCTAGTTGAACACTGCGGCTTATTTTCATGGTTGTCATATTTACTGTCAATTTTCAGTGCGATGCTGCTTGGAGAAGGGAATAGGTTTCTCATAGCACAGTTAATTGTGGTTATAGAGGTATTTGTTGTTTTCATTTAATATTGTTCTTTTAGTTCTTAACATTTTTTTTTATATTGATTTCTTTTTATCTGTATGATTTTGATATTGAAACATTAATTTCGATTGTTGAGTATATTGGGGCATCTTCTGGTAACATAGAGGAGATATTACTGGAAATGCCATTCTTGTGGTGGTGGTGCAACCTTAATACATGTGGGAAATATAATAGAGAGCACCAGAAAAAGAAAAAAAAATGCAATCCTAGATATCCAAAAATTCCATGGAAGATGCACAAAAATTTGATAACTTGGTAATATAAATCTAAGAGAAAAGAATCTTGAACCTTGCGGAGTTGAACATAATTTACTGAGTATTCTGTTCTCACTCTACTCTCACACATATACCACCAAGTAAAAATTTGATAACTGGAAAAAGAAATCAAGGAGAAAAGAATCTTCAACCTTGCAGACTTAAAACATAATTCACTGAGTATCCCCATTCCCACTCTATTCTCACACAAATACCCCCAAATAGTAATACTTTTCATTTTCACCAAATTCTCATCAGTTCAAAGTTGTGAGATAGCTGTTGTCCGTGCAAAGGAAGAGACATGCTGTTGCCCATGGTTATGCTTGACCTGTTTATGTCCTTTTTCCGAATATATTCTGGCACTCTGTTGCCCAAGGTTATGCTTGACCTGTTTGTGTCCTTGCTCCGAATACATTTTATTATAATATGATAGACATATGGAAGTTTCAATCAAACAGCTTATTTATGTAGGAGCAAATGGCTTGACACCTTTAACCCATTTAGGTTGTTAATTTTTGGTGGTTAATTAGTAAACTCCAACTTAGAAGGTCACATTAGGTACATCCTGCCTCTTATCTTTCTCCTTTGTGAGCATATATTAACTTTTTTCCTCATCATCGTAAAATGATAATCTAAACTTGACATTGTTTTGTATGGCATTCTTCCTTCTCCAAGAGGCTGGACGTCTGTTAATTTCATAAAAGGTCATATTTGCTACTGTTCAAACATGGTGAGCCATCTTATTTCAATTGTAGATGTGTTATTTCACTAACTTATGTATGTATCAATTCAGGTTGTCAACGATGTTATTTCATCCAGAAACATCAGTCAGTGGTTGCAAAGACATGCCCTTGAACAACTAATGGAATTTTCATCTCATCTGTACAAACTGCTAGTTGGTGGCTTGAAATTGATGATGGAAAATGTTTCGTTGGTTAATTCAATATTGCTGATACTGCTATCAACCCTGAAGATATCACAGAAAAGGAAAATATTCCAGCCACATTTTACGCTGTCACTAGAGAGCCTTTTTCAAATTTATCAGGCAGTTAACATGTATAATACTGGAAGATCTAGTGCAATTTTGGAGCTTGGACTTAAAACCATACTGATGAGCTCACCTCCAGTTGAAATTTTCCATGTGGTATCTCTCTATCTTCTTCTTGGTCTTCCCTTCAGCTTCTCTCCCTCTCTCCCTTTCTCATTTTCTATATGCATATATGTACATAGTTTTTCTAGATATCATCATGAATTCCAGTTGGTATCTAGAATTCAAGATAGAATTATGAATTCCAGATGGTATTCTGGACAACATTATGAGTTGTAGATGGTATTATGAAATTTCAATAAAACAAACAACATTTCTGATAGTTGTTGTTTCCTTATTTAATTCTTACTACCAATTCGTTATTCAATGGTTAATCTCTTTTTGGGCTACATGATTGAATTTTTCGTTTGTGTTTCACAGAACCGGGAAAAGCTTTCGAGTTTTCTTATGTGGGCAATTTCTACTGCCATGAAGTATGACTCTGGACAAATGTATGAACTGGAAGCCTCCCATCTTTATCACAAAAACATGTCAGAGGATGCACCATCTGAGGAGTCTTTGACATCAAAACTTTTACGTTGGCTTATTGCTTCCGTAATTCTTGGAAACCTTACGTGGAAACTAGATGATCCTAGCTCCAGGCTTTCAAAAAGATCGTACAAAACGCTGCAGTCTGTATTGGAGGATTCTAGAAAAGGATGTGAAGGAATCAACAAAAATAGATTTGGTGGTGAAGAGATATTAGCTGCTACAATCTTTTATCTCCAACAGCTTCTTGGTATGCGTTGCAGAGTGATCCCTTCTGTTATATCTGCACTTTCTATTCTTCTCTTCTGTGATGTTGCAGAATGTTCAGGTACGCAATTTTAATTAATTGATTACTTGTTACTATATCAGAAAAATGAAAAAAATATATATATATATATATATATATATATTTCAGTGCATTGATCATGCTTTGATTTTCCTTGTCAGATTGATATTTGACTGGGAGAAATAATTTTAAAGTTTTTCTTTCTTGGGTAAGTATAAATTTTCTTAGTTCTAAACTTTCATGTTTCAGTTGAATCAGGATCAACTTTCAAGCTTGGTCATAGCACTTCCCTGGTGTCACTGTGGTCAAAGATACGTTGCCCTGCAGAAGCTAATCCTTCTTGGAGATGGTAACATTTTCTGTCATTTATTTATGTGTTCCTTTGTGTATCTGTGTTTCTGTTTACCTGTTCTGCAAACAAGATATGAAAGTGAAAGATATATCTTTTCTACATACGGGAAATATGCTTTTACAACCGTAGACCTGAATTAATCTGCTGTGATAACATGCATTTTTGTTTGTGGAGAGGGAACAAAAGAATTTTAATTGATGGGAAAAAGATACAAAAATGAACCAAAGGTCCAAAATGGTGTGATGGGGGGCATCCCATTAAAAGCTAGCAATTACTGGCTACATGGTATAAAACAAAGCTCTTCTATACTGCAAACAGTATACCAGTCCAAAAAATTGACAATAGATAACATGCGTAGCTGTCTTCCTGCCTTTGTTTGTTGATGAAATTTATAATCTTGTTAGAAATTTAAGCTAAGCTTGGAACTCCTATAGCCACTAAAAAGAAATTAGACTGTTTAGTATATGAATAAAACATTAAAAAAAAATTACTTGGTTACTCTGGTGATGAATGCCTTTGTTGAAATCAATTTGATGTTTTCTGAATGAAAAGCTTGGAAAATATGATTTTATATTCATATAGAGATATGATTGATATGCTTTCTTTAAAAAAGCCTTGTATTGGTAGAGTATTGTATGTGTTTCTTCCTACCTCCATTAACTTGTGTTTTCTTCCCCCCACCTTCTAAAAAAAAGGGTTGCATGAAGTTTTGACTAATAATGAAAAAGGTATTTGAACAATCATTTTTTAGAAATTGATGTATGCCTTTTCCTTCTATGTTTAACACTGTTCTTTTCTATCCAAACTTTGTGTGTTACTGTTTTGCAGAAACCAGTAATCAATCTAAATCCTTTTACCATGTTTTCTGCACAGGTCGTTTTACCAGCCATGGAAGGATCTTTCATCAAAACTGACTGATTTACAGAAGATTGATGAACTTCATGCTTGCCAGACTCTTTTAATGATAATCTCAAATGTGCTTGGAAAGAAATCATCAGATTTACAGGTCTTATCATACCTAGATAGTAAAATTTCTGGTGTATTTGAATGGGAAAGAAATATTATTGAGACCGCACAATGTCTCAGGTAAAAAGTTTCCATGAACTTCTGTACATATGTACCTTGTAATTTCTTAATGTTTATTGAGACCGAATAATGTCTCAGGTAAAAAGTTTTCGTCATCTTTTGTGCATGTGTACTTTGTAATTTCTTAACCTTAGATGAAAGGAAAATTAATTCACATGAATTCCACTGAAATTCAAACTAAGCTTAATAATCCGGAAAGAAAATAAATAGAAAAAGGAGAATGATTGAATGGTTGCCATTAGAATAGCAGTTATATGAAAATGTGAATGTGTATACAATTTCGCTCAGCTGGTTTTCTCTTCAACTGGGTAGAAGAGAAATCTTCCTCTTATGTATATGTAAGCTCTGTAAATTTTAGCTCATAGTGAAACTGCAAAATTACTAGCATGGTAGAGAGTTAAGTTATACTGAATCTCAATCTCTGGACGCTGAGATTTAGACGCAACCCAGGGCTGGAATCTCATATTGCAAAGAAGATGACACAGGTCCTTGTAACTGAGGTCTCTTTTGGCCCCATGAAGAACATCCTTGAAGTTGCTTTCACACTCCTGTCGAACTGCTTTCATGAATGCTTCTAACGGTTTTTCATGGGGATTAATTTACATATATTTCATTTTCCAATTGTACACAGCAAGTGCAACCTAGAGTAAGTTATCTTGGTTGGTTTGTCAGGCTCAATAAATAATAGGAAGAGAAAGTAAAATTTGATTGTAGTGAAAGCAGTAATCCATCGTGTTCAAGAATTCGTTCAAGAATTCTGTACAAGATTTTGTAGTTTGGCATAGCCCATTTTAGTTGTATCACAACCTTTCTGCTTTCTCAAGAGTGATAGACACACAGAAATATGGATCTTATAGTATTTTTCTCAGCGGTTGAGAAGACTGTTAACTGGTGAAGAAGGAATGTTGCTGGATGGAGTAAAGAAAGAGATTGGGGACCTTGCAACTGAGATGGAAACCGTGACTTTTTTTCTGAGGGACCATGAAGACCACCGAAATAATCATCATCTGATAAGCTCGTTGTTCGAAACCTTTGAAGTAGAAACAGGCAAGCCTCACCGAAACGTACGGGAAATCATGCAGGATATGGTTTACATAGCACTTGAATTTGAGAAGGCCATCGACAAATTTGTAATGAAAATCGTGCAACAGAAGAGAGAAAAGCAATTCCAAGGATTTAGGTGATGGTCTTCAAGGGCTCAAAAGAAAGATTATTGATTTTAAGCAACAGATACAAAAAGTTCAAGCCAACCAAATTCAAGCTAAAGATTCTTCTTCTTTTGGGGCAGGGGAGAGGAGGGAGAAGAAGCTGATCAACAGGAAACCTCGCACTGTAGGTCGACAGGATGAGATGAATAAGTTGTTAGTTCTTCTGATTGAGGGACAGCCGCAGCTTTCCGCAATTTCAATTGTTGGGATAAGCGGTTTAGGGAAGTCTACTTTCGCTGCAGAGGCTTATAGAAACAATAATATTGCATGTGGTTGCTTCTAATTTAGGTTCCAAATTGACTCAACTTGAACGGCAACAACGAAATGTGTCACTCGCGATGACTTAAGCAAAGAAGACCCTCCTGTATTCAGATAAGAGCTTGGTAGCCGTGACGATTCATTGGTAAAGAGTTCAGGAAAATAATTTTCATTTTTAAGTGTCCCTTTTACTTCAATGGGTGAATTCGAAGAGCGAGTCTGTTTCAACGATATGTTTGAACTCACAGGCTTCGAGGACTTGCTGAAGTAGGTTCATGATTAACGGATCCAATTATGGGTTTGTTTCATATTATCTCATAGTTCTGGATTATTAAGTACAATCTGTGTCTTAAATTTGGTATCTGTAGACCTGTAAGCCTGGACATGTAGGGTTTGTTTTATTTAGTTTTCATTTTTCTTTGGACGTGTAGGATGCCAATTTAGCACCATTGTCTTCGGAATTATACTTTCCGTAAGAAGTTGAATATGGTAAACAAAGATCAGTGAGTCTTTTCCCTGTTTGGCAGATATCACTGGTCACATTAATCGTGCATACTCAATTAGCACCTCCTTCCATTTTCTTCCACACCGTTTGGCATGTTGCATGCAAAAGCATGGAGATAAGACAACAGGGAAAGAGAAAAAGTAGGCCCCTGATTTTCCCGAAGCATTCTTTTGTTCCCATCTACAAACAGAAAGACAGCAAATGGCACTTTTTCTTTATCTGCCAGTAGTGGGTTGCAGTGAGAGACAGCTAACGATGATTCCCCTCAAATGATTTTCACCGTCAATTACAATTTTGGATAAAATCTTCTATCAATGTCCCGCAGCATCAATGTGAAAGATCCCTTCCCAGTGTTCTCGTGAAGAAAGAAAGACATTTTGTGTTCACACTGATCCCAACAGAGTTCAAGGATGGAAGTCTGAGATTTCACGCTAACAGAAGAAGTAAAATATACAACATTTGGTTTGAGCTCGATTTGATAGTATTATCCAGTGCTTGTCCTATATCATATAATTTTAACAAGGACAGAGTTGTCATTGCATAATGAACTCCCCAACTCCTTTTAGATAAAAGAAACCATAGTTTTTGCAGTACCTACAATTAGTGCCAAAGCAGAAATCTTAGTAACCTATTGTATGTAATGGAACCAAAATTAGTCTTAGCAATGGCAGTTTATCTGTTAATCTTGGCAACTGTCACGAGAGCCGATTACGTTAGACCTCAGCCTCGTAGAACGTTAGAATTTCCATGGGACTCGAAGCCATCTTCTTATCCACGGCAGGTAAGTATCACTTTGTCACTTCACTCGGTGTGTTTTTTTTATAAATTCTTTTGCCTTGAGGTGCTCTTGTTTCTCTCGGATTTTGGCTTGATTTTTGATTTTATAGTGTCTGGTTTAGTGCTACTGTCTTTTATTTGTTTTTTTCAAATCTGGGTCGTGCTCTTGTTTTTGTTTTTTCCGTTGGGACTCTGTTTGTTACCATGGAAAATAGTTTTCCTACAGTTTTTAAGTGAAACCTTCAAATTTTCGATTTTTGAAATAGTTTCCATGGAATTTGACGGACGTGGGATTGGAAATGTTTATGGAAGTCAACTGTGTTATTATAAGATTGCTGGGTGCTTTTTGTAAATCAGATGGTAAGTTCTTGCAAGAGAAAGTAATTTGTCTTAATATTCGTATTGATGTGTTAATCACATAAGCTTGAAATTGACTCCTGTTTGGTGATAATCTTCTATCGACTTTCTGGTTTGTTTAATCTTCAAATGTGTGGGTTTACAATCTTGAGTCCCTCTGCGTCATCAATGCAATTATTTGGTTGTTTTGCACTGAGGAAAAACTGTAGGATACCTGTTTTACGAGTTTATAATTTTTCTTCACTTTTTTCTATCTTGCAAGTTCTTTATGGCTAGTGTTTGAAATGGCTGCATAATTACCCCTTGCAGGTTCACATCTCTCTGGCAGGAGACAAACACATGCGAGTCTCATGGGTCACTGATGATAAATCCTCTCCTTCAGTTGTTGAATATGGGACATCACCTGGGAGATACAGTTCTATTGCTGAAGGAGAGAGCACATCCTACAATTATCTATTCTATAGCTCTGGGAAGATACACCACACTGTCATTGGGCCTCTGGAACATGACACTGTTTATTTTTACCGCTGTGGTGGACAAGGTCCTGAATTCCACCTCAAGACCCCTCCTGTTCAGTTTCCAATTACTTTTGCGGTGGCAGGGGACTTGGGTCAAACTGGTTGGACTAAATCAACACTAGACCACATTGACCAATGCAAATATGATGTATATCTTCTTCCTGGAGATCTCTCCTATGCTGATTATGTACAGCACAGGTGGGATACATTTGGTGAACTGGTGCAGCCGCTTGCAAGTACAAGGCCATGGATGGTAACAGAAGGAAACCATGAAGAGGAGGGCATACCTCTAATCATGGATGGATTTCAGTCCTACAATGCTAGATGGAAGATGCCATATGAGGAGAGTGGATCAAGCTCAAATCTTTATTATTCTTTTGAAGTTGCAGGGACACATATAATCATGCTTGGTTCGTATGCAGATTATGATGAGTACTCAGACCAATATAGATGGTTGAAGGTTACGTCTTTTTCATTCTTTTATATGATTTGACTACTATAATAGATTGCAAATGGCTGATCAATTTGATTTAGATAGATGATCATGTCTTGCAGATCTGTGATATTTAATTTATGACTTCTATGATTGAGTATTTATGGTCCTCTAATGCCATAACTATAGTCTTAGAGGCTTATTGGTCAGAAATTACCACTGGAATTTAACAAAATTTTGGGCTACCAAGATGCTTCCAACATATTGTGTGATACATTTGCAGAAAGACTAAATAAGGTTTATGAGATTTCCTTGTCTGTGACTGGCTTTCTCATTTTTAATTTTCATAATTCAGTAGTTTTCTCCACTCTTACACACGAATTAATTGCTAATATCAAAATGCTGTATTTTCACAGTTCTTGTATGGGAGTCTGGCTTTTATTTATCTAGTGACAGAAGTTTTGTCTTCCTTGATTACTAGGATGATCTTTCAAAAGTGGATCGTGCAAAGACACCATGGCTAGTTGTTTTATTACATGTTCCTTGGTACAACAGTAATGAGGCCCATCAGGGTGAAGGGGATGGGATGATGGCAGCAATGGAGCCATTGCTTTATGCTGCTAGTGTGGATATATTGTTTGCTGGGCATGTGCATGCTTATGAAAGAACGGTATGCTGAAATTTGTCAAATTTTGTCCTTATTTTTCACGGGACAACAGATATCTTATACTATGTGGTAATCTGTTTGATAGAAACGTGTTAAAAATAGAAAACCTGACCGCTGCGGCATAGTCCACGTAACTATTGGAGATGGAGGGAACAAAGAAGGTTTAGCTCAAAGGTATGTCCTCGCTTACTGTAATATTTTGAATTGCCAAAATTTCAACTAGAAGGAAAATTGAATAAATAGATAGCAAATAAGTGTCAGCTAGAAGATTTAACATTTCATCTTCAAACTTAGTTCAAATTGAAGATTGTGGGAGCTATCTCATTTGTTCACCGAAAAATCTTCAACTGTGAATTAAGCCCTATCTCATTTGTTCACCAAAAAATCTTCTACTGTGAATTAAGCCCTAACTTCATAATTTGTCAGAATATTTAATTTGATGATTGGCAGGTACAAAAACCCACAGCCTCTGTGGTCGGTCTTCCGTGAAGCAAGCTTTGGTCATGGGGAGCTCAAGATTGTGAATTCAACTCATGCATTTTGGAGTTGGCATAGGAACGATAATGATGAGCCAGTAAGGTCTGATCAGGCCTGGGTAACCTCTTTGGTGAATTCAGGATGCCTTGCTGAGAAGGAACATGAACTAATTAAAATACTCATGGCACCATAGGCTCAAGAAAACGACGGTAGCCACTGCTATAATTCTCGATATGGAGTTATATGTAAATATATCAATGCTTCAGCAGATGCTGAAGTTGCTACTTGGATATGGGAAGTGCTTTTTCTCAATGTGTCCAAGACAATGAAATTGTGTTGTAGCACTGAGCAACTAATCTGTTGCATTTGTATTAAAGATAAAAGCTTGATCAAAGTGAATAGCAACAATGTTTGCTTGAGCTCAAGTAGGTATAGTTTGTAGTTGTGAGTGCTATGAATTTCAAGTTGGTCGCTGTGTTCAAATTGTCAAAATTTTGTTATTTCTCAGAAATTCCTGTATTTGGGTCCAAAGACCTGATATGTTAAGTCGGTGAGGAATGGTATTGTTGCTTTGTTGTTATCAACAGTATGTTACAATATTCCAGAAGAAGCTCAAAATAGATTGCTGTTGTGTTTTAAGCGCTTTACATCTACGCAATAGCTTCGTGAACCTGAATATTGTAGGACAACTCAGGCAGAGTATTTCAGCATCAAACTAATGACAATAGCTTCATGTGTCCTGTTCCGTGCATATTACACACACACAGGTTGCGTAATAACAATGTCACATTCATCAACCTGCTCCAATGAGCACGTAAAAAGTCCATTGTTTCTTGCACATGAATTGCAGTATACCATGCCAATTTCAATCTTCAAAAATGATTATTGATGTTACAAATGAAGGGACGATTAAAAACAAAATACGAACCAGGTTTTCCATACATCAGGCATTAGACGTTACATCCTATCATTATCTTAACCTGCTTAAGAGATTGTAAACCAGTTCAGAGGTAAGTTACTGCCCCAGAGGCCTTGCAATGCTTTACCCATTCAAAGAGCATAGAAATGTAGCACTAGCATATAATTCCTCCTAGCAGATCCATCCATGTTGAACATCTAGAGTGAAGTAATGAATTTTAAAGCTAGTAGAATGACTATAACTTCCCATACAGCTCGCGGCAGTACAGGCAATGAGATCAATACAACAATACAATGAACAGAGAGGCCTTAGTAATGTCTTCCCTGGCCTCCAGCGGATACACGATGCTTTCAACGGGTGGCGAGTATCCAGCCTTGGCCTGATGCTTCACCTCAGTATACAAGCTAGTCTTGTCTAAATCCACCTTCAAATGTTGCAAAAACTGCAACCAAGAATTCTCTTTGTACGTTTGTCATTGCCTTGGACCAAGTTCCATCCAGAACAATCAAATTCTTCACTTCATAATTCATAGCTTTAAGGCCGTCAATCCTCAGACCTTTCTCACCAAGGAATAGGAGAATGGACCCAGAGAAAACTTTCGAGTTCGAACTCTTCATACTCTTCCAGTTCTATGCCCCCACTCAATTGTCGCTTGTGCATCTTCCTTTCAACAAATCCTTTTGCCAAAGCATCCAAACTAATCAAAACTCAACTGCAGGCAAGGTCACTAATTGGACCATATTTGCTAATTTTCAAAGCCGCAACAGGGTGGTCATAGTAGTCTTTCATAAGAGATTGCTTTATGACCTCAATTAGATTGCCTGAATAAGCTGCCATATGGAATCTCGGAGGCTAGAGTGCCATTTTTATCATTACCCTCAGCTTGTTCTAGATTCATTTTCTCGCTCCGAAACTAATACTTCGGGTTTTAGTTATTCTTTGAAATTGTTCACAGAAACTGAAACTTTCAGATGATTTATCGTGTAACCTGCCACCAATATTATTCCTCAAACCATATTATTCATTAATATCAATCAACCTGGCATATTTCTTTTCTCTTTAGAGTCCCCCTTAAATCTCTCACTGAAAATCAGCCACATTTTCTCCTTAAACCCCAAGCCACGATCACACCCATAAAACACATTCTGGATATCTCCAGTTCCCAAATCCGGACCAAAACTTGCCCTCGCTGCTACATCCTTACCAGAACCTGACTCCTGACCCAGTACCATCAGCCTTGCATCAAACTGTGCCTGAAAGTTGGCATCAAAGACAGTAGCTACAAGGACATTGTTGAGCCCCAGTTTTGCAATTCTAGTATAATTAAGAAGGTATTTTTTACTTGTCTTTACTGCAATAACAAAAAGAAATAGTTATTGAATATATACATATAAATAATATCTGAAAGATACGATTCAATTTCTCCTCGATGAATTATTGTCTAAGAAACATAATTAGATTAGGGTTGTTCTTCATTTTTCATCTGCCCTCTTAATTAAAATAGAAGATGCTTTTAAGTAGGTAAGTTTAAATACAAATCCAACGTTTACATTAAGAAGGTCAGAACGGTCTTAACATAAAAAGTGTTACAATAAAATAAATGACCACTTGGATAAAATAATTGTGCCAACAACTTTTACGGAAGAATGCCACACGCCATACCAGTGTTTGCAGAAACTTTCAGTTTGTAAAAGTTTGGAAGAGAAACAAACGCAGACCCAGTTGGAGAAAATGCACGACTTCTGCTTCACGATCCCTTATGGTCTGATCCTGATTGGAGGAGGCATTGCTGGGTATGCAAAGAGAGGAAGCATAGCATCTTTGGCTGGGGGTGTTGGCACCGGATTGCTGCTTGTGTTGGCTGGTTACTTGAGCCTCAAAGCCTTTGAAAAGAGGAAAAACTCTTACTTTGCTTTGGTTTTAGAGACAGGTAAAACTTTTATGGGTTGTTGTTTTTTACTTCATTTTTAGTTGTTATTTTTTATTTATTTATTTCTGGATTTGGTTGATGTAAGATAAACTTGGAAATATAGAATCAGTGAATTTTGCAGTTTTGGTGGTGTTGACTTTAAATGTTGTAGATCGAGGGTGGCACTTGTTTATATGATGGGAAAATTAACTTCGTTTGAGATTATGTCATTTTGGAATACGTTGCTAGTTGATGAAATTTTGATCTTGGTTGAAGTTGTTTGTTCAAGTGTAATTTTGATAATTAAAATATTTTCCTGTGGAAATTGTTGCTCGATTCGGTGATTTGATCCTTCTAGAATAGTCTTTGCTGTTGGTGCTGAAAGGAAATAAATTCTAGATCCATTTTAGTTGAAGAGACACAAAATAATATTGTTGGACGGGGTACAAGCAAATAAATGCTTAGCAACTTCGCAACAAGTCTATGTTTTCAACAGCATAAAACTGAGACGAGATCCTTTAGGACCTGGGGGTTAAAAAAAGTAGGTATGATTGAGGTCAAATAGTAGCATAAACTGGAATCTAATCAATATATGAGTATGAAAGGGTGAAATTGAAATTGCAGGCTAGAACTAATGGGTAAAAGTTTCCCTTGACCAACTTTTTCTTTTGCTCTATATCTTTTTGATGTGATTAATGCAATTATGTAATTCAATAATGCAAGAATTTGTGTATGGACTGAGTTGTATGCTATTGATACAGTTTGTGCCGCCCTGCTGACTGTGGTTATGGGACAGGGTTATGCACAAACCTCTAAAATTATGCCTGCTGGTATTGTTGCTGGGATCAGGTGAGTTAAGGATAGATCTGATGTTTTTGTTCTCTAATTCTTGTATGCTAGATGTTTCAGAACCTGATACAGCGATACATAACATGAGAACATCTTTTGCACCCATTTGATGTGCATAACTGAAGGCTCCATGAGCATTTAACTGGCTTAAGTGGAAGAACATTAGCTGTTAACTTTCTATTCATTTGGATAACCTCTCAATCTCCTCCCTTCCTCCTCCTTTACATTGAGTTGAATTTGATGTTCTGTTTGATACAACATTAGAGATGCAAGGACATTAGGTAGATTCTTGTATCATATGCTTCAATAAAAAAAGGATTTTAAGACAGATCTTACTTTATTCTCTGAAGTCTTGCGCGATTATGAGTGCTTCCATTTCATGATAAATGTCGTTCATATTCTGTGGCATCTTCAGTTCATGAATCTACAAATGAACTTTTACTGCTATACAGTACCAATCTTGTTTGAATGCTGATAAGAAGTTTTGACTGGTTCTTGTCTCTATGTGGCCAATTGCATTTATATTAAATTTTTGGGTTCTTTTGTCATGTGCTAATTCTCTCCGTGCTTTTTTGAATATTTCACACTTTTGTTGGTGCAATTAGATGTCTATGTAGAAAGCTGCTTCATTTATTATTTCTTAGTAGCCATATAGTTATTTAGTTTACTTCTAGCTATACATTTGTTGTGATTTCTAAGAACTAAACACATAGAATATGTTTTGTTGCAGTGCCCTCATGACTGGGTTTTATCTGTACAAAATTGCAACTGGTGGCAACCATATTCCAGCCAAGGCTGACTGATTGCTTTGAGTATCTTTTGCAGGACTAATACCAAAATGTGTGTTGGGATTTCAGAAATATAGCTTCTTCTATTGAAAGATATTATTTCTTGAACAAAGATGTGCCGGTATGTATTATTGCTACGGTGTACTTTTAAAAAAAAACCATATTGCTAGTATTTGAAAATGAAACAAAAGCAGGATTATGATATCCTCTTTGAAAGAATGATCAAATGAGCATAAGCCGAAGTTGAACAATAAAATTCTTTGCCTGTAGGTAACATTGTGGAGCCAGCATATGTAGCTATCTAATCTGTTCCTTCTAAAATATTTTTGTTTAAGATACTATTAAGACACGTCACTCCTTCACGTTCGAACAAAACAGAGCAACTGTTATTAATTTCATGGATAGCCTAAACTTGCAACAACCTAAAATGTTAAATTTCAACAACATTTGTTAGTACACAAAGTCCAACCCTGCAAACAAATAACAAAGAACCTGTGGGGCGTCGTTGCATGTCGTATTGTTCAAAAAACGTTTTCCAAATTATGAAATAGGAGAAGAAATTCCAAACCAAATAACAAACTAAAGGAGATTAAATTATTACCAGACAGACTGTGGTAGTTATCCATTTTAGTTAGCCTGTCTGGTCAACTCTGAAAACCCATCTGTTAAGCTTCTCTCACAATCACTCTTTGCTTGTGTCTCTTCTGTTTCTCCTACATTTATAATCGTACACAAGCCACGAATATACTGTTGACCATTTGCTTTTAGCTCGTCCCTGTCTTCCTTCTACTAACAAGGAAAAGATCATCAGAAGGCTCACTCCAGGCTCACTAGGAATTTCTGTAAGCGGCGAGAGCCTTGGTCTTCTCCGCGCAATGCGAGCCAACACTGCAGAACATTGGCTACAGCAAAGAATAACAAAGTATGGTCCCATATCAAAGCTAACGCTCTTTGGCAAACCAACAGTATTCATTCATGGATAGGCTGCAAACAAGTTTGTCTTCACCAGTGATAGCTGTTGTATTGGCAACCAACAAACAAAGGCAATAGCAATGATTCTCGGTGATCGCTGTTTGGTGGAACTAAGTGGCCTAGATCACAAGCGCGTTAGAGATGCTCTTGTATCGTTCTTGAAACCAAAATCACTGAACAAGTATGTGGGGAAGATTGATGGAGAAATCATGAAGCATGTTGAGTTGCATTGGCATGGGAAGGCAAACATCAAGGTATGCTTGAATGGCTGGATGCTGACAAAATTTTGTTATGTGCAGCACTATAAATTGTTAGATTTCATAAAAAGAAACTTCCAAATTGACCTAAACACAAAGCTAAAACTTATCTGAATTAAACTTTTGTTGCTGATGGGTACTGCCCCAGATGATGATGCTCACGTTCAACATAACAGGTCCAGTTTTATTCGCACTTGCGAGGGGAGCTGAAAGAGATCAATTTGTTGACGGCTTTAAAGAGAAGGTGCAAGGAATGTGGTGTCCCAATAAACTTGCCGTTCACGCCATTCAACCTGTGTCTACAAGCTAGTGCAAGGGTCCAAAACATGGTGAGGGATCTTATAAGAGAGAGGATGAAACTTGAGCGAAAGACTGTTGCTCCTCACTACGAACTTAATTGATTTCTGAGAATGAGATTGTGCACAATGTCATGCTTTTTATGGTTGCAGGCAACGACATCACCTGTTTTAATCACTTTCTTGATGGACTTTTAACTAATTGTCCTGCTCTTTATGCAGCCGTACTTCAAGGTGTTATGTTCAGAATTCTCTCAATTCTTTCTTCATTGATCTTATTCTTTATTTAAATGCATATATGTTGGGTTCTTTTCTTGTTTATTTGGTTTTGCAGAACAGATAGTAGCAGCAAAAGATTAGAGGATGGGAGAGCGTCTAACGTGGGAAGATCTTGCCAGGACGTACAAATGGAGAGTGGCAACTGAAACTTTTAAGGATGGTTCCTCCTCTCTTTGGTGGCTTTCAGGAAGGCCTTTGAAAGATATCGAGTATGGTGGATGCCTGATCCCTCAAGGGTGGCAAGTAAGTGAAGCCAAAATTACTTTTTCTCCGCTGTCCATCCGCTTTGTCATGGCATGCTAATCATCTACTGACTTCTATGCTGATATTCTGGGTTACAAGCATGACAGACATGGATGATAGCATACCCATTAACCCTCAAAGTTTGATCCGAGCAGATTCGAGAACCAAACATCGATTCCACCCTATTTTTATGTTCCATTCGGAGCCAGATCGCAGAGATGTCCAGTATATGAGTTTTGCCAGGCTTTAAACGCTAGTTGCAATCCATCATCTGGTTGCTCAATTCACGTGGAAGCAACTCTGTCCGGACAATTTTTCAGTGGGAATCCAATGCTTGTCCCAACTAAAGAACTAACTATCCAGATTGTGCCAAAGAAGAAACTTCGATATTCTAGTGTGAAAAGAACTGATCGTAATTGTTGGAGATAGATTTCAGTCGTGTTGCTGCTCTGAGCGTACATCTAAATGTAGTTTATATTTCACAAGTTCTGCATTCACAAAATGGATCATTTCAATGCAACAAGTGAAAGTACAATTCTGAAAAGAATGGTTAATGATTTAAGTACACTCATCTTCTATCATTTACATTATAAAACATTTTGATAGCTTACAGGGTCTTTCCAGTTCTACAGTCTAATCACCATACCTACATCCGGCATCAACTAATTTTCCTTTAGGCATATACCCTGCCATTGTATCTAACTATAGAGTCATAAAACATGACAAGAACCTGGTCTCAAAACTGCAGCTCTAGCAGTTAGCTGGCCTTGAGTATTTTGGAGGCAGAGATGGACACCTTTCATTCATATGGGGATATGGGTCCAGAGTATTATACTCAGGTAATTCCATTCGGTACTTCCCCTTAATCTGGCAGTAAGGGAGCTTCACAGTGTCCCCATCATTGCACCACTTAGGCAGGCGGCTTGAATTATTCTCAAAAAACCTGAGTGTGTAGGCATCTTTAATCTGCAGTTTCAGCAGTAGATCAATTAGCAGAAATCAACCACGAGATGGTCTTTTACATTACTTAACAGAATTTTACTCATTTTCAAATAAGTATGAAATTTTTAATGTGCGTTGAAGACAAAATCATCGATCTCACGGGCAACATTTTCTGACCCAATGACAATGACTAAATTCAACAATTCTGCCTTTTCAAGGACCAGATCATATCTTTAAATTCTTCCCTCTGTAAATAATTGATAAAAGATAGTAAGAACAATGACTAAATTCAACAATTCTGCCTTTTCAAGGACCAGATCATATCTTTAAATTCTTCCCTCTGTAAATAATTGATAAAAGATAGTAAGACAGCTAAACACGTCAGCTCTAGCTCAGATAGCCTAGGATCAGGTGGTTGTACTGAACCTAGCCCTTGTTGTACCATTGTGAAGCAAATAGAAAAATAACTTTATATTCTGATAAACGAAAATTAGCATTGTATTACAAATAGAGAATTCTTTATTAAATGAAGTAGAGATGGATTAATCTTGACAAAACTCACCGTAAATTCAGTGACTTGAATAGAGCTGGGAATTGGATCAAATAATCCTGCCTCCTTATACATTTCAAGAATGAAGGCAACACAGGATGTTGACTTCCCATCACTATAAATCCAATCATCCTGCTCAGGAATTGTCAGCAGTTCATCAAAGGACATTCCACGTTTTTCAGTTTCTACCAATACATCAGGAAGATCAAGGTCCTGCATAAGCACAAAACTACAGTAACTATTCATATACTATTGATAACAATTTTTATCTCAATAATGATCTTGCTTAACACGAGTTCCAATGAAAAAACACTTAATAATTGTCTGGACAAGTTAATAACCAGAGAATGGTTGATAAAGTTAAGCCATATTTTCTAGGTTTGGCTCATAAGGAATACATGGCATCACCATGAACGGCAAGGTGGTGAAATTATCATAAATGCATCAGATCTGAAATCTCAACTAAATGAAGTACATGATAGATGCCTGTATATCATTAACTGTCTTCAAAAGGTCACTAATATGAATTATGAAATAATTAATCTTTTATGCACGGAAACACCATGAATTCAAAACATATTTCAAAAAATTAAAACCTTAGAAATGCAGTATGACAGAGAAACCTATCTTCACAGTACCTTAGTTCCTAGTCGCTTATTCAAGGCTTCATTCCACATGTTAGCAGCATATGCAGGCTGTATGTGGTTCCACATTGTCATAACAGAAGCAACCTGGTAGGACCAGAAAGGTAGCGGTCAAAACCTCAAAACTAAGAAACTTTCTTCATTGCATCAAAAGCTACTGCATGCACTCAAGGGACAGAGCACAACTGAAATTATATGCTCCCTCAAACAGGTTATTTTATACATGACATTCAGAGATAAAAACTTTAATACCAGATGAGCATCCAGTGGGGGTGGATAGTTTCCGTCTATAGTGTCAATCCAGCTAAATATCATGTTGTGATAACCATAAGGTTTTCCATCCATGCTTAATGCATACTCCCATGCAGCAGTCTCATTAAACTTAGCTTGTATATCAGGATGCAAAGGAAGCAATGCAATATGGGGGTTGGAATCATCCTTGTTGACCTCAAATTCCCACCATTCATCCCATGGTAATACAGCAATAATATCTTCCCCCTGCAATATGGAAAAAGATCACCTAAAATAACACAAAAAACTTATGCACATCTGCATAAATTTCCATCATGGATAAATGGCAGTTCATAACACACCCTGTTCTTGATTAATTAGTCACTCCAGTTTTCAATAATTCTGGTAAGTAGGATTTTCCACAAAGCAACACTTAAGCCCTATATATCCCCTGAAATAGGCTGTCCAAGAGTGAAATAGTCATTCTTGATAACGAGAAGCAGAAAATGATTTATCCAATTAGTTGTCTCCTAAAAATAAAACCCACTTTTAGTATCCTGTTGTGAAGAAAATGAAAGTACATTGATTAAAATGGCTTGAATTTAATGTAGAATGTTTAGTAGAAGCTAGGGAGAGAGAAGAGGGGAAAAGGTGGAGATAAATGATACATTTCGTTACAGCAACTAAAAAGAAGTTTGTTAATCAGCAAAGAGCCACCACCAAAATTGTTACAGAACTTCTTTTGCCATCTTAAAAAACCCCAAATAGAAACGCCACCAGTTGGATCAACTAAGTAGCTCCAGCAACAATGATCTACTATAGATTACAATCCAGCTTATCAGATTCCAATAATCCAGCTTATCAGATTCCCATTATCTAGCTTATCAGATTCCCATAGTATCATCACAATTTTGCAAGTCATAGAGTTTTACCTTATCATTTTCATGTCCTGATTCACCGACCCATAGCTTCCCCTCAGAATCCCTTAAGCAAACAGCAGTATGACCAGCATAAGCTCCACTCACCCACTTCTCCATAGTCTCAAAACCACCCCATCGTCCACGGATTTTTGATATTGCAAGGAAATCTCCAGAATTAATGTCATCAACACTGACATTTGTAATCCAAGGCTGAGGACGTGGTTCAAAGGAAGCTCCCATGTGCTTCTTGAGAAATCCAATGTTGGAGCTCTCCCCCCATCCAGTATTAGTGAATAAAGGAAAGACATCCCACAGTGCTGCAAGGGTTCCAAGCATCCCAGCTTGCATGAGGAAAATTGAAACTCCCTTGTTTTTAACCTAATTTTGAAAAAAGTGCAGTACTAACAGAAAATTAATGTGTGCATCACATAGAATCCAAAACATAAGGTGCGTCCCCAGTAATAGAAAATGCCAACTTACATATTCAAACTCATCTTTCCCTTCCCACTCTTTAAATTCCAATGTATGCTCCCGAGATAAAAAATAGTAATCCCATGTCACACGATATGGAGTGGCAAAGACATAAAGATCCATGCATGTCCAGCTATGGGCCTTGCTGACCTGGGTAAGCACAGAAATGTTTTTTCAAAATATTTCAAGAAGGACAGCTGTACTTCTCTTGCTGACTACATAAGAAACTGCAACAATAAGACTTAGGACTTCCATGGCACAATTACTAGGAAAGAAGCTTAATAGCAGCTTTAAAGCTAAACCCATTAAGGATGATACCAATATCTAGATAATGTCAATTGATTATAACAGGCAGCATGAGTGCAACAATATCAAGATTCCTAAGGAAAACTTGATTCTCATGAGAAATAATTAATGTATTTTATTTGCTTTAGGGAGCCAAAAAGTATTCGTAAAAAGTGCCCAAATACACAATTCTTAAGATTGCAAATTTTACAAAGTCTACCACAACCAGAGATAAAAGTAGAAAATATCCGTTAAAGTAGATCATCTAAGCTATCACAAACCCTGCAAGACCTTAGTTTCAGTTCTAAAAGTCTCCCTATACAAAGAAACTTGATGGTCCAAATTTCTCCCATCAAGAAATAGGTCAAATTCAGAGATTCAATTGAATAAAACCCAACTTACCGTACCTAATGTCCCAGGTTTAGAGAGAATAATCACAAAATTACTCGTAAAGAAATTATTTTGAACAAGACAAGTTCTGAACTTTAGCTATAAAGTTCAACTAAACAGTAAGTTTAACACACCTAATCATCCAAATTTCCACAAAACCATACAAAACAATCTGATTACTACCGACGAAGAATTTTTAAAGAAAAATATAAATTTTGGTAGGAACGCAACCATTCAAATTTACCCAAAAAGATACTGAGAAAGGAGCTCAAGTTAAGAAGTAAAACTTCAAGAAAATCAAAAACTAAAGTATACCCAGTACTTCAAAGCTCTGAAAAATAAGCATAAAGAAACCGAAAAAAAAACTTCCGACAGACCTTGATATGAAGCGTCCCACCACCAAACTCACTGCCAGACTTATTATGAAACTCCATCCAGGCCTTATTCTCGTAAAAACACGCGCCCTTCCACTCGACGGTGACATTCGGGGAGGAGGCAGCACCGACGAATGCTGGCAACAAGTCCACCGCACCATTAAGAGAGTTCAAGATTGGCCACGAAACCTGTCTCGGCAACAGAGGAAGCACGTCTCGAGGATGAAATGGGTATTTCAATGACTCAGTTGTTTTAGCTAACAAGACCGATAAGATTGCAAAAATCGTCAGAGAAATGGAAGAAGAAGAAGAATGCAGCTCCATGATTGAATGATTGGCAGGAGATATGAACTCACTTCCAGCCGTGTACTATACCAGTCTTTGATTGTGATTACTTTGTTACGATTTTGACTTTAATATCCTCAAACGGCGTCGCTTCATTCCCGTTCAGCTGGGAGTTCACAAATTTAAGACATGCTTGGGATTAAACTGGACTTTTGTCTGTAAACATGATTTTACTGTCAGAAAATTGATTCAAGGAATCTGAATTTGGAATCTGACGTGTTTTCTGAATTCATGTATTTTAGGTCAAAGAATTTGGAGGGTATGAATAATCTCAAAGAGAATAATATTACGTAAACCAGGTGTATTACTTTCCCGACTTGAACTGTATTGCTGACACCAAAAGGGATCACGGAGGAATATCTAGATGCTTCACGATTTGAATATTCCTTCTCCTTTTGCTTTGCCCTACAGTTCCTGCTTGCAGAAAATTACTAAAATCCCAATATCGACCCTGCAACTTTATCCTTGCTCATGGCTGGCCATCAACCACCGAAGAAATGTAATAATTGTTTGTCAAACATTTCGATACGAGAACAACCAAAACCAATATTTTAATCAATAGACCACCACCACCACATAATTATTAATGATTACTTCCTTAATTAGGTTAATTTGTGTCATTGATATAGTAATTAAATTGTAATATAAATGAGTAAATGAAACCTCAATGTTTTGGCAATCCTATTCCTGCCGTACAAGGGGACAAGGAATGCATTGACAAATTGGAAACACGAATTCGGGAGAAGGCAAAAAGCCTTGAAAGTGATTGTGTGCCAGAAATTCAATTCCAGGCACTAGAGATTTCCATTGCCCCACGAACCCTGTTTGCACACCACAATATTTTATTTGTTTTTATCACTTTCCCTGTGGAAACGCATTACTGTTCTCAGCCAGTCATTCGTTTGCTGGACGTTTGTATATATACACACTCAATTCCAACTTGTATTTGATTTCTCTTTGAGACATCCTTCAATGGCTGTAATCCCTGATCATAAATACAGTTTAAGGTCCTTAGGACAAGTTCCCACGTCCGAATATCGGCACCGGAGCCATCACACACTTGTGACATGTTCAGCCCCTACTAGTACCAAGCTCAAGACCAGGTCCAACCCTGACCAGTTAATCATCGAACAAAGGCCACCAACTTCACCAACCCTGGTCACACCTCCTAGTGTTACCGGCTCTCCTCCCTTGCTCAATGACCCAACTATGCGATCAACTTGGGTTCATCGAGCTTGGGTTGCAACTGGGTGCACCACTGTGATCATTTCTCTAGCCAAGTCCGTAGTGGCTGCAGCCGGTTCCCATGTCTGGCTCGAACCCATGTTGGCAGGCTACGTTGGCTACATTTTAGCTGACCTGGGGTCTGGTGTTTACCACTGGGGAATTGATAACTACGGTGATGAATCAACGCTAGTTTTCGGTACACAAATTGAAGCATTCCAGGGTCACCATAAATGGCCCTGGACGATCACCAGGCGTCAGTTTGCCAACAATTTACATGCCTTGGCTCGTGCAATAGCATTTACAGTGCTGCCTATCGACATCTTCTGTAATGATTCAATCATTCATGGCTTCGTTGGTGTATGCGCAGGCTGCATTATGTTTAGCCAGCAGTTTCATGCGTGGGCTCACGGCACAAAGAGCAAGTTGCCGTCGCTTGTGGTGGCGTTACAAGATGCGGGGGTGCTTGTGTCGCGGTCGCAGCACGCTGCTCATCACAGGCCGCCTTATAACAATAATTACTGCATAGTGAGTGGAGTTTGGAATGAATTCTTGGATAAACAGAAGGTTTTTGAAGTATTGGAGATGGTATTGTTTTTCAAAATTGGTGTTCGACCCCGGTCCTGGAGTGAACCCAGCTCTGACTGGACTGAAGAGACTGGGCATTCCCAGCTCTCAAGTTGCAATCCACTGAGTTGAACGAATCCCAAAATCAAATTTTATGTCTACCAATATTTTTCTTATGTTTTTTAATCTAAATCTGCTTCATCATCGTGTTGCATTAGATTGTTAGGTGAAGCGGGAAAACAAAATGAAATCTCCTGCGATTCCGGATGAAAGCCCTTCGCCAAACAAGTTTATAAGTGAAATTCTCCTGGATGCAGAATGCGGGGCGACCTGATTTTAGAACACCTATTTATTTACAGCATTTTTCAACTTATGCGACTCTGCAGTAGATATGTTTCTTGTGCTCATTCACAACAATGCTTTTCTTGTCTTTTCCCTCCATACATTCGAGCTAGCTAGATTTATTTAAGCCATCGCGACTCGAAATCGCTACTGTCAATGTAATATGTTAATGTTCATAGATGAATTAATGGAAATGGACGAATTAGCCGCAATTGGCATGCTAAAAGCACTTGATGGTTAGAACTTAAAAAGCACAGGTATGCAAAATGATAAAAATCCAAGCATGAGTGATTGAGTGAAATTTTTGTTGCAACATCGACAAAATTTTCCACAAGGCAAGATCCAAGAAACAACAATGTTTGTACCACCATCTTCTGGTGACAAGGGGACCTACAACTCACCAAATCCCACTACAAACCGAAGTGCCATGCTTAAATACAACCACTCCATTCCATCCAACCGGGCAGTAGCTTGTACCATAATTAAACCGTTAATTAACTACCACTTTGATTAACTATAAGCTAGTTACTAAATCCATGCGGCAGGCTGCTTTGAAGGATCTCCAGATATTGATTTGTTATCTTTCTCAGTTTTGATGTAACCTGTGAAGGAACTTCCATTATATAGAACCTAAGGTTGATGTTGCTGTGGCAACAAACACCTGAAGAATTCTCTGCCACACTTAAATTTGATAAGCAAAAAGATTATATGGGAGAAAAATTGACGGTCTAAAAGTCATGGGAAGAGAGATGTTATCGTCAACTGCTCATTTTATCTCCTTTCTAGTGTCTTTGTTAATCTTGAACGATGGCAGATATCATGTTCCTGCCAATTCTTCCTTAAAGGATTAACATATGTCCAATTAGATCATAACAATTACAAACTAGAATTAAAAAGAGTAAAAAGAAAAATAATGATTTCTTGCACTTTAGTCTTTTGGGAATCCACAATACATATTGTGATGAATAATACATGATACTGAAAGAGAAAATATACTGTTAAGAATCGGCCACTATTGATGATGTGATGGAAGATACACATGGGGAACCAATAACGGCGTCTGCCATCTCTATGGCCATTGTCAATCATTGCAAGGCCTTCCTGTATTGACCAATTAAGTCTTTTTGAGTCCCATGGACACAACTAAGTCTGCTTCAAATGGAGATAAAGAAAATGGCAATATGTGGTGGCTGCAACAACTTACCTCTAATAAAATATCAAGGGCATCAATTGCACGACCAGATGTCCAGGAAAGTCGTCTCTCTACCTCTTCAACAGTTACAAAACCTTGAGCCTGATAGAACCAAAAGTGCCATGCAATCAGATATTTGTTCAATTTGCTATATGTACCACAGGGTTCTATCTTGAATATAATCAACAGAGAGTTCAAGGAAATATAAGGAAAGGAAACACAGATAGAGAATGGATGTAACCTGGGCCAACTCTAAAATTTGATTATGGTCTTTGTTCAACTCAGTCGGAACAGACCGAACAAGCTTTTTCTTTCCAACAGAAATCACCTCAAAACCACTACCCAGTACCTGGATAAATTAGTAGACTACATATTAATAAAACACCATACATTCATGTATTTGAAGCCATTCTAGCATCAATATAACACATATCCATTACAGACTGCAATACCTTCAGTTTGCTTATAGCACGCAAACAGTCATCTTCAGACACAGCTTCACGATCACTTTTTCTTCGCTGGCGAAGCAGATTGCAAAGTTCCTGCAGGTTGATCAGTCCTCCATTATGGGATCTAGTTGCCAAGCAAATCTCAACAATTTGCACCCCTGTCTAGGCAATTTGTCTTGTTTATTAACTTCTTACAACATCATTAAAACATTCTATCACATAATGAATCTATGCCTTTCAATAACTAGGAGCAACTTGAACGTGGATGATAAAAACTGGAGGAAGCAAGTTGTAACAATTCATAAACTAAGATTTAATGCACCATGTACAGACTAAGATTTTATGCCCACGACAGACTTGTAGCTGCACCTCTGAAAAGTTCAGATGATTGATTTTCAAAGGCTTCCCAGTTTGTTGTTAAGAAACATAAGTGCTGGACAGACACAAGCATCCTGAGGTCACCAAATAAAGGAACAAGCAGTAGTTAATCTACAGAACAGAAATCTTAGGGCAGTTATATATGTATTAAACCTCTGTAAGAGCTTTAGACTTATTCCCAAGAGTTACCAATACCATCAATGTAGTAACTGACAGCACACACCTAAAAAATTGCAATGCAAACAACAACAAAAGGAGTTATATATTCTTCCCTAGTATCTTAGTCATGCCAAACTAAAGGTTACATATGCAAATGTTAACCTAATTAGGACCAAGGGTTTGCATATGCATGCAAATTCTTCTACCAACAATCAATATTATGTTACATCTGAGGAAAAAGAAATTCATAACTCATGAGACATTAACTATAACTCAAGAAGATAATACTAACCAAGTTCATAGTAGAAGTCACCAATCCCTAACAGCTCCGCCCAAAAACCCTTATTTGAGGCCAGTGGATCCACCCCCACTTTAGCACACATCTCATGAAACTGTGACCTGAATGTGGGGTTCTTGCGTATATCATTCTGTACCACAAACCATTTGAAATCTCATCTCATAATTTCACATTTTTCCAACAAACCAAACACAATTTCAACTGACATTAAACATTTCCCATACGAAACATGAATTCAATTCACATTCCCTAAGCTTAAATAATCATAAGCACCAACGAGAAGTCTTTTCTTTCACCTTATCACTATGCTGTTACTACTCAAAAGCAAAAATATGCACAAACAAACTCCCCTTATCACAGATGTAATGTCCATACACTGTCATCAAAATTTAACCAAAATTTCAAAAAATTTTTGCCAGTCAAAACCCAAGTTATCAACAACAACAAGAAGGAGTTGTGAAAAAGGAAATAAGGATTTTACAAACTCTATAGACCCCAACCCCCCCCCAACAACACCCCCCCAAAAAAAAAGAAAAGAAAAGAAAGGAGAGAGAGTAGCCAAATTGATGAAATTTAGACAGAAAAAGAAAAATGGACCTTGTGTTTGCGAGCAAAGTCTTCGAGCTGCGAGCGAAAGGTAGCAAGCTGTTCTTTCATGAGATCGGTTCTTAATTTTGCTACATTTTCTCCCAACTGCCGATATTGATCCTGTAGAAAATATATATCATGTAAACATCCGGACATTTTAAATTAACAATTATTAGATTTGACAAATACAAAGGCAAGAATAAGAATTCGAGCAAAGATCAAGGCTGTTAGCTAATATTAATTTAAAATAAAATCAAACCCTGGCTGCAGCTGCGGTCTGCAAACCGCCGATTCCCGGCCTTCTTCTCATTCTTCAATTTATCAAAAGAAATATTTCTTCGTTGTCGTTTTTGGTTGGTATTGGGAAATTTCGTAGTGCCGTTGCAGCAGACGACTAGCTTTCGTCTCGTCCCACTGAAATGAATCCAGAAGTCAAGCTCAATCAATTCACTGTTATTATTATTATAAATAAAGAGGGCGTAGCCGAATATTCCTTTCCTCCTGTTGCGAAAATTCATAAAATCATTTTATTTTAATAATTATTTAAATAATTAATAATTAAATTAATTAATTAATTTTAAATAAATTTATTTCATTATTTTTAAAATAATATTAAATAATAAATAAATATTAATTTTTTAAATAAAAATTATTGTAACATACATTAATTAATTACAATCAAATAATAAATTATTTTGTATAATTAATTTTTTACGAGATATTTTATTGGTTTTAATATTTAATCGTAAATACAATGTGGTTTATTAATTATGGATAAATCAATTTTGTACATACACATACAACTGCAAGATCCAAGGCTGAGAGCTAACAAAATAGATTTCCCCCTTTTGGCTTTGGGTAATCTCTCTGCAATCTTCTATTGAATTTCACCTCCATTGTATGAAAAAGAATGCAATGCTTGCAGTGATTATTGCTTTAAATTTCTCAACGTGAACACTGAAAAAAATCCAAAATGGTTTCCTGTTCAATCTCAGTTGCTGGGCAATTCTGCATTGTCTGGGAAATAAGCTTGAGCTAGTTATGTTGATACTCCTGTCGCTCCCTTTGGTATCAAAAAGAGAAAAGCAATTGGAATGAACGTGCAGAGGACTTGGATAGTGATGCCCAAAAGAAGGTTGTCGAAAGACCCTGAAGAAATGTGCAGAGCTGAGGCCAATCCGGCACCAACAAACGATCCTATTGTGGAACCAAAGTTGTTTATTGACATGAAAAGGGCGAAGAGAGTTCCTTCAATTCCATGTGGGCACAATTGTCCGGATAATATCAGGAATGGCATGAACCTGCAGTTGCATCAGCAAACATAGTAAGAGCGTGATGGAAGAGAGTTCATTCCTTACAAATGGACGAACGAAAGTGGATAAATGCATATCTATATATATATATGTATATATAAAAGGAGCTAATTCATGGATATTTCAACCAAGATATTGGTGTAAGCTTGATGGTGAGTTTACAAAAGCAACATGGAACAAGCCCTATATGCACATACTTGAATTGATTAACTGCATCAGCGGCAGCGGATCCATACATCACAATGGTCTTGTCTGAGATCCCGAAGGGAAGATTCATTCGAGACACTAGAACCAAATTAAGGATACTCAAGATTGACAAACCAACTTGAGTCCACCTGCATTTCATTTATAGATCACGGCCAAGCAGGGTAAGCAATTTAAGAGAAATGACAAACTCACCCAAGATATACGAACAAAACACTAGGTACTTACAATAAAATTCTTCGCAGCTCCATCGTTTTTAGGTAACAGTTGTAAGTATAGGTTCCGAGTATTAGGCCTGCCCATCCAACAACACGTGCAGTGCCCAAAAAGGATGCTTCCAAATTCAAGATCTCGGTCTGGTAGTAGAACATGACAGTTGACAGGTTTGGAATGGTTACATGTGCTAAGAAAAACCAAGTCATTGGCCTGAATCCAAGAGCAAAATAAAATTACAAGTACCATTATTAGAATGATTCATCAAAAACAGAAAATGGCAAAGCACAAAAAAAGGGACCTAAAATGCATAACAAAGGTCTTGGTAATTACCTCAAGATCACTGGCTGTCTAAATGCACTATACAAACTGTAAGTGGCTGCTTTGAGAGAGTGGTACCATTGTAAGACCAGTGGCTTGCCCCTTTCAGGAGAATGAGATTTACTGGTCTTAACCACTTTCTTTTTCTTGTTCTTCTTGTTCTTCTTTCTTTTCATTGTGCTCCTATTGGACTTCTTCTCTGATAAACTATCTTCGTCCAAAATACTATTATTCCCATTCACCAGATTATAGCCATTTGCATTTGAAACCTCCAGCAAAATTTTGGTGCCTTCTGGATTCTCCTCCACCAAACCACATGATAATAGCTGTATGGTTGGCAGTACAGTGAAAAGAAGAAAAATTATATCTATCTCCAAGTTGGATAAGGCATATCCCCCTAACAAACTTCCACATATTCCACCAAAAGCCATTGCCAACCAAGATACCGACTGCAGGTCTCCAGCATATAAGGCCCTGATTTAAGTGTAGTCGTGAGTGTATATATATTCTCAAGGACATGAAGAAATGTGTTTACTATGCAAGACATTAAAGGAAAAAAATAAAACATAAAAGAGTAGTTCTTATCAGAAAAAATAATCCATAAACCACAATTAGATAGAAATAACACATTGGGTGGATGGAGTTGAATGTCACTTGCTCCAAATATTCTCGCCAGACTTGCAGACTAATCAATTTACAATTTTAAGTTTGTGCAATTAGGTAAGTAAAAGAAACTCAATATGAGGACATACCGCTCAGATCTTACAGCCTCAGCAATCATTGCATCAACTACGACATCTGCCATGGCAGAGCCCAAGTTTTGTGCTGTCAGTAAAACTGTTAGGTGCCAAGTAGAACTTCTTCGGTATGCATCTAGGCCGAGAATAAGCCATGGCACCAGGGAGAGAACAGTTGCAATCACTAGGTATGGAATCCGTTTTTTCCCTTTAATTGGAATACAATCAGACAAAATCCTGCACATTAAACAGAAAACAAATTCAAATATATAAAACAAAAACACAACATAATTTCTTAGACAGTTTGCAACTGGGCACTGTGACAAATGCATCGTCTCTAAAACTAAATTTTCTATGTTCATGTATTACTATACATATTTGTTAATACACAACAATTAGCATAACTGTGTGGTATAACCTGTTAAAGCTGCTCAGATACCCCAGAAAATCTATCACTGTACTATACAGAAATAAACTTTCTTACAAGTAAATGCTATTTTAAATGGCATTTTCATAGATTGTATGCGGACAGAAAATCATATCATGACTACACTGGAAAGTTATATATTTAATTTATTATGATTCACGACAAATGCCAAGCACCCCAAAATTGCTATGATATTCATACCCATACAAAGGCTTTATGCTCCATGGGAAAAATGCTACTGAAGTCACAAATTGGGAGGCTGAAGGTGACAACTGAAGCCTATCTTTCAACTGGTAGGAAACTGCTGTCCATACAAATGATCTGAAACCCTACATTCACATTTCCATGACAAAAGATAAAGTAAGGAGTATAAGGATGACAGCTGAAATAAGATGAACAAAATGTAGGGAAGCAAAAGTATCATGAACACCAGCTAGAATTCCTAATCAATCAATTCATCCCGTTAACCACCCAAAATCACCAATAATCCATAGGTCCTAAAGACCTCAGATAGCGAGATCAATAAAATCACCAATCAAAACATCCCATTAGCCCAAAAAACAAAATTTCTTAAAAAAAGATCACAGCCATTGATAAAAACCACAGGCCCGTAAGACAAAATTCCTCAAGAACAAAGAGATCGTGTCCAGAAATACAGAAACAAACTCATAAATGTGTTCAGAGGGATGAGAGAGAGGTAGTTGAAACCTGCGTGAAGTAAATCAGGCAAACCAGCCAGAGAAATGGAGCACCAAATGCTTTCTTCAACTGGCCTATCCATTGTTTCATCTTTTCTCTTTCGATAACCTCAAAACTCGTTCTCCCTGTGTTTTCTCTGCCGAGCAAATCTTTGTTTCATTCTCACTGAAGCTCTCTCCTTCTCTGTCTCTCTCTTTCTCTTCACAACCATGAATGCTACGTCTTCTCGTCATCACTTTTTAACGGTTTTCGTCTCGTTACAATTGATTTTTAAGGACGTTTATGCCCCCCTGCTTGTTTGACACTTGCAACCTGATCAACTTTCCCATTCATAACGGTTGTTCGGTCATTTAACGAATAACGGCCATTCGCAGAACACGTCAACACACCTATCCGTACTTGCCAAGTCAGCCCACTGGCCCACTTATTTGTCAAGTCAGCACACTCGCCCACTCATTTGCCGTTGATCAACCGTTTTGGTCACAACAGTGTCCGCGCTCAACGCTGGGATTTTGTGTTCCAGTGTTTTCTTCATTTCCATTAGATTATTGCACCAAAATAATCATAATAATGATTTCCTTTTTAGATAAATATTTAATGGGCCAGAACGAGCTATTAATTTAATTTTAAGACAAATTTACGTAATTTTTAACTAATTAATAAATTAATATACTTTTGATAATTAAGAAACCATATGTCTAATCTATGACTAAAACAGGATGATCAGCATTGTTGGTTACTTGGCTAAGTGTTGGTATGATATACCAAGTTATCAGACAGTACCAGTAACACATCTGAACCACGCAATTCGAAGGCCTAAAAGATTGCAGATGGTAAGAGAAGGCTTTAGCATATTATTCGGCGTCATGTATTACAGTTTGCAGAAATGTAGAAGTTTGTGATGGCCAGGTTGAGGTTGTCACCAGTAATAATATCATGGTGAGACCTAGGCCATACAAAATACAATCATGAACATCTCTTGCTCATTTTCTCTTCTACTTAATGCAAGCATAGATTTTGATTTATTATGTATGAATATCAGAAAAGATATACACACCAACATTCTGAGTTTCAAATGCAGTAAGTTGGCACGCTACCATGTCGATACACAAAAGGTCTCACAGTGTGAAAATAACCTGACGGATGATTGTAGGTGAACTTGACCCCAGTGCTGCCTTCCCCTAGATGTGTGCAATGTTCATGGAAACTGCTAATGGGTCGTGCCAGACATGCATCCCAGCGGTTGCTCTCAGGCATTGTCTCTGCTACTGTGTACATTCCTTTAGCATTTGTAAATGCTTGATAATTTAAGACTTACCCAGATTTTGTTATGCAAAGAACAGCAACCTCAGCACCTGCATCAAAAGCATTCGACCTCTGTTTCACCTCATTGAGCATATGAACATGCATCAATGAAAAAACATGATTCCTAATTCCATCCTATCCAGCAGCTACGATTTTTTTAGTAGTCTTCAGTGAGATTTCACATCTTTGTAAAGTTCTTAGGAAAGTTGGGAATAAGTCCATTATAATTCATTCTCTTTGACACATGAAGGCAGAATCTAACTTGTAATACTTCATTCACTTTAGCACCAGAAGGCAAAATCTGGCGTGAAGGACAATTTTTACACAACATATCTTTGTAGCATATAAATAAACTGTATGCAGCACACCAATATTAGTATGCAAAAAGAATTAAGTAAATCCAAAAGTTTTGATATAATTATCTTTTTTATTTCAATAAATTCCCAAAAATTAGTCTCTTATTACAACATAAGACCAGTTAAGATAGAATACGCTGCAATTTTGGTTTCACAGCAACAAACATAAGGACAGATGATTAAAGCCAATTTCACCATAACAATATAGTAATTGGCATATTATCTCTAACATCAAACCTTTGAAGTTAAAAAAAAACCTACTATTAACCGTTCATAGTGAAGTTATCATTATGTGAAGTAAATAAACTGAGCTAGCAAAAAGACAAACATAAACCAAAATAAAAAATTATAACTTGTCAATTTCTAACCCCAAAGGAGTCCACCAGAGTAAAAGAACACGATTGATTTAAGAGTGGGTTTGGTTAATGTGTGTGCACACATTTTTTCCTAGAAGATTTATCTAGGAAAAACAACAGTCTCAACTTATAATATACCACCACTACCAGATATTTCCCAAGTTCTGTGTAATGAATGATATTCAACTTTGACATAAATCACAAATCTTATACAGGATAGGAAGTAACCGACAAGATTTATCTAATTCCTGGCAGCAATTGAATTGCTTCAACGTAAATACAACAATAAATCTACCACAGAGGTAAACATCAAGAACTCAAAAAGAACAAGGCTTAGCAAACCCAATAATTTACCAACCGATGAAAAATCACAACTCAAAGACAAAACTTAGAACAAAATATTAACTAAACAAGGCATAATTTTACAGAAAATGCCCAAATACAGGCGATGCATACAACGACATTCTGACTATAACCAGTGACAAGCTAAAAACAAATCACTAACTACAGACGAACCAAAAACAGAAAATTTAGCCTAACTCAGCAAATTATATCAGCAAACCATGAAATACAAAAAAGTAACCATACAACATACGATCATCAACAAACAAAAATGATCTATGTTTATAAAGTCTGAGAGAGAGAGAGAGGGAACAGACCTTCCAGAACATGGTCTTCAGGTCCAATAGAGGAATCGCCACAGACATCACAGACGACTCTCCCGTGAATCTCGCCGGTCCAAGCTTCAACATTCGATGCAACAAATGTTAAGACAAAAACAAAAAGACCCGTCACCAGTTTTCTCTTCTGTGATTCCATAACTATTGATTTTTGAGCTAACCCTACCCAAAATCATCCAAACACTCACCCAACACAGCTTTTGGACATATTCATGCGGACGCTTTGCTGGCTACATCTACCGGGTCAAACTTTTGAGTAAATTACTCAAAAGCCCCTCCATTGGTTTTATATTCAATCTGGGAGTAATATAATTTAGCTATTTTACAGGGACTAACAATGAAAAGATTCTTTCTATTACGCCCTTTACAGTGGCAAACTAAAAGCCCCAGCTTCGACTGTTCTAGCTGTCCTTCTCTACGCCGGATAGTCGTAGATAAAGAAGGGAAAGTAACACTTAAATCCACTGTCTTTTCGTTCTTCCTCAATGGTAGTTGATGGGTCGAACAATCTGTTCCCTCTTATTCTCTATATCGGCCGACTTTTTCACTGATCAGAATAGTCGCGTATGATTTATCACTTGGTATTAGCAGTTACATAGATAAGTAATGTAATTTCAGTCGATCTATCATATGGTTTTCAAATTTTTAAATTTTCGTTTGTGGGTGCCTTGACTAGGTGTTTTATGCACTTGAATAGATTCTGTTGGCACTTGTCAGTTGCTTCTATCTTTTTATGGAAATTTGATTTGGCTTTTTTGTGAAAAGAGTTTACTGTTTAAAACCACTAAAGTAGGAACTGATTTGTTTTACCGAACAATTTGTACTGAGGAGTGAGAAGTGTTTTTACATGTTGTAGTTTGTCATAGGTTCCACATCCCTGAGATGAATGCCATGCAATTTAAAAGTAGTGGCCTGAGCTTTGATGATTCAATGATTCTGAGGGATGTGCATTATTTTTTCCGAGTATTAATGAATGCAACGCTTGTCTTATTGTGGTGCTATATCATTAAGTCATCATAAATTGGATCGTGCTAGTGAATGGATATAGAAGTTGGATGCATGGCCGAAGATGGACCAGAGGCTGGAGAATACGTTTGGCAAACTGCTGTCATTGTGGTTGCTTTGTAGCACTACCTCGAAAGAGTTTCACAATTTACTGAAGCAGTTGCCAGATCTCAAAATATATAGCTGCTTGTGCTCATTTTCTTTCAAGTTGATGCCCTTTATATTCGCTAATTCTCAAGGCCACCAATTATTCGTTTTAAATTTCTGATGCAAACAGTGTCTGTTTGTTCTAAAGGCTGCAACCAAGTTTGTTGCTCGAGAAATGAACTTGGATTTTCTGTTTATAAGCTGTAAGCTCCCCAAACCATTCAGAAATTGATGATAGTATGAGTAGCCTGTGAGTTAAGGTCTGAATATATCATTTCAGAAGGGGTTTCAAATTTTAGTTTCTGTAGAAACAAGAATCCTGCTGGAACTTGAGCTGTGAAATTTCAAGTGTCCTCTGTTTTAACTGCATCATATCCGTACAAGGTACAGCGAATTCCCATGAAAGAGACCAAAATTTCTGAGGAAGAAATCAAGATTAATGAAAACCAAAAATCGGGATATAATCAGCAACTCTGAAAACCAGAAATTCTTAGCCATACAGGATTCTGGTAGATAATTTGAACACCAATATCACACACGAAAAGGAGAGTGCTCGAAAATTTTCAAACCAAAGCACTGCAAGCATCACACGTGTTCATGTAAAACATCCGAGTATAACATTCCGAAAGCAAAATCAGATAAAAGGTCCAAGTGCAATTATCATTTTCGCTAAGATCAATCCCTAGTCCATGATATTAAGTGCTGAACATACTTGTAGCAAAAGTAGAAGAACTACAGCAATTTCTTGTACCATGTTAAAGAAGGGTGTTCAATCTAATACTATGACTCGCCTGTTATGACCAAATGTTGCTGCTTTTATTTTCGTAAAGATCCTCTCAAGCCTACTAACCCGAGCTTCCAGATCCAGATTCTCTAACTCACAAGCATAGTTCTCGCCATCTCTGTTGCTGCCCTGGTTCCTTGCCATATCATGACCAGGACGGCTAGTTCTACTCCTAGTCTCATATGCCATAACTGCCTCTAATCCACGAGGAGCAGGTTCATACTGCATAGCCTTTTCTTCCAATTCAGTCAGTGGCTGAATAATTTTAGCGGCCTCGCCATCTGCAATTAAAGAGGAACAAGTTCGGGCTTGAGATGAATTTTCACGGTCCCAAACCTTTGTATTCCGAGCATCATTCAGTTTTTTGCTGGATTGCAATGATTTTGTTATGGCCGGATTATCTTCCTTAGCTGAAACCATTGCTTTTACAAAATTAGATTTGGGAGGGAAACCTGGAGGCGCGGGGGAGTTATCCGCTTCCTTTTTTACTATTAGACTTAGTGGTAGCATTTTTGAAGCTAATTCAGCAGAAGAAGATTCATCACTAACTTCCTTATTTTCTTTTGAGGTCTGCACTGGATTTTTAGTTTTCTTGAGGGTAGAACCTGGAGCAACAGAGGCATCAGTATCTCTCCTCTTCCGTTTTGAAGTCTCTGGTGAATTTTCCATATCACACAAAGGACCAATGAAGGCACAATTCACATCCTTCGTTGTGTCCAATCTCCTTGGAGTTATCTTAATCCTTCCAATGAAGTTCCTTTTGTTTGTTCTTTTTGACCTCTGTGCTGTTACCTTAAAATATGAGAGGTCATCGCCTTCCATCATTTTTTTTGGTCTGTGTCTTTTTGATCTCCTCGCTGTAATCCCAGAACTAGAAGAAATCCATTTCAGGGGCAGAAACCCCCCACTTGCAACATGTCGACGTGACATCGATTGCTTCCACCACTCCAAGTATCGGATTGTAACTTCAGCCTCATAAAGCCGGGATGGAATATACAGATTTGCATAGCTAATTGACTTGCTGTAATGACTCCATGCTGCACAAAGGGTGTCTTCGGCTTGGCTAACAAAAGCTGGGAGGTCTTGGTCCATTCCAAATTGCATTGCTACTCGATGTGGAAGATACTGCTCTAAACAGTCAAGACCAACGAGCTTAGAAATCCTCAAGCATCGAACCCATGACTGTAATTCTTCAGACAAATCAGCATCAACCAATACCCACATTTCCTTTTCTTCATAAAAATTTGGCAAATTCCAGTTTTCCACAGTTTTAGCATAGGGACGCCAATCAAAATTCTCTTGGGCTGAATCCAGAACTGTCCTCACATTCTCAACTCTGATCATTATCTTGTGCCACTGAGCAAATCTTGACTCGCCATTTTTTATTAAATTAGGTTTTGGTCTCAATTCTATAAACCTCTCCCATACCCAAATTTGTACTAACTGAAATGGTGACGATATAGTAACTGCTAATTTACGGTCTTCATCCTCCCAATTGTCAATCTCAGGTAAAGTAACAATCTTTTCTCTCAACAAATCCAAATCTCTATAAATGCTAGCAAGAACAGCCGGCGCTAGTGCAATTCTAGTCCCTCTAGCTAAATGCACGGCAATAGGAAAAACAGATTTGACAATTAAAGAGCAGGAGCTTGGGAAAACGAACCTTGACAACCACAAGGCAAGAAATGCTTCGTGTTCGATTTCACTCTCACTATCCATGAATTTGTTCATCCACGAACTATGATCTGACTTCCTAGTTGCACTCCTGTTCAGTTCCTTTTTCGCTTGGTCTAATTTATCTTCCACAGCCTTCATTGCATCTTCTTTAAGGCGGCTAAAAATGGGACACCCTAACACTGAGTATCCTGAAATCATCACATCTTCTAGCGTAATAGTAGCTTCACCCCAGGGGAAGATGAAACTTTTAGTCTCAGGGCACCATTTCTCTGCAAGACCAAGAACCAAATCATAGTTTCTTCGTATTTCATACGTGGAATTCAAGATTGCTTCATGTATACCAGCTTTCTTCCATGTAGACTCATGCAAAGCGGCCATCTTTCCAACCCATATTTTCCAATGTCTTTGCGGTAACCTCCATCCTTGAAATTCCGCCTTTAAAGGCCATTTTTTTGGCTCAAAAGTTGATGTTGTAGCGGAGAGGCAGTGAGAAGGAAGCTCCAAAACGGACCCATCAATGGTGTTTATTTCATGTTTGAAGAAATGGGCTAGTCTCTTAGTAGGGTTTCCACCACCCTTTAATGAAACCATCAACTCTTCTCTCATTTCAAAACCAACTTCTGATGATTCCTCCATCGTTAAAATTTAAGAATGATGCTCGAACAGTTGTCAACCGAAATGGGTTTGTGGGTTTTGTCACTTGGGTGTTTGTACAGCATATAATATAGAAAGAGAGAATAAATGTCATGAAACAACTTCGGTGAAGATCAACGACAAACTTTAGCAAAATTTGAAGCCTTGCTTTCCATTTAGTGGCACAAATGCTTATGATTCACGTTCCCGTCGGTGTGTTTTTAGAATTAAAAAGGAAAACTTGCAGCTCCGCAAACTTACGAAACTTTGAGCTGTACGGACTCCTTGAGATAGTCTACCAGACGTGCAGCCATTGGGCTATGGTTATATTTTTCAATATACCATTAAAAAATAATTTTTTTTATAATTACATTATTGGAAAAAATGAGTTTACATGTAATATTATGTTTGTGACATTTAAGGAAACTCGTATAACCATCGATATCAAATGTGTTGGAATTCATAATATTACTCTTGTAATATCATAAAACCTGTGATTCAAAAATTTAGCCCTCTGAAATCTGACAACTTCCCTTGCTTTTCGAGTCACCCCCACTTACCCATTTTAGCATTGAGAAAAAGTTTTGGATCCTCTTGACCGCAACTAATTATTTCCATTCTATTTGCTTCAACTGGAAAACAAAAATGGATTAACCATCATCAATGTACTGCTTTCCGGCTAACAAAGCGCTTCTATGTTTCATTATGTACTCCAATTCATAGAAATCTGTTGGTTTTTGAGTTCATAAAACCACCACTCTCGTCACATGGCATACTTACCTGTGCTCATTTTTTGTCACGATGCTGCTATCGTAGGCTGTTTAGCTCTTGGGGCTATTTAGCTGTTCTTTTACATCCAAATATACAGTGTTTTGCATTTCTTAAGGTAGCACCAACCAAGGTTTTTCTTTCTTTTCTTTTCTTTAGATTAATGACCTTTTTTAACCTTGCTAGATCAAATTGGTTATAGCACAGCTGGGAATTCTTGTTGAACTGTATCTTCTTCTGTTATATTTGACAGAAAATCCACCCACATATGTCACTAGTGAGAACCGAACCCACCTCTCATGGTGACTTATCACCAATTTAGTGGGTGCTTTCCAAGCAGCAACCAAGTTGACAGTTCCAGAAATGAGTGTGGATTGGTCAGTGTGTGTCTATGAGCCGTAAACCTTCCAAGCGATTCAGATATTAATGCGTTAGTGTCCTTGCTGCATGGTTTGGTGTACATATGAAGTTTTCTAATTCTTTCTCGGTAAGTTTATGGTCATATTGATGGAATTTGCCAGGCCAATCCTCAGACACATCTAACTTCTTATCAAAGATCAGCATTACCACCAGTATCCTGTGTCCATGTTGAAGCAGATAATGAACAGGCTCAACCAAGTCTGAAGCCTGCAATAATAGAAAGGAATTTTAGGGTTTACTGATTTTAGCCATGTAATATTCCAATTGACAATTTTGGACACTAATGCTTCCCTACAATCAGGAAGACCTCAAATTTTACTAAATGTGTAACATGCATCAGATCGCATCTACACATAAAACATTAGGGCTAGACAGAGAATATAACTGTTCAGTAAATATTACAAAATATGATCGTTATCGGGTGTTATTGCAGTTAAGACTACTCTGCAAATTGTTATTATGTTACAAATCCAAAATAAAATGGTAGTAGCTGAATCTAACATGTTCAGCCTAAGTTCTAAAACTACACTTGTATTATTATGAAATTGAGTGAACACATTCTGATGCTAAGACTGGCCTTTTATAACCAAATGTTGCGCTTTTAGCTTTGCAATGATCTTCTCAAGTTTAGTAACCCGGTCTTCTAGTTGCAATGCTGGTCTCTCACTTGCATACTTGTTGCTATCTCTTTCACCACCCTGGATCCTCATCATATCATAAGCTGGACCACCCGCTTTATTATCAGTTGAACCTTCCATAGCTGTTTCTGATCCAGCCTTAACTGACTCATTCTGCATAATCTTTTGCACTAGTTCTGCGTGTGATTCAATAATTTTAACACCCTCGCACTCTGCAGTTGAAAGAAAAGTTTCAGATTGACCTGGAAAATTCTCACCATTACTGACCAGTCCATTCCACAATCCATCATGCTTCCTCGCATATTTCGGTTGTTCTGCAACAGTCATCTTATCAGCGTCTCCCTCAGTTAAACCCGTAGCTGCTACCGTAATAGATTTGGGTGGAAAACCGGGAGGAAAAGGGGAAGCATCAGCCTCTTTTTCTTTTGATGTCTCAACAAATTTTTTGTATTTCTTCAGAGGAATACACGGAGAAGCAGAGGAATCAGAATTTCCCTTCTTCCATTTTGATGTATTTGATGACATTTCCAAACTCTTCAAAGAAAAATTAGGAGGAATAGAGGCAGCATCCCCTTTGTTTACTCCATCAAAACTCTTTCGCCTTCTTTTAAAGCTTGTGATAAAGATCCGTTGCTTTGCCCCTTTCACTTTATTTGGTGATTTCTTAAGACCTGAGGAAATGTTGCCATCCTTCATTCCTTTTGCTTTCTCTGGGGTCTTCTTAAAACCAGTGAAACTGATTTCTTTCTTTGCTTCTGATATCTTTGAGATCTTCTTACAACTAGCACTTTGCAGACGAGATAGTGATTGCTTCCACCACTCCCAGTATCGGGTTGTAACATCTGCCTTATAAAGCCCGGTGGGAATATGCAAATCTGCATAATTGATTGGTTTATTGTAAATTCCCCATGCAATATAAGCACTCTCATTTGCCCGAGCAACACAAGCTGGAATATCTTGATCCATCCCAAATTGCATTGCTACTCGATGTGGAAGGTACTGCTCTACACAGTCAACACCAACTAGCTCAGAAATCCTCAGGCATCGAACAAAGGACTCCAATTCCTCAGACAAACCAGCATTAACGGATACCAGCATTTGCTTTCCTCCGTAAGACTTGGGTAAATTCCAGTTTTGCCCAGTTTCAGCATAGGGACGCCAATCAAAACTCTCTTTGGCTGAATCCAAAACCTTCCTCACATTGTCAACTCTGAGCATCATCTTGTGCCACTGAGCAAATCTTGCCTCGCCTCTTTGTATCAAATTAGACTTTGGTCTCAATTCTATAAACCTCTCCCATGCCCAAATTTGCACTAACTGAAATGGTGACGATATAGTAACCGCTAATTTACTGTCTCCATCTTCCCAATTGTCAATCTCAGGTAAAGCAACAATCTTTTCTTTCAACAAACCCAAATCTCTATAAATGCTAGCAAGAATAGCTGGCGCTAGTGCAATTCTAGTCCCTCTAGCTAAATGTACAGCAATAGGAAAAATAGATTTGGCAATGAAAGAGCGGGAGCTTGGGAAAACGTACCTTGACAACCACAAGGCAAGAAATGCTTCGTGCTCGATTTCGCTCCCACTATCCATGAATTTCTGCATCCACTTACTATGCTCCGCCTTCCTAGCCGTACTTCTACTGAGTTCCATTCTCACTTGATTCAATTTCTCTTCTGTTTCCTTCAATCCATCTGTGTCGAGCCTGATAAAGACAGGGGAACCCAACAGAGAGTATCCTGAAATCATCACATCTTCTAGCGTAATTGTCGCTTCGCCCCAAGGAAAGATAAAACTTTTAGTCTCAGGACACCATTTCTCTGCAAGACCAAGAGCCAAATCATAGTTTCTCCGAATTTCGTACGTGGAATTCAAGATCGCTTCGTGTATACCAGCTCTCTTCCATGTAGAATCATGCAAAGCTGCCATCTTTCCCACCCATGTTTTCCAAGGTCCTTGCGGTGACCTCCATCCATGAAAATTGACAGTTAAAGGCCATTTTTTGGGCACAAAACTGGCGGGCAAGGAGGAAAGACAATCAGAAGGAAACTCGAACACTGAAGCCTTAATGGAGTTAACGCTAGGTTGGAGAAAATGGGCTAGTCTCTTTGTAGGTCTTCCAGCACCACTTGGTGAAATCATGAACTCCTCCCTCACTTCAAAACCAAAATCTGTTAATTCATCCATTGCTAAAACATACAAATGATATTTGAACAGGAATGGGTTTGTGGATCGCAAAAGGGAGAGTGAAGAGACTCTGCCTGAGACCAACAATGAACTTATCTAGGGTAAATTGAGAGGATTCGTGGGTAATGGCCTTTCATTTTCCGCTTCCGAAAAGAGGAAGATGAAGATAAAAGGTCCGCGACAGCATTTGAGTTTTAATAGTTGATTTTGTCAGAGTGGCTTTTTTCCTTTTTCCTTTTTCTTTTTGGTACATTTCTTGGTGTGGAAGAAATAAACACTGAAGCGAACTGGCTTTTTCTCAGCTTCCAATTATCGCATGAACTCCATTTCATGAGCTTTCAACATAGACATGCTTGGTATTGTCAGTGGAAGATATTTGGTGAACTGTGCAAGGCTTATGTTGGGTAATTTTGCAGATACACTGTACATAGGGCATGTTCCAGTAATAATACTCCTCTCAATTAAGAAAGGTGAGTCGCTCCAAATTACTCTCCTCAATTTCTTATCAACTCATCCGTTTTATTATTAACTTCTTGTGATGCCAACGAAAATTACTTTGTTACAAATGAAATAATCAAATCTCTTCAAAAATATTGCAGGTTATTCTACACAATTGTTATTTTGGTATGAATCTGTGAAACAAACTGGAAGGAGCTGAATCAAACATGTCTAGCTTAAGTCCTGAAATTACACTAATATCTTGTACCATGTTGAATATGATCGAACTCATTCTGTTGCCAAGACTGGGCAAATCTTTCTACTTTAAGCTTTGCAATTATCTTCGCAAGACTAGCAACCCGATCTTCGAGTTGCAACCTCGGTATCTTACTTGCATGCTCGTTGCTATCTCTTGGTTCTGCTCCCTATCACGAGCTGGATTATTGTCAGTTGAATCTTCGATGGTAGTCTCTGAGCCGACCTTAATTGGTCTATTCTGCATGATCTTTTGCACTACTTCAGTCTGTGATTCGAAAATTTTAACATTCCCGCACTCTGCAGTTGAACAAAAGGTTTCGGATTGACCTGGCATATCTTCACAGTTACCGACCTGTCCATTCCAAAAACCATCATGATTCCTCCTAGATTTGAGTAGTTCTGCAATGATCATATTATTAACAACTTCCTCGGTTAAATCGCTTGCTGCTAACAAATTTGATTCGGGAAGAAAACCATGATGAGAAAGGGAATCATTAGCTTCCTTCTTCGCTGCTAGACTCGGTGACAGCATTTTTTAACGTAATTCAGCATCGGCAGACACTCCCATTAACTTCCTTCTATTCTTTCGATGTCTCACCCATTTTATTGGCTTTCTTCAGAGAAAAATCAAGGGAAACAGAGGAATCAGTGTGTCTCTTCTTTCACTCTGATGTATCTGATGATGTTTCCAAACTCTTCAAAGGAAGACGAGGAATAGGAGTGGCTACTCCTTTCCTCATTCCATCAAATCCCATTTTCTTAGCTTTGCAGCTTGTGATATAGTTGCTTTGCTTTGCCCTTTTCTTTTTTTTTGGCGTTTTGTGAAAGCCTGAGTTAATGTCAGTTCATTCTTCCATTGCTCAAAATTACAAATGATGTCTGAACAAGAAATGGTTATGTGATTTACAGAGGGAAATGAAGAGACTATTCCTATGAAAGATGTTCACATACAACCAGGAGTCGACTTTGCCAGCTTCCTCTTTATCTTCATTACGAATTGGTCCTTCAGATGTTGAAACATGTTCGGTACAATTTGTAGGAAGAGGTGATCCACAGAGGTCATTGCCAACAAAACAGGACGCCTCAAAGCTTTGTAACTGAGTGCTTGAAGGAATTTTCCCCTGTCAAGTTGTTGTTTGATAAGATCAAAGCTTCCGGTATCTGACCATGGAATTTAATTGACTGAAGTCTGAGGATCATTGTTTCTGAAAATCCTTCTCCGATCCATGTTGGAACATTTTCAGAGAACCCATTTTCTCCAGTGTGAAATGTTACCAAGTTTCTACAATTTTTAAATGACAGTTATTGCTCCAGAAAGATTGCTGTGGCCATGATGCAAAGGTTGAAGGAAGAATAAAGCTCCAATCGAGGCTGGAAGGGTGCCAGTAAATTCATTGTTACCTAAATTCAGCAATATCAATCGTTGCCAATGCATCCAACAATCAGGTATTACTCCAGACAGAAAGTTGTCTCTAAGTTTGAGAATTTGCATACAAGAAATGGAGCATGGATCCAGTGAAAGCATTGCTGGAAAAATCAAGCGCACTTATACTAAACGGTGTAAAGGGCAATGAACCAGATAGATTATTAGAATTCAAGTCCAGTGACTTGAGGAGACTCAGATAAAGAAGGAAGTTGCCCATGGATTTGGTTGTGAGAGAGGTTTTGAAAGAATGATGGGTGATGAGATTTCCACAAACCCAAATCCTTCTGTGAGTCAAGCCACGAAGGAAATTGAGTGCCTAGATGACAAGAATGTAATCCTAACCATTGAAGTTTGAAGGGAGGAACCCAACTGACTTTCAGAATTAGTGAATTTCCAGGTACATCAAAATATTTCAAACTGGTGAGATTGGCAAATGCTTAAGCTGAAGCAAAGAGGGATTTATCTTACCAATCGACTTTGACTTCTCACAAGCTTCATAATGTTCGATTTCGTCACTCACAGCATTTCCAAGGTGGAGCTCAAGGACATTACCTGTGAATACTAGTGATCTTGCTTGAAACTTATAAGTGCTTTTCTCTCACTTTCAATGCAACCAACATTAGCACTTCCATTACAGAAGCCAATTTCGATGGTCGCTAGAGCAAGCAACTGAAGGAAAAGAGTGGCAACAGCAAGTTTCATACTTGGTTTCACTGGAAATGTGTTTTCAGAGTAGCCTACAACTACCTGCTATTTACACTATTCTTAATTATCACTTTGCATACCTTCTCAGAAAGCACCAATTTCGAAAAGTTGCTAGCACGAAAGACACAACAGCTGTTGGGACCAGTAGTCTCAGTTAAATACAATTGTCTGCCTCTCCACCTCAAACATTTAAGGTAAAGTGCAAATTCAATATGATATTTGACTCAACGGTTTCAACTGACAAAGTCTATTAACCACAATGATCTGAATCATTGTGTTCACACAGAAAATTAATCATCTCATCTGTAAATTTCCCTGTTGATAATCGTGCTGCACAATCCGACCGAACAAGCACAAAGACAAAAATGAAAACCCAAGACGCGGTGAATGCAGTTTAGAGATCAGAGTCACGCATTAAATGACTTACATTTATGATTAATTATCCAGCACAAGAATAATTATATTATGAGATAATAGCATTTTTGTTCCCTGCACACAGCTTATTTGTTTCCATCAAATAAACCCTTAATCTCTCGTAAAATAATTAAAGTATCTTTTATTATCAAACTCGCTTAAAAATTACTAACAATGACCATTAAAATTTGATAATTTTTATAAGGTTAATGACCGATTTAATACTAATGAAACAAATTATGAATCCAGTAATAAATTTAATTAATAAATTTTTCATTGTTTAGATTAACACTAACATCTGTAACTAGCTGATGATTAATGCTTAATAGATCAATCCAGTAATCTGCAAGTAGATGGTTGTGGTGTTTTTTTTTCTTATGAATGCAGATTTGGTGCAAATCAGAATTTCCTTCAAATAGACTTACTTGTATTTTGGAAAGTGTTGTAGGGTAATTTGGTTTTTTGTTGATAGCATAACAGTGGATAATCAGCTATCAGAGTAGATGAGTTTTCGATCAACCAGGTTGCATCTATTATGCAGGATCATGTTACTTTTGGCAAATAATATGCATGAGAAATAATAGTAACAAAGAAATGTCTGGCTATATATTAATTTAGTAAATTTGACTGATTCTTTTTCCTGTCCGAGTCCCATGGGAGAGATGAAGTGATGCAATCATTTCAAGGGAAATATGAACTGTTTTCTCCTGAGAAACCAGAAGAAATTTCTGTTCTGGTCTTCCAGGGCTAAAGCTTTTCGATAGCTCGGCAGATCCATTTCTCAGAATTTTCAATCCATTCATCAATTCTTGAATTCATTTGATTCTCAACACTATAGATATCTATACATGCATTTATGTAGTTATGTATTGTGTTCAAGATTGTGATGGTTGTTGAATCTGAGAATGGTGGTCGGATTGAAAGCGAAAAGCCAAGACGTCAGGATGGGCTGCTTCCATTATTGTTGCGCTTCACAAGAAAAGATCGCCAAAAAATCTTTAAACAAAAGTATCAACGGCCGTTCCGCTGCCAAAAATTTAACCTCGTTTGCTAACATCTCCTTTAAATCGGGTAAGTTCCTATTTCCTATTCTCAAACTCAAATCCTGTCAGGAATTTTCAGATCATCCTGTTGCTCTGTACCTCTTTGTTTTCCTTCTCCTTTTGCTCCAGTTCTAACCTTTAACACCATGATATAGTATTTTATTCTGTGCCCATCTCTAGCGTAGACATTAGTAAATTTCAAAAAAATTTCTTCTTTTCTGCAGAAAGCAGCAGGCACAGATACATAAACGAAGAATTGAAAAAAATGGGAAAGGGGAATATTACCGCGAAGATTTTCTCTTATCGTGAGCTATGTATGGCAACCACAAACTTCAACCCTGAAAATCTGCTAGGCGAAGGAGGTTTTGGGAGGGTATACAGAGGAAAGCTTGAAAGCTCAAATCAAGTATTTCTCCATCTAGTTTCTTTGATTTTGAGTTTGTGCATATGAATGACATTCTAGTCGGATAAAAAAGCTTTTTTTTTCCTTTTAATTTTCTTGCCATTTGTTGTACTTTTCAGATTGTTGCTGTTAAGCAACTTGACAGGAATGGATTTCAAGGAAACAGAGAATTTCTTGTGGAGGTTCTGATGTTGAGTTTGCTACACCATCCTAACCTTGTTAATTTGGTTGGATATTGTGCTGATGGACATCAAAGAGTTTTAGTTTACGAGTACATGCCTGGTGGCTCCCTGGAAGATCACCTTCTTGGTATGTTCAAAATTACTTCCTTCTCTCTCTCTGTATAAAAGGATTGCTAACAGGTACAAGTTTGCTCAATTATTTGTCTTTTGATTCATTCAGATTTAGCTCCGAGCAGAAAACCTTTGGATTGGACTACCAGGATGAAAATTGCACAAGGTGCAGCCAAAGGACTTGAATATCTGCACGAAACAGCATATCCGCCAGTGATATACAGGGATTTAAAAGCATCAAATGTACTTTTAGATAAAGAATTCAATCCAAAACTCTCCGATTTCGGACTAGCAAAGCTCGGTCCAACAGGTGATAAAAGTCATGTCTCCACCAGAGTGATGGGCACTTACGGATATTGTGCCCCGGAGTATGCATCGACTGGCAAATTGACATCCAAATCCGATGTTTACAGCTTTGGTGTTGTATTTCTGGAGATAATCACAGGCAGGAGAGTCATTGACAATACCAAACCAACAGAAGAACAAAATCTAGTCACTTGGGTATGTCTAAATTGCTCGGAAATTTTCCAAAAAGATATTATATATGTCGACCAGAAGAAGCCGGACTGCATGGCTGATAGCCTTAGTAATTTCATTGTATTTGTTTTTTTTATTTGCAGGCAACGCCACTATTCAAAGACAGAAGAAAGTTCGCATCAATGGCTGATCCATTGCTAGAAGGAAACTATCCTCTAAAGGGTTTATACCAAGCACTTGCAGTGGCAGCAATGTGTTTACAAGAAGAAGCTGCCACTCGGCCATTGATGAGCGATGTCGTAACCGCTCTAGAGTATTTAGCTAACCAGGAGGAGGAAGCAGGCATTGAAGACGGCGAGAATTCTAGCCCTCCCGAAACATTTAGTGAAGAACTTACAGAAATTAATAGGCATGGTATTGAGGGATAGCAGAAGGAAATAAGAGGAAAAACCCCATGTTAATGGAGCTTACAAGCACTCAATGTTGCATTGTAAATCAATCCCCCTCACCATTAATTCCATTGTTTTTTTAGCTTTTAATTATACCTGGTTTCATTTTGGTGGGAATTTCTGGTGGTTTCAGATTTTATAATGCAGCCTGAGGCTGGTATATCCGATTTTATTTTTATTTATATAATTTAGAAAAAAGATACGAAGGGAAGGAGAGAGTTATAAATCGGCCACGTGGCATTCAGTAGTCAACGTTGACAAATAAAAATAAAAACGCTCAATGCGCCAGCCCAGGGATGACAGGCCTTTAAGCCTTTCCTTCTAGTTTTCGCTCCAACTCTTTCTGAGCCCGACTGTTGATGGCCGCACTCTGTTTCTTCTGCATTTTAGTTTCAGACACGGTTACAGAAGCGCCACTCTGTTAAACTCCACCCGGAAAATCCCACCTTTTTTTTTATTTTACAGTTCTGCCACTTTAAACCCTTCAAGACGGCTCTTACTAGCACTCACACTTGCAACAAGCTGCTGCATAGCAGGAGAGTTGCACATTTGATAATGGTCATGGGAGTCTCCTCCTCTCCCACCATAAATAAGTGGCCTTTTTCCCCTGTTGCCTCTTCTTCTCGCCTTCTCTCTCTTACTTCTTCTAAGCCTCTGAAAAGGTTCAGTGTTTTGCTTTAATTTGTTATCCCATGCCGTTTTGTTTCTTGTTCTTTTCTTTGGGTGTTGTCTATAATTTTGCTTTCTGTTTTGGGGGCTATTTGATGCACGCATACTGTTTTATTCATCGGAGAAGTTGAAGGTTGTATATTGTGCTGTTTGTAGCTTTTTCTAACTGGGTTTTAGAGATTATGTGACACCCGCATTTTATTTTTGTCACTGAAGAAACTAAAAAATTAGTTTTTCATTGTTGTTTATAGAATTTGTGGTCTGGGTTTTAATGATTACATGCTGCCTTGTGTTAATTTTTCTGTTGTTCTGTTTTTATTTTTTATTTTATTTTCGTTTAAACCCTCCTTCAGTTTTAATTCTTACTCTTGACCATGTGTTTTCTAATCAATGGAGCATTTGTTATTGTAGAGTTTTAGATTATTTGATTCTTGGGTGTTTTGTCGTGGTTTTTTATTCTGTAAAGAAGAGTACTGCAGACCACACTATTTGCATGTGGTATTTTGTGTTATTTTTTTGTTTTACATTTGGGTTTTTCTGTTATGTAATGGTTACTTGTTCGTTTGTTGCTGCTGTAGTAATACTTTTTTGTTGGGTTGACTGGGTTCTGGATGTTGTATCATTGCTGTTTGTAGAATGTGAAGCTCTTGGGGTTTATGTATTATTGTCAGATTTTGGGTTTTCATTTTGTTTTGGTTCATGACTTCAATGATACTCTTTTAGAATACGAAGTTTATAGTTTGTGCGAAGTTATATCACTAAATTACAGGTCCGTTTATGTTTGAATGTGTATGAAATTACATTGCTATGCTCTTTTATGTTCACTGAACCAAGAGATAAACAAGAAGGAAAAAAAAAGGAAATTACGATGAAGATCAAAAACCATTAATTGAAGTAAATCCAACAAGATAACTTGTCAAGTTTCTCTTAGCATCAAGCTGCATACTTGTAAAGTTTTTAGCATAAGGATTGTGAGTGGCTTATGTGATTAAAGGGTTCAGGGGGAAATTGATATAACTGGCTGAGGTAGCCCCTTGAAATGCTTTTCACAATCAAGTAAATTGGGAATACTAGCAGTTTGCACAATTATTTGGCAGTTTTGATTTTCTGTGCAAAGAATATGCTCATTAGGCATCTCAAAATGATGCGAGATAGTCTTCATTTGCAGGGTTAACTTTCAAGAGTTTAGATCTTTTAGCTGCCTTGGATATATATTATGTAATCATAGAATATAAAATCAAAAGGAACATGTTAACATGGGATGATTAGGTCTTGTGAAAGATGATGTTGAAAGAAAGAATCTAGTGAGACCAGAGAATTTAATTGAAATTGCAGAATTATAGTACGTTTCATATAATATCCTATACTGCTGTTCATGTGTTATTTGAGGCATGCATGCCATGCTAAATTCTAATTGCTGCTGTGGATGTTTGAGGTTAGTTGTGTTTTACTTAGCATGCGACAAGAAACATATTATCATGTTGATCGAACCTTCTGCTGTTTTTCATACTGTTTGTATTGATATAAAATGCAGGAGAGAAGTCTGCATAATCCACAATACCTTTCCCAATATTACCATGTTGGGTACTTTCCCTTGGTTTTATGGATCATGTCGCTACTCTTGGAAATCTCCCAAACATAACTTTGGCTATGTGCTTGAAGTGCATGCATCACCAGCTAAGATGATCCCTTACTACAGAAATCAAGATAGTTTTGAAGATGAAAAAAGGCATCAAGGTTCCAGAAATTATATTCAGGAGCGATTTTGGGAGAATCCTCAAAGATCTAATGCTTTCAGAACTGCATCAGTTGCGGAAGGTGAAATGAGAGTTGCGGAAGGTCAAGAGAGCAAACCAGATCCCTTTGGAACCATTATCAGCATGCAGAAATCTGTGCATGTCGGACTAGTTACTTCATCAGAGGCTGGGTGCTTGCAAGATGTTATTTCCTATCCATTAAACCCAGGAACCATGAATTCTAAGCAACATCAACTTTTTGAAGTTGAGCGGTTGGCTAAACACGATATTCATGAACAAGCACATGACATAGGTCTTGCAGAATATGGTTTTAATGCTAATCAGATTGCATCTAACCCAAATGGTACTGACTCAGAATTTACTAGCAAGAAAAAAGTAGACAAAGAGATTAATGTATCACTGCCAAGTCTTCACAGGAAACTTGCTAGCATCTACAGTAATGTTATTGTTGTGGACAATGTTTCTGCTGCAAAGAAAATTGTTAGGATGCTTACACATGAATATAAGCATCTTGTCCATGCATGTGATACTGAGGTACTTAGTTGCTTTCTCTTTTACTGCTTTGTTATATAGTTTTCTGTTGCAGTAGAGAAGCACACATTTTATTCAAGATGCATGCTATAGATTTCTGCATGTATGCATATTTACAGGTGGCCAAGATTGATGTGAAGCAAGAGACCCCTGTTGATCACGGAGAGCTGATATGCTTCAGTATTTATTCTGGACCAGAAGCAGATTTTGGAAATGGGAAATCCTGTATCTGGGTTGATCTTCTTGATGGTGATGGCAGGGGCCTTTTAAATGAATTTGCTCCTTTTTTTGAGGATCCGTCCATCAAAAAGGTGTGCCCTCCCTCCCTCTCCAATTTATTTCTCTCATTGCTTGTGTTCTTCTTGATCTGCAGCATCTTTTGATTGGCATAATTGTCATCTGGTTAGCAGTATCAAGAACAGGATTGTAGAAATTTTTATGGTTATTTTCACTGGTCATTATGTGGTTGGTGCATGATTCAAGCATTGGACTTGCAACTAGTTACTCTGTTTGGGAAAGTGTTGGACAATTGATTTTCAGCATATTATGATTCGTCTTCCAAAAGTTGTAGTATGATCAGATGGACTTTTATTATCATTATTCAGTGATAGATTTAGGGTGATTGTCTTCACACTTCATTTGTTCTTCTAGTCTGTTTTTCTTGACCTAACAAAGCTAGCATTTCCATTGTAGTCTATCAGGTTACCTCTACAGATAAGCTCATTCTATCTTCTCCAACTAATGTGCTAAACACATGAAATTATTCAGACTTAATGAAAATTTGAAATTCTAATTTCCACCCTAAGATAGCTTTTGGATTAGCCAAGGGAAAAGTATGTCATAAGCCCATCAAACAGTAAAATCCTCTACTCAGAGTCACATGCTTACAGTGACTCTCTCTCTTTCTCTCTCTCTTAAGTTTTGTTTGAGTTATGATTATTGGTATGGTTTTCACCTTTAATAGATGCAACAATAATCTGATATCTTTACTGAATTCCAAAATCCTGACTGCTTTGCGCCATATAAGTTTACTTAGATCATAAAAGAATTTTTGTTGTCTGCTTTTTTCTCATGATCTTAAACTGACAATATCAGCTGCCATATTTGTAGGTTTGGCATAACTACAGCTTTGATAACCATGTTATAGAAAACTATGGACTTAAGATTTCTGGTTTTTTTGCTGACACAATGCATATGGCACGACTTTGGGATTCGTCAAGACGGACAGAGGGTGGATACAGTCTTGAAGCACTTACAGGTGACCAGAGAGTCATGTCTAATGAGGCTGAAACAGATACTCCAGGAAAGGATTTGATGGGTAAAATATCAATGAAAAAAATTTTTGGCAGGAAAAAGGTGAAAAAGGATGGATCTGAGGGAAAAATGATCACCATTCCTCCTGTTGACAAGCTTCAAAGAGAGGAGCGGAAACTTTGGATTTGTTATTCTGCCTTAGATGCAATAAGCACACTAAAGCTTTATGAGAGCCTGAGAAAAAATCTATTACACAGGCCATGGAAACTTGATGAGAAACTGGTTCCAGGAAAATCCATGTTTGACTTCTATCAGAAATACTGGCGACCATTTGGGGAGGTTCTAGTTAAAATGGAAACTGCAGGGATGTTGGTTGATCGGGTTTATCTTGCTGAGATTGAGAAGGCGGCCAAAGCAGAGAAAGAAGCTGCTGTTAACAGGTTTCGAATTTGGGCATGCAAATATTGTCCTGATGCCAAGTATATGAATGTGGGAAGTGACACACAACTTCGCCAGCTCTTATTTGGTGGTGTTCAAAACAGGTAAAAACAAATAGTTCTTGCATTTATTTTTTAGCAGGCAGTGAAAGGTATGTGACGATTTTGTTTTGTTGCATTGTACTGAAATGAATACCATTGATGAAAATAGAGGAGTTTGTTTTTTCACTTGCAAAATGAAATGTATTTTAGTGCCCTTCTGTGAACAGAGACATGATGAGCATCAAACCATATTTTTGAGTTTGACCACTGATCAGCTCTAAATTGTCATTTTATTAGGAATTAATGCCTTTGATATTGGAATTGATTCATTTAGGAACAATTCCCTTAGCATCATCCTGGGGATACAAATTTGTACTATTGTCTGATTCATAGTTTATAATATCAAAATGTTGGCGATACAAAGCTGTACTACCGTCTGATTCATGATTTATAATTTTAAAATGAAGTCTATGGTGCATTTGGAAAGTTATCTTTCGGACTAGAAAGTCTTTCCAAATTCACTAATTCGTTGTTATAACTGAAGAAAACATTTACAGACTGTCAAATTACAGTTGCCATATTTTCTTACGTTCCAAATTTTGGTATGCTTCAGTTGAGAGACAGCATTTGGCTAGCTTTACTATGTGGATTACAAAGTGAAAAAAATATTATATTTGTATGACACTATGTTTGAAAATACAAACTGAATTTTTCATTTTTTTTCAACAACAATAAATGAAATTTTCCTTTTTTTTAACAAAAACAATAGTCAATCTCATATTACTGTAATTCCAAAACAATGTCAAACAAGATTCTGTGGCTTTCTTATATGTTCGCCCTAGTCTTCTGGAGCTAAGGAAAGCTTTTGGAGGCCTAAATTGTTCATTTCTTATTTTAGCAAGGATGACACTGAGAGTCTTCCGGATGAGAGAATTTTCAAAGTTCCCAACACTGAAGGAGTGATTGAAGAAGGCAAGAAGACTGCCTTAAAATATCGCAATATCAGGCTGTGCAGCATTGGCATTAATCTGCCCACTGAGAAGTACACGGCCACTGGTTGGCCCTCGGTTAGCGTAGACGCTTTAAAGACCTTGGCTGGAAACATTTCTGCAAAGTATGATTTTGTTGATGGGGCTCATGACTTGCTCTTAGAGGATGATGCTGGAAATACGGAAGAGATGATAGTTTCAGAAACAGACAACTCAACTGCATGTGAGGATGCAGAAAATATTAAGACATTTGAAGTGCAGGAGGCAAGGGAAGCTTGCCATGCCATTGCTGCTTTATGTGAAGTTTGCTCTATTGACTCATTGATATCCAACTTCATCCTTCCCTTGCAGGTGATTTCTATTGCCTTGTTTCACTGTTCATGCACGTTGATCTTCCATTTGATTGGAAAATTAAGTTTTCATTTAGATTTTGTATAATGTACTAGTTTTATGTCTACCACTGTGCTTCAATATTTTGTCTGCTATGTGCCTCTCAAAATAAATCAAGGAAAAAACATGTAATCTCACTAGAACCTGTCTTTCATATGATGCTTATTTACCTTGCGAAATTCTTTTATTATTTTGTGTTATACTATTGTCATTGATTCAATAACTGTTTGCAGATCTGATGTATGATTTCTGTTAGTCTACATCAGTTCTCATTAATGTGGTCTTTTTATTGCAAATCTGATCTTTTCCATGCTTCTTATCCATCTGTCCTCTTCCCCTTTCTCTGTGGTTAGCATATACTAGTTTTCTCCTAGATAGTGTGTTACAAATTATAACACATACTTGGTTTGACTGAAATCCAAACCTTTTAACTGAAGCATTTAATCAGTGGGTCTGGAGAAGGATAAAACCTTTGTTTTTGAGAGGGAATCCCCTTTCTTTCTGTTTGTAAGATCGACTCTGCTTAAACAGAAAAGATTGTGTTCTTTTAACTGATTTAAGATTCATTTCTTTTATTGGTTCTTTGTTTAGTTTTGTCCCATCAAATTTAGGAAGATAACATTGTTTTTTCACACCGCAGGGGAGTAATGTATCAGGCAATAATGGGCATGTTCATTGTTCGTTAAATATCAATACAGAAACTGGGCGCTTGTCAGCAAGGAGACCTAATTTGCAGGTTAGTTTTTCTTGATCATTGTTAAATCTGAATAATTTTCCTGAAAAAGAATTACTTTCTGAACATGCTCCTAGTTGCTTTAATGGTAAGAGCTTTAGTACAGAAGATATGGTGGCATGAATTTTTTGCAGAGTCACAATCACTTTGAGGCTTATCACTGAATAAAACATGGCCTCTGTGGTCATGCAAGCATATTTGTTAAAGACGATACTTGTTTAAAATGTTCTGCCCGTATAATTGCTTCTGTAATGTTGAAATGCTATGGGATGGAGTAATTCCAATTTTCAACTCCAAAAGCATCCATGTTTTCTTCGTAAAGTTGTCTAGTTGGATCCACAGTGTGGAGGGGTCCGGCTGTAGTCTGGTTTGAGTTCTTTAGTGATTATTTCTGTGACATGTAGAAACAAATAGCAATAAAAGTATGTTTATTCATCATTCTATTTTCTCAAACATGATAAGAAACTATTGATTATTAATGTTTTCTGCACGCAAAGCAGAATCAGCCTGCTCTAGAGAAGGACCGGTATAAAATCCGTCAGGCATTTATAGCTGCTCCTGGAAATTCTCTTATTGTTGCTGATTATGGCCAGGTAAATTGATTGAATTATGTGCTTGTTGTATAGAATTTAATGTGTTGTTTGAAATATTTATTCATGTTACAGCTGGAACTTAGAATTCTTGCACATCTTGCTAATTGTAAGAGCATGTTGGATGCATTCAAAGCTGGTGGAGATTTCCATTCAAGGACAGCAATGAATATGTACTCACACATACGTAATGCTGTTGAAACAAAGCAAGTGCTTCTTGAGTGGTATCCTAAACCTGGTGAAGATAGACCTCCTGTTCCATTATTAAAGGTAAACTTCAAAATCTTCTAATGTGGTTATGAACATACATTTCAAATGGTAGAACAAGTAATGAGTTTGTGGTTGCCACTGGTTTCAGCTGTTTTCTTTTGGTTTCTTAGAGTCATGCCACACTTTATTCCCTTTCTTTTGGAAGAAGAATAAGAAAGAAAAACTTGGCATTAGAATGTGCTGTGTTAAATTTTTAAAAAATCTGGAATTTGTTGAGGGCACAATGATTTTCAACTGCAATGGGGGAGTCACATTTGCTTTGCTGATGAGTAAGAACATACTGTGAAAAGGATAAACACTATTTTCTATGGTTCTTTAAATTTTTATTATTGGCTTGGTAGTTTAGATTTAGTGAGAGGGAGAGATGAATAGATGTGTCATATTACCGAACATTGAAATTTGTGGTAATTTTTAACTTTTTTAGAAAGAAAAAAATTACAAAAATAAAAGAAACAGATATTTGGGAAGAACAAACACAAAGGAGTGAACAAGCTGTCCACAAAAATAAGGAAAAGCCTAACAAAAAGTTACACAGTAAAACCTGAAACGGCCTCCTGAAAAACTATGAATGAATCAAGAAGCTGATAGAGACACCAAATTAACACAAAACACCAATTCAAGTTAATTAAGAAAGATGAAATATCCTGAAAAGCTTTAGGGAGCTAAGCCCATAGAAAAGCTAGATGGTGAACTCTGTCCCGCAAAATAAATAACCATAAATAATGTATCATAAGGTTTTTAACTAATATATGTGAATCCATCAAACGTTACGTACTATCTTCCGTCAGAGAAAGTAATGAGGAATAATTGATTCTGCTAACTGATTCCAACTGAACTGCAAATTGTGTCAGGATGCCTTTGCTTCTGAAAGAAGAAAAGCTAAAATGCTTAACTTTTCCATTGCATATGGAAAAACTCCCATGGGCCTTGCTTGGGATTGGAAGGTGCGCCTGACTATTAGACCTAAATGAGTTCCTCTCACTGATTCAAATTGATTAATTTGATCCACAAAACTAAGGTGTCTGCCATCACTATTCTCAGGTTTCTGTGGAGGAAGCAAAGAAAACAGTTGATCGCTGGTATAAAGAAAGACAAGAAGTGCTTACTTGGCAAGAAGCTCGTAAAAAAGAAGCTCGTGAAGATAAATGTGTTCATACATTGCTTGGGCGGGCTCGCCGGTTTCCATCCATGGATTCCACTACACGTTCTCAAAGAAATCATATTGAACGGGCTGCTATTAATACACCTGTGCAGGTTTTCTTTTTTCCATCTTGCACTTTTAAGTTTCTATTCTCTTTCTTTTCTCTCATGCACACCTATCAATGACTGTTACAGGGTAGTGCTGCTGATGTTGCCATGTGTGCCATGTTAGAAATATCTAAGAATGACCATTTGAGAGACCTTGGATGGAGGTTGCTTTTGCAGGTTCTGTTCTTGTCCGTGCTTATTTTTTTTTATCCCCCATTGTGATTAGTATTGCTCTTTGTTCACTTTAGGTATTACAATTTTATATTTTAGTCGGACTATTCTATATAAACCTCTGGACTCAGTCCAGTTGACTTCTTGCAGTTGCTGTCTCGAATTCTTGGCCAAAATCCAAGTTAATATCAATTCTGTCATTGTAATCACAAATGCATATGTGTTGCATATCATCTTTCACCATCTTCCACTGACTGCTTCTAACAAATTGGTAAAGCAGATATCATCTTTCACCATTTTCTTTTCAGCTGATGTTGTCTATATAAAGTGCAGAAGCAAAGAATTAAAGGAAAAACCTAGTCCAGCATTGTTGTGTGCCCATTTCAATCAGAACTTCCCTAGGCTTTTCATTGCTTGCAATATATTCTACAAAATTCTCAGCTTGTCTGTCTGACATGTTCCAGGAACTTTACTTTTATAATTTTGTGTTTCATCTCCCCTGACTATGTTCCAAATGATCTCAAGTTTGTATTTTATTGCAAAAAATTAATTACTTTTGGAAAGCAGGTTCATGATGAAGTGATCTTAGAAGGTCCAAGCGAGTCGGCTGAAGTTGCCAAGGCCACAGTTATTGAGTGCATGTCTAAACCCTTCAATGGGAAGAATATTCTTAGTGTTGATCTATCTGTTGATGCTAAGTGCGCTCAAAACTGGTATTCAGCCAAATAGATGATTTGTTTTGAGGAAGGGGTGGATTGCTGAAAAGCATATATTTTCACCGCGGATGCAATAACCGATTTCAATTCCACAAATTTTGTTAGTTGGGAAATTTGTTCTAATGGTGTTGAGTCCCTGTCAGATTTCTGCCGCACTGATGCATGGCACAGTGTGGCCAAAAGGTGGGGATGTAGTGGAGTGGTGTGTGCTTTGATGCTTATAAGAATTTGTAACTCGGCGGTTGCACAAATTGTACCAGGTGTATAGTAGATTTTTGGCATGTAAGGCGGGGGTGATATTGTATTCTGTAAATTTACATATGCAATGCAACCATTCAACTTCATTATATTTTATACCTTATTATTTCATTCTGTCCATTTATCAATTGCTTGGCCATTATTAATAACTACATTTGTTAAACTAACCTACAAAAATAAGAGAACTTATAATTTCATTATTGGCAACAACTACAGCATTGTCACATTGCTAACAAAGCGACAGCAGTCCAACATCTACTGCAAATGGATTCCGATGGGATAGCTAGAAGGGCCTGAGTGCAATGTACAGCTTGAAAATTTTACATGTTTCTGATGAATGCAATAAAAGGATCATAGCCATTGTTTTCCACTACTTGCTGAATAGCACAACACTGTATCCTCTTTTTCTATTTATATTTTCTACACAAATCTAATATAGGTGGCAGTAGGAATACAATAAGTACACCAAAAATCAAGCATAATCCTCCATGTTTAAATAATATATGAAGACTATGAACATCATGAACCAATCAATCCCGAACTTGCATATTTTGTCTACAATCTTAGAGACAGTTCATTTGCAATTTAATTGATGTAAACTACATGCTGGACAGAGTAAGCACCCCGATCAAAAGTTTTGCCTGCATACAGAATCCCATACTGCAATCGGCCTTTTAGCTAACTATTTCTCAAGCTGTTGTAGTTCAATTTCCCAGGCTGAGGCTAATTGCAGCAAAAGTTGGTCAGGTGCCACACCTTCCCAGTCTTCAGGTGGGTCCATTGCTGAAGAAGCTTCGTGTAGATTTAACAACAGCTCCTTCTTCAATTCCATAGGAATTCCCAAGACATCGGGTCCATTTTCCAGCACCATTTCTACCAACTGAAGAATAGAAATCCAAAAATAAAAAAGAGGTAAAGCACTCAATTAATATTGGTCGAATGCCATTTAGATAGACAAATATAGTTTGAGGAACAGATTATAGAATGCAGGCAGCAGCCTAACACATCAATTCTGGAGAGAAGAGAAGCAGCAGCCAGAAACAAGAGTGAATAAGAGTCAACTGGAGTAATAATCAAAGCCCCTTTCCTCTTCAGCAGTTACTGGACTAACAATCAACTGGAAACCGAAGCCGATTAGAAATCAGGTGGCTGATGTTATTCTTAAAGTCAGAATCTTCCAATTTAAACCCAGATTCTCTCCCTCTCTCTCTCTCTCTCTCTCTCTCTCTCTCTCTCAATCTATCTGTCTGTCTATCTATTTTTTATTTTATTTTCTTGAGTTTTGGTTGTATAAATATGAGAGCAATGGCTTTGTCAAAAAGGCTCTGCAGCAAAAGCTTTCAAAAATGCAGCCTTTAATATGAATTGAGCACATCACAGATTATCTTTTGAAAGTCAAAAATCTTGATTTATAACAGCTGTTTATTGCTTGAATAGCATTAATCATGCCCTAGATGACACTCAGTTGTAAGATCTATAATATTTTGACATTGTAATCAGTCCATTTTTGTTTCTAGCCAATAGGAACATTGCATGCAAGCAATAGTGGTGCTAATATTATAAACATTGCATGCAAGCAATAGTGGTGCTAATATTATAAACATTGCATGCAAGCAATAGTGGTGCTAATATTATATATTACACTATTTTGCTGAAGCAGTGCGCATCAGATTCTATAATCATTAATAAGATCCCAAACTCGCACAAAAACTGCCTACAAGAAATCTTATATCCATATTTTACTACATGTTCCTGCCCAAGTTCAATTGATTGTACTAGCCTGTTGCTTAAAACAGCAGTAGTTAATACAGATTTTGTGGATTAAGATTTTGAAGGCCATGAAATGCATATAAGACGTAGAAGTTCCACAATATACAGCATAAATTGAAACTGATTACTAAGAAAATCTCGTACCTGCTGAATCCAAGACAGACAAATGTCAAACAAGTTCTGTTCTAATAAAAACTGTCCAATAGCATGCAAGACTTCATTTGCTACCTCATTTGAGAATTGGTCAATTACCGGTCCCGACCTGTCCATTAGCTTCACAAGCAAGAGATCATCCCCTGTAGACACAACTTCTGCATAAGCTGTATCCATATCACCCACTTGAAGGGCATCCATTGCATTAGTCCAAGAATTCCAGATTGGGTCCCTTTCTTGCCCAATATTCTCTCCTCCCAAGGCTTCGGCAGTCAATTCAGGGATGGCAACCCTGGCAGACCGAGATGTTCCACTGTCTTCCCCAGCCACTCGAATGGCTTCCAGGGTAGCTTCGTCTTTTGAAGCTTGCCAGACACTTCTAGCAGAAGGCCCCTCACCGAGCCTAACAGGTCCAGTCCCCTTCTCCCATGCCCTCCTGCCACCAACCTGATCATTCTCATGTTCTGATTTAAGTGATCTACTGTCCACAGGACCACCACCTGGAGCTCTCCTAGAACCAACCTGTCCATTTCTGGAAGCACCATATGCAGGAAATTCCCAAGCATCAGACATGTCAGATCTCCAAGAAGGGCCCCTGCCCCTGATACCTGCAGCAACACCATCAGAGTGGGCAAATCTTTCACCAAACGGAATTCGTCCATTATACTTGGCACCAGAGTATTCAGGGAAGCAGCTATACTTGCCTAACGATCTATTATTGGATCCTTCAAACCCCATTGTGAAATTACCACCCCTCCTACCAGATGATATTGACAAATCCCGCGCCATGTCTTCAACAACTCTCTCAAGACCCCTAACCCTGTTTTCCAAAGTCACCATGCTATCATGGGATCCACCCATGAAATCCTGCAATAAAGAAAGGCATCTTATGATTCATAGCAATCATAAAAGCATGTAAGAAGCCATTTCCTTGAGAGAAATTCAAGAGTACCTGCAGCATACTCATTAGATGAGCTTGCTGTCTCTCCAGCTGCATCAACTGCCTCTGGATAGCCAACCAACTACCTTTGTTGTTAACAAAGGATCCCTCAGATTGGCTATCGGTCTTGGAAAAACTGGCACGACTGCCAGTAAACTCCCTTTCAACATCAGATGCCCTCATTCTTGGATCTTTTCCATTTAAACCAGCAGCTCCTCTGTCAACGCTCTGATGTTTACTATTTGGAGACCCAGAAAAGTCATCTGCCTGGCTGTTTCCCATGCGATTTGACCTTCCTCCAGAGTCCAAATCATTTGTTTCCAATTCCTCATTGTTTGAGTTTGAAGAGTTGAGACATCTACGAGCAACAACTACTTCAACTGGCAAATCACCAGAATCCCTTGTCCCCAGCTTCTGGAAAAATTCTGGGTTTAGCTCTTTGTCAGTTAAGGCAGGCGCTTTCTTCTTCAAAATCACAACCGCCTTATCTGAAATGCTTCCACCTTTTCCTTTAGAAAGAGATTCTGATATAGAGGAAGGGCCATTGGATGGATGCTCGGCTGATGGCTCTGATCTTTTGTCACTAGGATTTGAATTCTTCAGGGCCTCAGCCGGTTCACAAGAATTGCCATCTGTAACTTTAACTAGGAACGATTCAGCAATATAAACAAAAATTAGATGTTGAATTCATTTCCCAAAGGAAACAACTCAAAAATCTTACCATGAGAAGCTTTCTGGTCATCTGACCATGCATCTCCTTTCCCTGCAATCGTCTTCCATACTTGCCATGCCTCATTCATACTATCTCTGACAGGTTTTATCTGCAAAACCATTAATAGATAATCCCCTGAACATGATAAATAGGATCGCCAAGACCACCACCTACTTAACGTAAACCTATTGTCTAAGTTCTTTAAGATGAGCTCTCACAAATTACGCATAAATTTTTGAAACAGCTGTAAGGAGCATGATACATAAGTGTCAATGACAGCTTCTACACTAGTGAGAGTAGCGTACCAGTCCAATTGTCCTTCCTCCCCAGTTAACACCTTTATGTTATTTCAGACCAAGCCTAAAATAGTTCATTAAATTCTTTGGTCTTGATTTTCTAGAAATGTCTATGCATGATCAACAGGAATATTCATAATTCCAAGCCAATGATCTAACGAACTGCAGTGCACATTCTCTTAGATGTAATTCCTTTCTGATAAGTATGATTGCACCAAATATTGACTAGTGACAAGCACAAGTATGTCCGGAATAACAGAACTAAAAAGAACAAACTTCTATTAATATATTGAAATTTGATAACCTTGGGATCTAGACTATAAAGTTAGATTTATAATAAAAATAAAATACAAAACAAGGATGGTCATGCCATCCAAACTAACTCTGGAAAGCTACCTTGTCAAATCGGTAAGCCTCAAGAATTGCCAGCGTAGAAGCAGCACCGTCTGTAACCATTTTGCTTGAATGCAATGCTAAAGCGCTTAAAGCATCAGCTGCTGCCTTACGTGTTGCCCAATCTGGACTCCCAAGACACTCATGAACACTTTGTAGCAAAGGTTCCAAGTTCTGAGGCGCAATTGCCCCCACCTGCAGCAAGTAGCACTCTGTTACAGTCCCCAATTTCTCTCCTTTCTTGCGAAATCTTAAACCATATAAGTTTTACTAGCTAGTTCATTCTCTTATTACATATAGGTTATCTAATGCACAGTTATAAAGAAAACTGCCACACAACAAACCAATCAAAAAGGAAATGTAGATTGACAAAAGTAACAGCCAAACTACAAGCAAACCTGAGACAAACTCCCCACAACTGGCAAAAGCGAAGCCTTGGCCATGAAATTCTGACTGTTCAACAATTTACAAATCCTGGGACACAGCTTCTGAAACGCCACAACGGGCGGGTCCGAGGCACATTCCACCATCTTCGCCATAGACATTGCCGCACCAGATTGCACCCCTTTATTCTGCTCCATCATTGCCTCAAACAAAGGCTTAACAAACAGTCCAACAACAGTCCCGTTATTTTCCTCCTTCCCGTTCAAGTACAGCTTAGATAACGATCCAATCGCATCACGACATGCCTCCTTAACACCAGAATCACTGTCTTTCAATCTTTTAACAACGTGGGAAATAATTTTAGCAACATGTGTGGATGTTAAGTCACGGTGAAGCTGACAAACAACTCCAAGAAGCCTCACAGACTCTTTCTTCACAGCCGGTTTCGGCTCATTAGAGGATTCGTAGAGGCAGTTCAATAACATAGGAATAGAGTCTTGAGAAAGAGTTTGAATAGTCTTCTCAAGATCTTCAATGGCGATTTGGTGTGTGTCACGATCGGCTAATTTCGAGAGAGATGTGAGGATTTTTTGCTTCAGTTCAAACATTGCCAAGTGTGAAGACAGAGAAGAAGATCTTGATGCATTTTGCTGATTTTGGCTGGTGGGTTTCGTAGGTTTCGTCGATTTGGCTGCTTGTGAACTCATCTCACCTTGTTTGAACAAGAAAGGAATAACAAAATCGTTTTTTACAGAAATGAGGCTGTACACATTGTGCATGTAGCTCAAACAAAGAGACAGATATGGGGTTTCTCAATTGAAGAGCTTAAAACTTGGAGAGACTGAAAGAGTTCATTCATTGCACATACAAACAGAGAATAAAACTTTACATACAAACAGAAGCAGAAAGTCGAAAAATGTAGACCCACAATGCCAATGGTGCTGTTGCAAGAAGAGAAGGAGTGAAAACTAAGCTTTCTAGCTGGTGTTGAATGTGGGGGATAGCAATTAGCAATACGCACCAAATCAAATCAAATCAAAATCAAACGCAGATCTATTACTACCAAGCGACAGAAAACCAACAAAAAATTTTGTAGACTATTTGAAAACCGGGTAACATAGATGTGTATTTTTCAAGTTTTTTTCATTTTTTTTCAAATGACTTTCATTTGAATTTGGTAACTGACCCGACCAATTAGGGATTTTGGATAAGACAATTGTAACGTTCAATTTGTTAAGACCATGGTGATGAGCATTAGGGTTTGTAAATATCGTTTTATGCCAATGGTGCTTTACTACCAATGCATTTGCCATTTTGTGATTAATGTATGGGGAAGGTGGCTGTTGCCTGGCTCTTTACTTTGTTTTCAATGGTTCGGTTTTGCGAAAGGCAATGGGCTATCACTCAGGGTGTACTTAGAAATCATTTCAATTCACCATTTGAACCCAACTTGGGCCAGCCTTTTCCGACACGTACTTTTCCCAATCCAACTGCTTAAACCCAACAAACAAACCAACCCCAACTCTGATCAATTGATTATATCCTATTTTTTAATTATTATTTTTTATTTAAGGTCACTGTAAAATATCATGTTAAGTGGGGGAGAAATTATGACTGAAACGAGGCCACACACGACCACAAGTTCCTCGAGCACCACACCATGACTACGTTTGTATATAGTTGTTTGACGTGTATGCTCTGTGGTAAATGAAAGCTTGGTGAAATGGGTCGGTGTTGAAAACGGGAGGAGACAATCTTGTTCATGTTCCCTACACCATGACTGGCGTGCATTGACTGGTCTGACACTTCGTATACGAAGACACAGACAGACGAGTTTTGTTAGAAAAAGTTAGATTAGATTTCATCGGAAAGAAATTAGATATGTTCTTTAAGTTGACGCTGTCTCGCATGTGAGGATTTTACCCTCTAGTTACTACAGAAACTGTCCTCTTCATCAGAACTGCCGAGCTGCTTAAGTGTTAATGAGAATGGCCTTGCTCACTCGCTTGCTTTGCTTGGTGGGTCTGCTTTTAAATTTTCATATTTGTGATCTGCGGTGTGTTTTTTTGTTGGGTACTGTTGGTTTTGGTGATTTGTGGTATGTAATGAGATTTGGGTTGTTGAAAGCTGAAAAAAAAATTCAGTTTTTTAGGTTTAATAAATATAGGATGTTGGTGGCTTTAAGGATTTTGCCCGTCAGTTGATATCCTGCTTTATTTTTGCCCATATGATCGATTTTTCTGCTCCGAGGTATTGTCTTTTCTTCTGACTTAGAAATTTGTTTATCTTGTTTATTTATATCTCAAGTGCAAACTGAAGTGCCTACTCACATTCCCAGTTTGCAGTCTGGATTTCAAGGGCCAGGAAACCTTTTCAAGAACTTTTACAAATCAAGTTTTGATCTTGGGTTTATTGATTCGTTTATCTGTCCGTCGCAAGTTTTAATGACCTTAATACCACTAAACCATTTCTGGTCAAGTTGTTGTACATTAAACCAGTGGGTTTGCTGGAATTCACGTAATTGCTGCTGTTGTTGATCAGCTGCTAATGCTAGGATGCCCTCCTTTGCTTCTTGAGGATTTATCAGTCTTGAAAGGTTCACTGTTGTGTATTTTTCAGTTGTCCATACGCTAATTCGGTGACCGACCTGCTTCTTGTCAACAGAAGTAGTCCTGGATGCTCTTATCATTATAAGGGTAATTGATTGCTCTCCTTCCTGCCTGAATACTGGGCTTAACCTTTCTTGTTAGATATGTAAGCTGTTATATCAGGAGTCTACGCCAAAAAGGAAAAAATAAATTGAAATCAACTAGGAATTATATGTCTCTTCTCCCATGCATATGTAGCTTTGCACTTACTAGTCTGACTATATAATTTGTTGGGAAAATACTAAATTGAGCCCGAAGGATACGAGCTGCATTTTTAGTAGAAAATATAATTCACGTCTGTATACGTTGGGTTGTATTATTGCTTAATAGGCTCTTGAAGTTCTTTGACTGCAATATTTCTCCAAGCAAGCTTTGAGGGCTAGAACATCATTAGGAGAGATATTCTCAGATCTCTGATTGAAAGCATAGAGAAACATGGTTCAGACACTAGAAGCTATCAGGGGCAGTGGAGGATCCATCGCAGTTGGCATTACTGGAACTATCAGTTCCCTGATGACTAGGGAACTGGAATTTGTTAAATCTGCACCCCACACACCTCGAACACCTCCTGTTGCTGTTAACTATGGTGTTACTAGTGCTAAAAGATGACAACCGAGAAAATCATTAGATGAAGCAAGTACAAGCAGCAACAGCAGCAGCAGCAACAACATTAACTGCCATAGCCCTGAAATTGCTCGGAAATCAAAAGGGTACGACAAAAGTACTCATCGAATCCCAATGCTTGGCTCCAATAATGTTGTGCTGGATAGGACTCCTGACAGGCAGAAAATGGGCAAGAAAGGACCTAACATTGTTGAAATCGTGGACATAAAATGTGGGCATCCATATAGAGCATGGACTAACCCTATAACAAACAAACTCAAGAAGCTTGGACGCTCAAAAAACTATCTTATCTAAACCTGCAATTTCTTCACGTCAGATTTCAGGTTCCTGTAACCTGAAATCCCAATTGGCCGACTCTTATCGGAGACTTCCACCATAGAACATATGCTTGGTAGCCTGTTGCCTCTTCTCTTTTTCTTCTTTTGAGTTGTTATCACTGATGTAGTAGCCGGTCCAGAGTGACTACTAGACGAAACCATATCTGTTACACGAGGCTGAGGCTTCTGTGAGCCACCTTGGCAGCTTAATTCAAGCCGGCTAAAGTACTCAATTTCTTTCAATACGAGGGATGCGACAGTCCCCCTGGTGCCTATTTCTACTGGAGCGTGTGCAACCATTTTTTCTGGAATTTCAATGGCAATGTTGCTGGATTTATACATGTTCTGTTCGGTTTTAGTCAAGGAAGATTGTGGATGAAGAGTGGAGGTTTCGGGGCTTGTCTTCGTTGAGAAATTGCTTTGAGTCTGGGACACGTGAGTGGTCTTATTATACCTAGAGTTTCACATGTACTCTGTACCTCATGTTCTTTATCCTGTGCTGGTCGGAGATATGACACAGTCATTGTATTCATGTGCCTGCGGTTAGAAACATTTAAATTCTTAACAAGAGCAGTGCCTCTTTTGTTACACAATGTTATTTCCCCATTTACTTGTTTCGGTGCACTGTTAAGCTGTAATATGTCCACGCTTAAGCAGGAATTGATTGTCAATTACTGAATTATGTGAAATGGTTATGTGATATGTTCTTTTGAACCTAACATCACATCAAAATACCAACAAATGTCAAATGAACTATGCAAGAGTTGAAAAGATGGATGGACTCAGCCATTTTTCATTTAGTTTGTTTATTTATTTGTTTGTGTCTTCAATGGCAAGGGGAAGGAGGGGTAAGGTTTGGTGAAGCAACTTGATTGCTTTTCAGCAATGGGGTCAGTTTGTGAATGATTTTACTTTCAGGGACAGTCATGTCAGTTTGTGAATGATTTTACTTTCAGGAACAGTCATTGGCAAAATATGATGCAAGTGCGTTGTGCTTAACCGCTGGATAACGTGAAGAGATTCATTTTTTGGGTTCTTACCACACTTTATTGGTAAGGCAAAGAGTAAATGAAAAATAAAGAATCACCTCTCCCTTCTTAAAGCACCCTGCCGCTTTGCTGCGACCTTATGTGAATGACGACTTTTAAATTTGTTCATGTCCAACTACCAGTGAAAACAGAAAATATAGGGGAAAGCATCGGCAGAAATAATGTGATTTGAACTCGGTACTGGTGGCCGTCGATGGTACTCAGTAAATTGGGTTTATTCCCATTTCTAATCGATTAAGGTCGAGATGAAAAGCCCATGTGTTGTGGAACAGAGTTGGGGGGTGAGATGTTTAGTCCAGCCTGCTATAACATATCAACGGTCCAGAACACATTTCTGAATAACGTTTCTTAACACAAAAATACAGAGTATTAGTATTTCCTCTTGCACTCGGACTTGCACACGTGTAGTGTACACTGAAACTGGAGTGATAAACTAGTTTCGTATGCTCTCAAGTTCTACAATAAAAATCTTCTGATATGGCTTCAGTCGCATGCATTACAATCCACCAAACTTTATCTCATCAAATTCTTCATCTTCTTCACCAAAATTTTCTTCTCAATTTCTGGGTGCTAAAAACAGTATCCAATCTTTCAGAACCTTAAACATTGGATCCTCCAATGGGTCCAAAACGAAGTGCTGGTTCAAGTTTTGGTAAAAATGGCGTTGATGCTGAAAATGCTGGCATTTATGGTAGCCAGACAAGGGATGAATTTGATAGAGACGACGTTGAGCAGGTTCTTCCTCTCTCTTTATTTGCATGTATTTTCATTATGTGTTCAGATAGCATTGTTGTTTTCATTTTTTTATCTTCTTGTGTTTTAATGTAAATTAAATTTGTGTTTCATGGGAATTTTGTTCGTTTCAATATTTTTCAGATGCATGATTTGAAATTTGGAACTTTGGGTGAATTATATTTATGCGACTCTATATTTGTTAATTACAAGGATCTGTGGTATCTGAAATATGAAGTTTATGTTTTCTAACGGAGATCAGAAATTAGGATGTTTCAAGACAATTATCACCTACTGAAGACATGCCGGCTGCAGCTGCTACTAGAACTGTAGCATAACAGTCATAAACTTCCCTACCTATGTTTGGTTAAATATTTTGACTCGTTATAATTGAATTGTTCAAATAAACCATTGCCCTGAATAGAGAAGTATTAAATTGCTGCTTTGTTCGAAGTAAAGAAAATACTTTATGAATTGTGGCCATTGAGGCATAGAAAGGTTTTCACTGCTGAAGAAACTATTTGACCCTTCAGTACTTCAACTACATGGGGATGCTTGCTGTTGAGGGTACATATGATAAGATGGAGCCTCTCCTAATTCAAAACATCGACACCCAGTTGACATTTTGCTGATGCTGGCTGCTTCGAAGGTGATAAGCCTAAGATTGAAGAACTGTTGAGAGCTGGAGCTAGTTACACTGTCAAGGATGCAAATGGAAGGACTGCACTTGATAGAGCTGCCACTGAAGAAATCAAGGACTTAATCCTTAGTTTTTCGGTTCAGAAGGCATGATCTGAAATATTCATTCTGCACATTATGATTTTAGTTCTGATTTTCAGATATCTTGCTTCCTACGATGTAATATTTGAGTTTGACAGGTAACATTGTTGGTAAGTTCATCATCTTATTTTCATCCATTTTTATGGCAATTACTTATCAAGCTAAATAGCACTATCTCATACAAGCAAGAAACATCAGATAATTATTATCTGTTTACCTGGAAAATGAATATTCATTTTTGGCTGAGGAACAAATTTCATGGATGATTTGTATTTGTTGTTAACAAAATTGTGAAAGTAGTGTATGATGTATTTGCTTCTTAACTTTCTTTTTTTTTAAATACAAATGTCACAGTATCTAAATGTTGATATTATTCTGGCATAACATCATTATTCATTATAGATGTACAAAATGGTAATGCAAGTGTTGTTAATGCATGTTCAAGATAATATTACATTCAAATATTTTACATTCTGTAATATTTAAGTACTCCATTCAAGATAGTATCTTCAAGGGCAACTTCAATAGTAGATTCAGATATCTTAGCATTCTCTAAGATCTTGATTACCCAGTATCTTGACCAAATTTTCTGGAATTCTCCAATAAGTTGTGTGCAACTCAATATTCAAATTATTTGAGCATTCAATCCAAAGACATTATTTATTATATGCAGTCATGTTAACATCATTTTCAGGTATGGTTAAACCATGCCAAATCTATATCATATGGTAGTTAATGCATAAATTTACTTGTGTAACTGAAAAAATGAGTTTGGTAATCTACTAGAGTAATGGGTTTGCATTTTCAAGGATTTGATCCGCCAGAAAAAGAAAGTTCAGAAGATTATAACTCAATATTCAATAATCACGGGGAATCTGGGAGAGGCACTATAGGATAATAGTCAAAATTTGTACAAGTTCGTGCCCCATTTGACTTGATAAACTGAGACTGGAAAATTGTTGTAACTTGGAGGTGGTTGTAGTGTAAGCAAATAAGAAAATTATACTTATAGGTGAAGACTTCTTTTATTTGAGAAGAATGGAGGTAAATGATTGTGTAGTTTTATACAATGTGGCTTATCTAAGACACATGAAGCAATAAGATTATAAGCTCAATTATTGCTTAAAATAGAGCTGAACAAGCTTTTTCAAAGTGTCAAATACACTTGTAAAGGGGTTAAGTGCGATAGGAGCCTTCAATTCTAGGTCAGGGAATTGGTTTGTCAGTGCCTGTTGCATTCCGGACATCGACATCATTGCAGCTAGCTGGCTATTAGACATCACTTCACAGTCCTGTGGAGTGTCCCTGATTTTGCTTGGATCATATCCGAAATTCGCTAGGTAGGTTTTATACTTCTCTATGAATGCAGGTCCAGGGTTAGGTGTCCTTGAATATATCTGAAATATTGATGCCAACGAACAAAAACATTAATATTTGAATCTGAAATACTAATGTTGGATAGCATAATTTGAATGATTGAATTGGAAATAAATGTTGGCCAGTCTAAAACTATTGAAGGTCCTGGTTCAATGATGCTAATGTAAATTGTTCAAGAAGTTATCTACTATGATTGAGAATTATGGTATTTCTAACGTGCCAGTTATGGGACAATTTTGAAATAAGTGACCAATGTTATGGCATTGTCTTCCTCAAATGTCTAATTACCTGAATAAAACTTGTGTCTTTTGCTCCGGAAACAAGAGAAAAGTTGTCATAGTCGGTAGCAATGACATCATAAGGCTCCTTCGGAATAAAAGGCAACGTAGGAAAACGGAGGTAACACTTCTCTTTAATCATCTCTTGCCTTTCTAGATCAGTTGCATTCTTCTGCAATTCATCCTCGGGAAGGCATTGAACCTTTCCCCTTATTCCAGTAATGTATCCATCAGGGCCCCCATGAACGCAGAAGGTATCAACCTGAATGGAAGGTGTCTCCATATCAAATGTATACACACCCTGCATATTTATATATCAGTATTCAGATGTTTGAGCAGACAAGGTTTAAAAATGACAAACACCAGTTTGCATCCATGACTTAACCAGTTCCATGCATCGTCCACAATTTATGGCACATCAACTCAATCTGTATGTACAGGACGATTGGAACACTTACCACATGGTCTCCTACAGGCTTAACTGACATATATTATGGACAGTAAAGAAGCGTAGGGGTTACATATAGCACCATAGAGTTTCATAAATCAGAAATTCAGATGCTCAATGAGTTCAGGCTATCTATGAAATGTGATATAGGAGGAAGAAATCAGGTCCCTTTCTTCTAGTGAACTAGTTACCTACCCATGAAAATTATTACATTATCTTCACTACAAGTGAATAGAATACCCACCCGTAGCATTTACCTGAGTGCAGTGGCAATCTTCTTGACCTTGCCCAGCAAATCCACGTTTGAGTGAAGCTACTTCAAACCACCTTCCAGAATACCTGACAGGGTCAAAATCCTTTGCTGTCATACCTCTCATCATCATTAGCTTCCCAGTTCGCCCATCAGATCCCTGATCAATTGGAAGAGTTGGTGCACTATCTGCAGCACTTGCAAGCTGGCATATATTGTAAGGTTGTAGTAAATCTGCTGCACCAACCTTCCCAAGGAAAATCAGGATAAATCTTAGAAGCATCTAACACTCATCAAATAGAAATAAGTGTATTTCATTGTGGTATTATTCTGTTTACAGACTCCAGCAAGTCAAGAGGAACTCATCGGGAATCTAATACACATTCCTTTGGAATCAACCTAACTAGTAATTATAGATATCTGAGTTATCTTTGTTATCTACTAGGGTGCCAATGAATGGTTGAATCATGGAATAGAAGATCATAAGACAATACATATTGAATGATTAGCCTGATATCGTGTCCATGTTCTGTTCATAAAGTGATGAAGATAATTAGAACGTTCCTAATTCATTCAGCAGTGATGTGGATCTTCTATCAAGTAAAAAATTCATTGTTAACAAGTTTTAACAGCCTGGAGTTGTATTAGTAAAATCAACTAACCTGTTGTGTTTGAGAAAGAATTATTATGGAGGCAGCAAGCCCAGATAATACATGCCTCGCCTTGCTTGTCACAGCCTTAATCAAGACAGGGTAGTCAAAGGAGCATTTAAACATCATTTTCCCTAGACTCCCCCTAAACAGGCAGAACAACAAAACAATTTAATAAAAATTACATTTAAGAGATTACAAAAGCGTAAATCTTCTGTAGACAAAGGAAGCTAAAAATGCAAACCAGGCGGCTAAAGAAAGAGTGAAGTTCAATCACTTCTCAAAACCGCACATAGGGCCGAACATGATCAGTTCAGTATCAGAGGGGGTTCAATGCTGAGTCTGGTGAACAACTTAAGGGACTCAAAAAGTTACATTTAAAGTTCATTGTGCGCAAGCCATTGCCACCAATAGCTCCTAGTCACCAAAGTCGTTAATTTCAAGCTGAAAACCTGCATCCTTTAATCCTAGACCTTGTTGTCTTAATTATATACGGTATGCACAACTATTCCCTTTAACAAGAAACATCTAAACAGGAGTGGGGTTTTGGAATTAAGCCGATAAATACCAAGCACACTCTTCTATATTTGGCATATTCAGTGATCATAGATACCCAGAGCACTAAAAGACTTCAAAAGCAACTCTTATCCATCAAACCAATATCAATCAAGAAACCAAAGCCTTAACACTTAACTATTATTTTCATAATCAAGTTCCACAAATTGCCATCATAGACATAGGAAAAGGAGAAAAATCTAGAAACATTCAACGAAATCATTAATTCCTTTTTTTCCATGATTTCTCACGCCCCCGATAAACATTCGATAAACTCAATGAAAGCGTGAAAAAATGGCAAAAGAATTGTTTTAAATAAATTAAATAAAAAACCAAGCAGCAGGAGAAGCAGCAGCTGCAAGAAAATCTAGCTCATAAATGCCGGGGAAAAATGAGTAAAAGAATTCCACCATACCAGGTAAATAAGGAGATGATAGGTGGAGTAATGTTCTGCTGATAACCTGGGAATAGAGGCAGGAGGAGAAGCAGCGCAACACTGAAGGAGAGCGGGGGATACTTGATGTATAACATTTACCATTTCTACCCGACCCTGCAATAAATAATAATAACAATACTTTGATCTTCACTTCTCCTGTCAACAACAGACAGTGATACCAAGTCAAGTGATCCAGTTCAGTTCACTAACGTCGCACTTCTTCACGAATTTTCGGCTTCTAATTTTATATATGCACATAAAGAAGAAGAAGAAGAAGCCGACAACGATGACGAACTTAGACGAGTTAGAGAAATGTCCAAAATCTGACCACAGAAACCCGTTATAAATATTTGATATTTCGAAAAACACAACAGGCTAATTTTGAAATATTAATTATAACTTTTACTTATATATAATATATACGGTATATTATATATCTTCACAACCACACGTTTTTCAGAGTCAAGTCAAGGTGCAGACAACTGTTAAAATAGCATCTTTCATCAAACCCACTTGTTATTTTTTCTAAAGTAATTTTGTTTTTCCATGACATTACTTCCAATTAAGTTCTACTCACCTATCACTAATTGCATTTTGGAAGGAACAATAGAGCTTTTTTGTTTTCAGGTTCTTTAATGTGAAGATCTGATGAATTTGATGTTGCTGCTGCAGGTCTTTTAACTGAGACAAATGTCACTTTCTTTGTGCCTCCCTTGGCTTTCAAAAGTTGTGAGCTCGGGGAAGAACTTGAGGTTGCAAGCAAGCCACCATCTGGGGTGAACATTTGGTCAGCGGCAGGTGATGTGCCTTGAAATTTCTGCCACTTTCAGACTATTTTCGATCTGATTCACATCATCACTCCGAATGGAAGTTGAACATTCTCTGACAGTATTTTCAGCATTCACCTTTTCAACATCAAGTTCATCATCTAAAATAGAAATTTAAACCGGCGGACAACTAAGTGAAAAGCGATAACACCAGAATCACATGCATCAGCAGGGAACCAGACATCGAGGATAGAGAAATCAGAGCATTAACACCCAAGAAAAGATTCAATGCTACAGTCCATACAGCAGGATCTCCTATGGGAAAATCGCTTCCACCGTTCCCTTCTTGACTTTTCTTCTCACTCTTATGAGACCTCTCAAGTAATATAAAGTTATCTGTACTCCAAACACATTCTGGGGTGATGTATTCCTCATTTACTGGATAGAACTCTCCATATACCTTCATCAATGTAAAAAGGGGTAAGACCAACATATGAGCTCAAGGGCATCAATAGGAGAGCTTTTGAAACAAAGGATTTACAAATTTAAGAGAGCCAGACTAACCTCATTTCCTTCTTGGATTATTTTCACAGATTGCTTCTTCTGGGAGAGAGAAGAGACCATATTGACTACTGACAAATAATATCTGCAGGACCCAAAAAAATAAAGAAATCAGCTTTCCAACAATAAGAGGCATCCCACTTTTCATGCTCACAACTACAACAATAAATTCTTGCATAACTTAAGATTGCTCAAGTATTCGGCACCAATTTAGAACAAGCTATACACAAGCATGAAACCATCGACTTTAAGGATAGCCATAAAGGTAAAATCTTTTAGGAAAGAGCAGGCTTAAAATGTCATATCAATAAATTGCATCACCAGATCAAGGATTGTCTCGCATATTTCTCTCAAATGAATCCCATGCCTTTATCCAGAGTTTTACTTGGTTTCATTCTCTAAATGCTATATCAATGTGCTTTCCATATCCATGCAAAACCACATCAGTTCCTTTGCATGAAATGTCTTGCATGTTACAAATAAACTCAAGTTGCATCGTAATCCTACACAAATTTGAATGTAACCAAGTTCTAGAAAATGTACTGGAACTTACTTGTTGAACCAAAACACGAATCTGTGCAAGCAGAGCCAAAATTGTCATAGAAAATCCAATAAAAAATGAACAAGCAAGCAAAGTAGATACCCCACTGAAAAGTAGTTAAGGATGAGCAAAAAATATTATGCAGTAACCAACAAACAGGTGTAGGTAATGAATCATGGATATAGGCAGCCTTTCTGTGTATTTGCCTGTTGAAACACAAGAGAGTACAACTAAATAATGAACCCCCAAAAGTAAAGTTGTGGAGAGAACTTATAGCTTTCAATTTTCTATATCCTTTAGGAAAAAAAGGAAAAGACTAAAATGTGGTGGATTAGCCTGGAGCATACGGGCCCTATCATGAATTTATATCAACCAGAACAGCAACAAACTGAACAGGGTACCCCAATAGCAGAACTTTAAAATGAAACAATGAAAATACAACAGAACCAGGAACAATGTCTAATGGACAGATGTACTAGACAGATAAAACAGTGCTTGAAACACGATTAAAGTAGGCCGAGGGTGAGTGGAGATGGATATAGGCAACAAGAATATCAAATTTCGACTTAACTTTTTAATAATTATTTTGAACAATCAAAAGTTAGAAATATCAAATAAAGGATACGTAGCTGCAGTCAACATTGGCTCGACCATCTGCAGCAGAAAGAAAGCATATGTGATTACACTACACTACAAAAACCCAATGCATACAAGGACGACAGAATCTTGTTTTGAAAAAAAAAGGGGCGAGGGGAAACAATACCTGTGACAGAAGTAAGAACTAACCTTGCGTTGATATTGAAAATAAGACGATCCTCGATGTCCCTTTTTGTTCTTGTAAACAAGTCTTTCAAAGATGCCACACTCTGCTTGAAGCCGCCATAAGAGAGACTTAAGTGTCTGTTCAAGTTTGTCAATTTGTAAATCCATATATTGCTTCTTTCAACTTTCAACCTGCAGACACGCTAACCGGCTCTACGTCAAGCTTATCTAACATTAAGAAATTGAACGTATTCAGCAAATAATCTCACAATAACAAACAGATAGATGTAGATGTTTTTCCTGGGCCAATGCCTTGAGCTTACCGAGGCATCCTCTCGAACAAAAGGCTATGCACGGTCTATCATAACGAAACCAACTAAATTTATCACATTAACACATCAAACTTGACAACTAGTAATTACCCCTTCATTTTGCCATGCAATTATTAGAATACAAAGAATACCCGAAACAGAGTCAGCACTTTAATGTCAGAAACCTCGACAGCACTCAAGTACAGCTCGCGGCTTTTTTTTTCCACGGAAATGTCTTTTTATTATCACACTCTCGGGCAGTGGCTAGGGACCGAAAAGAACCCTGTGCCGGGTCTAGCAGCCAGCAGCTGACTAAAAGCTCGCGTCTTGCCTTCTATAATCAACTTAGAGACCGCGGAAGGTGGCGCTGGCTCCAACGACTGTAATAACGAGCTGGATTACGTCGAACAGCGAGATTTTGACAATAGTACCCAATCCGGTTAGTGCAAGTGGGCTTACGGGCCCATAATTTTAACGGGCTACGGCCCAGATTAGATATTAATGTAATCTAAAAGTATTCCCTTGAGCTAACGTTAATGTTTGGATTCCAACAATAATAGGTAAGCTCTATACAGTAGAATCTCTTAACCATACAATTGTTACTAAGTTTTAGGGGCAGCCCTAAGTTTTAAGGGTCCTACGAGAGTTTCTAAGACGTGGTTAAATTTTAAGATTATCGTATAATTATTTTTAAATATAAACGTTAATTTTAAATTAAATTTTAAAAATATTTATTTCGGTATTTGTTAGCCACTTGCTTCTAAGATCACTGTTGCTAAATTCTAACTTACAAGCACAGTTTTCCTTGCACACAAAGGCAAAAAAAGAAATTGAAAAGAAAGCATATGAATCGTTTTAAACTTGGGCAACTCTTTCCTTGTACCTTTTTTTTCTTTTTTCCTCAAGGAGGACCCATCAATCATTCATCAATTACCCATTTCCTAAGCCTTTTTCACTTTCTTTTCATGCATTTCAACAAGTGTATGGCCCTAATTACCACATCATATTCAAGATTTGGCAAGGATATTGAAAATCAAAATAAGATAATAAGTTTCAATGAAAAAAGAAAAGAGAAGAAAGAGACACCTAATCATACTTAGTTGATATGCTCAACAATAACCCTATTTTTATTTAATTAATTGAGCATTAGGATGATTACATGTTATATAAGTTTAGTATTTGCTTTCTCATATCATACCCAACTTCATTTGACCCACATACATAACTAACAATAATAAAATATTAGTATAATGTTTGAGAAACTTGTTGGGTGGTTTTAGTGTAGATGTCCATCCAACCTTGGTAGCTTGCTCCTCTCCCACCAAATGTTTAGTGGTTAATATTTCAATATTCATTTTTTTGGGATAATGACATTCCTCCATCCCTTATTTTATAATTAATAATATTAAATAAAAATAACTTAAATTCTTTTATTAAATCACAGTTTGTACTTGTTATTAATCTTAATGATTATAATTTATTTATTAATAATCAAAATTCAAGTGCACGTTTCTATTAAATAAGATTGTGATAAACTTGTGCGGAGATTTTTGTACGTGGTTCTCCGTATGTTTTGAAATTCAAATTCAAAACTATACTTTTTAAAAAGCATGAAAAGTATAAGCAAAATACATGTATGTTAGTTAGAAATAAGTTTCTTGCCAAAAGGAAATGGCAGGCTTTTTTCATGTAGCATGCTGCCTTTTTTCCCTAAAAAGAAGGAAGCCCATTTCATTGGGGAATCTGAACAAACACTATGTGAACTAGGAGTGCATCTAATTGTAACTTCTCCTAGGAAAAAGAAGAACAAACTAAAATAATGGAGTGTTGGTTGATTGAAGGTTAAGAATCAATGGCACCAAGCCAATTTACCAAACGCTTCTTCTCTTGATTTGTTCGTTCATAGTTGAAAAAGGATAAAAAGGGAGGATAAATCACTTGATCTAGATCTACCAATTACAATTTGTTCATTGATCATGCAACCCCATTTCATTTTTTAATTTCCTTTGTACTCTTTGTATTGGTTTTTATAGTCATCCGATGTTGTTTTTGCATAGCAAATAAGGAAAGAAATGTTGATTGGCCAATTGCCTCAAGCCAAAGATCATTGGTTACTTTTGGAAAGTTTAGAAACAAAATATGTGTTGGCCATGAAACTATGAATGATTGGCCTTTTATGCCATTTTCGTTGGTTAATACGCATCAATGTTATTGGGGATTAAACAATCAAACATTTATTTTCTAATAAGTTCTACTCTTTTGACAAACGATTTTCCCATAATACCCTTTTCTCGGAATTATAAAAAATGACCCTTTCTAGACTGTCACGGTACTCCAAAATCAAAACAATCGGACTCCGACCCAAGTGCCCATACAACGTAGAAACCGAGAAGCCCGCAATTTGGACGGTTTCGGTATCGTCAATGAATAAAATACCGGTCAACCGTTAGGACGCAGTCACCTTCAGTCAGATAGGCTTTGTTGTTCTGGTCTGGTTTGGTTAGTTAAAAGACAAAAGCAACAGAAGGAACACATACCCGTTTAGAAAGTGGGAAATACTATGCCTGAGCCAGAGCAGCTTTTAAAGGGCGAAAATGAACAATGAAGCCACTGCAAACATGACTAAGCTTTATCGGAAAGTTTTTCATGTAAATACAAGGTGGAGCTTAGTTGATAGAGTCTCAATTTTCCGGAGGTTTTTCCGGTTCATTTGGGATAGAATTCTTGTTTGCTCTATTGGGAAGCCTTCTGTTAGGTACCTTAAGCTCACCCACCGGTCGTCGGATTCTTCTCCGGCACCGGAGTTGGTTGAAGGCGGCCCGGAAGCTCTTTCCAGGACTTTTAGTAGTGGGTACGATACGGATTCGGATTTGGTTTCTTTGAAGATCAGTTTGTTAGGTGACTGCCAAATTGGAAAGACAAGCTTTGTGGTGAGTGTGTTTATGCAGCAATTAGTGTTTTTTTTTCTACTTTTTCCATTGCTTGAATGATTTCTGCAACAAATATGCTGAGTTTATAGCAATCTCTTTGTCTGTTTGAAGATCAAGTACGTGGGGAATGAGCAGGAAAGAAATTTGCAGATGACTGGATTGAATCCGATAGACAAAACATTGATGGTTCATGGAGCCAGAATTGTTTTCAGTATCTGGGATGTTGGAGGTAGGCTGAGAAATCCCGATCACACTTGTTAATTTTCTGGTGATTGAAGACATAATTTCTGGGATTTTCTCCCATTTTATTGGTTCTGTAATTTGTACATTTTCTTGCTGCAAAATATTGCTTGTGCAGGTGATAGCAGGTCATTTGATCAAGTTCCAATTGCTTGTAAAGATGCAGTCGCGATTTTGATCATGTTTGATCTTACCAGCAGATGTACCCTTAACAGGTTTACTCATCATCAAATGATTAATTTCTTATGTCGATAATTTGACTAAATGATCATCTTGTTAACGCAAATTGTGGATTTTTCTATTGATTTTGCAGTGTTGTTGGATGGTACAGTGAAGCCAGAAAATGGAATCGGGTAAAAATGCAGAATCTTGATTTTCACATGATTATTAGCTAACTAATTGTGCAGAACTTGGTTCACAAAAGAGAGAAAAAATAAGCTTGACTTTATCCTTTCCTTTTTAATTATTAGATTTTACATGGTCAGAATTCAGGCTCCACCATTAATAGAATTGATGTCAAATCAGGATAGCCTAGATCAGATTATTATGATATTCACCACAACTCTGTTCTGGAGTGGAGCCCTAAAATTCATTATGGTACTTCATGGAGGGTAGTACTTGTTTTGTAGTAAATTGATGAGCTTTTATTTGTGTTAGTTTGTATAGATATACACACTGATTATATCTATATATACTTTATTTTTATTTATATGCAGACAGCCATTACCATATTAATAGGGACCAAATTTGATGATTTTGTGAAACTTCCACCAGATTTGCAGTGGACTGTTGTAACTCAGGTAAACTCCTTTAAGCCTCTTATATGTATTGTGTTTTTGATGGATTTCAGGGGAAAAGTTCCAGTATTTTATTCATTAATCGGATATACAGAAATACCTGACTATCCCTTGTATTTATTTGATTGGAGGACTTGGGGGAGTCTTTCTTCCTTTTCTTTTTCTTTCTATTCTCTCACCACGTATAAGGGGCCACATGTTCATTAAAGTTTAATCTGATTTTCTGCCATTTGTGGGCAACTGAAGATCGAATTTCCATCTCAGAATAGGGAAAGAGTTTGGTTTTTCATTTATGCACACTTCTTAACGTAATGAAAAACGTGACAGAGTATGGTATTTATGCAGGCAAGAGCATATGCGAAGGCAATGAAAGCGACCCTTTTCTTCTCAAGTGCAACACACAACATAAATGTCAGCAAAGTTTTCAAGTTCATCATGGCAAAGCTTTTTAACTTGCCGTGGACAGTAGAGAGAAACTTGACTATCGGAGAGCCAATTATCGATTTCTGAGTTTTGTTTGCTCTATAGTGCAATGTTACTTATTTTCTTGTACATAGTCAGAAACAACTCCATAGCCCCACTATGATAAGGTTTTTTTCAGTTGATTCTTCATGCATATAAAAAATTACATTATAAACTGGTATCGTCAATGGCACCTATTCTTTAATATCTCATATTGTTTGCGAGTTTCCATGGCAATTTATTACTCAAACAATTACAATTTCTTTAAGAGCAAACAATAGACAGTCCAGATTATACTCCATATATAGCAGTAAAATATGAAATTTTGACATGTGTGCAACATAGTGAAATCATTCATTCTGCACCTGCAACACCTTTTCTGTGAGTAACCATTTCTATATTCTTCTTAACAAAGGAAAAAAAAAGGAGGGAAAACCAAATTGGGCAATCAAAACTGCTCCTTTCATATTGAAACTGCTGCTTTCTTATTGAAACTGTGTCGAAACTAGATCATTTGAGGCTTTTCTGAACCGATGCACCGATTGAGCTCTTCGCAGGTGTGCTTCTTAACAAAGAAAACAAAGGAAAAGAAAAGAAAAAAAAGGAGGGAAAACCAAATGGCGCAATCAAAACTGCTGCTTTCTTATTGAAACTGTGTTGAAATTAGTTCAGGTATCTCAATCAAATGGAGTGCACCCTTTTAATAGATTGATATGCGCAGATCATTTGAGGCATTTCTGCACCGATACACCGATTGAGCTCTCTGCAGGTATGCTTCTCTGTTGCCGCCATTTTCATCAACTTCATCGGAAACATAGAGATTCAGTTCTTGCAGGAACCTTCCAAAGTTCAGCAGATAGTTCAAAAAGAATAGTTCAATCATACTTCCCTTAAAACCGTTCACATTAACCACTTTAAGACTTGTAGTGATGCATGCGAATACTACGAAGTTACGGCGCCAGCATTCCTGAGGGTTAAATTGGACCGGAGGAACGTAATCCTGTCAACAAACCGAAAAAGGAACAGTATATCAATATTGAAATCCCAAAAGTAGACGCTACTAAAAGCACCTTAGAAGCAATTTTTAGCCGATTAATCAGACATCTTATACTTACAGGAAACACTCTACCAGGGCCAATGTTGATTGTAAGAGTTGTTAAGTAGGGGCAACTATTGAGCATGAAGTTGATTCCACAATATTCACTTGAGTGCATGGCTGCGTTCAGAATGAGATGATTCACATTCAGCGGAACTGTCGTTCCCAAGGGCTCCAGCCCATGAGGAGCAACCTAAAAAAATCAGCAGTAAACTATTAAATCTGAATGTTCAAAGCTTAAGAGCAGGGAATATACAGGAGAGAAAAAGAACTCGAGGAAAATGATACCTGAAGCAAGTAACTGCACACAGTCAAAACCCTAACATTTTCAAGTTGTATCAAGAGTTCATAAAGTGGTTCACCGATCTGATCAAATTCCGTCTCTTGCCCGAAATCAAGTTCTGCCTCAACAATTAAATTATGTTCGTCCAACCAAAAATGACCCACTGTCCCAGAATACTTGAAGAAACTTAAATTTGGTGCGTCAATCTGAAACCGATCTTCCATGAAGTCACATTTATCGACAACCAATCTTTTAAGCCTCAAATTAGGCACAGTGATCTCGAGGTCCTCAATGTTCCAACATTTCTTCAAACTGAAACTTTCCAGCAAGGGACAACATTCCAACAATTCCCTGATAGATTGCATATTCAGTTCAATCCAGCCTAAAGAAATTTGCTTCAGCGAAGTGAAATTGTTGAATTGTGAGGCAAGAAAATCGCAGGAAAACAACTCCAGAGATTCAAGAGCTTTGTGGTCATAGACATGCACTGGCAGATGAAACACTGCTGGATGATTTTCAAGATCCACTTCTTGCCACAAGGGATCATGAAAATCAAGGGCTAGTTCCTTCACATGGTGCGAAATGGCAAATGTGATCCAGTCCTGCATATCTGCAAGGACATTTCCTGGCCTGGAAAACACAAGGCGGAATGTGTTAACTGTGGATGCATTATAGTTTCCAATCCATTGACGTAGAAAATCAACAAATTCCCCCCTCTGCAACTCCTTGTTCTGTTCAGTATCATCAGCTCTGACAAAGAAACTCTCAAGGAACTCAATCTTCTTCGTTGAGCGCCAAATGTGGCGCCATCGGCCTGACAGAATGCTGGTTCTTGCTGCTTCTTTGAAGGGCAAGAAGGAGATGATTGAGCATATTAAATCGTCCGTTAACTTCTCGAACATGCCGACGTTATCAGCCATGGTGACGATTGGGGTTACTCTCTGTTTCTTGGAAACCATAGGGAAAATCCAAGAATGTTGCAACAAGCGGTTGCTGTGATTTTATAACGGCAAAACGAAACGGTAACCGAACGTAAGAAGCAAAGAGTTGCGTTCTTTTCAAATCGTTTGTGGCAGTTGGGCTTTTGGCGGAAAAGTGGTGACTCTTTGATTCTTCAACGGCAATGCGTCGTTTTGTTTAAGGTTATAACTGTTCAGTTTGCAATACCAGTCAATTGCAGAATGTCTCTGAGGGAGAAATTGGAAGACAACAAAAAGCATGTACCTGGTGGGTAGGGTTCCCGAAAATAATGAAGAAACTATGTGATAACTTCTATTAAAGTTTGTGTACGGAATAAGTGCATGATATCGTACCAACATAAATTGACAATCTTGGTTTACTTCTACAGGCCTTTCCGAATACGAAGCGAACTAAATGGAAAGATAACAATTTATAACTCGTCTCAATCATAAGTTGTTCCGATAAAGATGTCCTGACACCTTCTGCTTGCCAAGAGGAACGTATTCGGATTTGTGTAGCCTTCTGATGCCAAATCAAGAAACTGAGTTCTCGTGCAATAATACATACTCCCGACTGCAAAATCCCAAATAATAAGTCTTTAGCTTGCAACGGTTAAGATCTTTTGGAGCAAAGTGCAAGGATGGGAACAAGTTCACTACAATTGTTGGACTAGCCTTTGGTTTTTAAAGAATGCATTACCACATGGTACTATTGATCTTATAAATGCTAATATGAGAAGCAAATAATCATTGTTTGATGCATGTGAATGTAAATAAATCATGATCCATGAGCAAATTGTAAACAGGTGTTTGCTATTGATCAGTGGCCTACCTACTGTTACCAAATTTAATGGTGTCTTTTTCAAGAAGTTCATAATATCGTTGAGGTTCAATAGGATTCTCCTGCAAATGCAAAAGAAAATGAAAGATAAAATTTTTGCAAACACAAGTCAAATCCCAGATCAACGAATGAAAATAAGAAATTGAATTTCTTACATTAAGGTAAGTCTTATTTGTGCTTCCAAGGTCCATTAAGTACGGCCTGCCATAGAGAAAACACGGCAGATAAATATTAAATCTGAAAACAATGTCTCCCAATCAGCACATGCATTAAACCTCAGCTTAGTCTTACCTTACTTGCTTAGACAACATACCATCAGGTTGCTCCTTTTCTACATGCCTGAAGAAACAGAATCAAGACATTATACAATGTCCCAAAACAACAATAATCAAATAATATTGCTAACTACAGATCTACCGGAATTGAATTACAGCATGTTGCTTGCTGCAAGATGGGTGATCTGTTGGTATGTCTGCTACCCTTCTTTCCCTTCCAAAAAGGTAACAGCTTTGACGATGTATGTAAAGAGGTTCTGTCAATAAGAGCAGATTTCTTAGAAACACAACAATATCAGGTGAAAAGATAACAAGCTTTTCTTCAACAATCAGGGCCTATTTTCATGAATTAACACAAGGAAAAGGCTTAAAACATACTAAGGGTGGAATGTTTCAACTTTCAATTCGCATCATTTAAACTGAATATTAAACACCCGCGTTTTCTTGGTAGCTTATATTTACTAATCCTCCCACTTAAACTAAACACCTAGTGATTTTATCCTACAATAGCCATGACTTAAAGCCACAACACCTCAACCACCCCAAACATAACCTTAATAAAATCAATTCACATCTCTCTCTCTCTCTCAGTTTCATAGGCAGAGGAACATTAATAAATTTTAATATGAACATGAAAAATTGTATACCTTTCAGCACTTCACCAGACTTAAAAACATAAAGTCTCCATCTTACATCAGGTTTTCGAGCATCTGGGGGTTCATTGAAAAGTAGTGTCACACCTGAAAAGGTGAAAATCCAAGGAGCAGAATGAAATTAAAACAAAAAAATCAGATAATCATATCATTAGTACAAGAAATTCCTCTTATTTGAATTACTAAAACAAAACAGGAGCAATTAGGCCTTGGATGCCCGGCAGACCTTCTCTCCCTAATTGATCTTAGGCAATTACTTCCAATAATAAGTTGAGGCAAGGAAATCTTGAGGAGCTTTCACAAGGCTAAAAGGGAAAGTACACTATTCTCTGTAGGCAGCCCATATAAAGAAGGGCATTATGAGAAGATTATTTTGAGGCCTAATAAAATTGGAAATTAAAACAAGTCCCTCATCAAATAACCACTACACAATAAGGGCAAGGTGAAGCTTATAATCAAGCTGTCTTGAAAAACATCAAAAAGCCTCAGTAAAATACCAATACTTGAAAAATTATATAAGCGACTTCCTCAATTATGAAGCAAATCAAGATCGATTTTTCATCTAAAGCTAAAGGCAAGGAAAATGTCACCTCTAAATCTGTTCGTTTCAGCAGCAAGCTTTCCAGAGAGCTCAAATGAAGGTTGTTGCTGCAAGTGGAAAGACAATGAAGACAATGAAAATCAGGCATAGTTGATAATCATTTACCTAGTGCATAAAATATATGTATAACACCTTCAAGCTCAGAAATCAATGTGGGAAAGAGAAGTTATCATTAAACCACATGTTGCTCCCGGGTTACAAAGAATAATCTGGCCAAACAAATGAACAAATAACCGCAAAGAAAGAGAAAGAAAAAATGAAAAAAGCAGACCAGCAAACAAAGCAACAACTACCTTTTCTTTTGCTTGTAAGGCCTCCTCAGCAGACTTCATTTTAGCCACTGAATCACCACCATTCCTGCTAAAGAAGAAAGCGTTGTCTCATCAGAAGCTACATCAGTCGTTACTAACACAAAAACCAGTCTATTTTTTACTTTTTATCAATGAAAAGCAGATTTTGGTGCATTTATCTCAACCATACAAGGAGAAATCATGCCCCATAAAGAAGAGCATTGCATATTTACTGTATCTAACTGTGCTCGAAAAGAGCATAATCTGATCATTAAACCCTAAGGCCAAAGGAGACCAACAATAAGGAAAACTCATTGAAGTTTTACTGTAGGTCTCCTTTATTGTGAATTGCCGCAAAGATCCTTTCATCAATCTACCATTTCAGAGAATACACAGCTAAGATGATTCTTTACTTATTCCTTTTAGTTCTTTTTTTGGTTGATTTACATTGCATATTATATAAGTTAAGACTGTCCCTATTCAGCCTTTCTCCTTTCTGCCTGTACTTCCTGTGTTTTTGAGTATTTAATATGTCAAATACATTTAGGGGACACTTGTTTTGAATGTCTGTACACAAACATTAACAAAAAGCTTCAGTTTCCATTCTATGCTTCATCTTGTCCCAGTGTGACTTACTACAGTCCCAGGCTAATGAGTTCAACCAATATTCCCATCAACTTCTATATTTCAAGATATCTTAGTAACTTCCATGGACTTAAATATGCACAGGCTCAATAATAAGGCTTAAAGGTGTCTATATGAAAGAGTTTCATTCTAGAAAACTCACACAACAATTATCCTTATACACATATTCTGCTCTCTGTCAATCTTATCTATGTACTTCTGGAAAGTTCTATTATTTAAAATCATAAAGAAACACCAATCAACAGAGCACACTGTATTATTATCAGCATAGCATTAAGGTTATTAGCTTGATGAAATCATATTTTTTCAATGATATACATTACTTATCTTTTATCATCAAAATATACTGAAATAATAAGCTAGACATCAGCTTAAAATACTAATTCTACAGCCACCAAAGTGCCAAAAGGGGTAACAAACACAACTAAAATTAGAGGCTTGCCAGTAGAATTCTGTAAACGCTAAGATAGAAGTTTAAAATTCAAGAAGCAACTGACCTGTCTTCAGCTCCTCTGGAATTCGTCCCCTGAAAAACATAGACTTTCAGTTAGCCACTTTGCTTGGTGCATGATAGCAACACCAATTGCTAATATTCATGAAAAAAATACATAGTTTAGAAGTGTTTTTCTCTCATTAAAAGCTTTATATAGTTCCTGAGCAAACAAAGCCCAAGATTGTGTGCAAATATCTCTGTGAATATTGGATGTTCACTTCAAGGATATGCAGATTCACTTACGCATACTGATTTCTAGATATACCAATAGTTTTATATCTGCTTCAAGAAAATTAAATTTATAGATCAATCACCAAGCCTAGCAGCTGTAGTTATGCGATTTTATTTAACCAAACTTGTGATAAAAACCAAGCATTTTATATCTACTTTCACATTAACAATCCCACATTATGGATTAGATGCATTAAATATAATTTAGGGTAAGAAATCAACTATTTAGACAAAAAAAGGGGGAAGTAACAGTTTTCCAAAATCACAAACATAGACTACTTTAAAAATAAAAAGACAGAAAGGGGTGGATATCACCAGACACCTCATGTCGAGTTCGATCACCATCAACTGATTGAGGCGAAAGAGATCTATGCCTGCTCCTGTGGGGTGGATCCAATGGAGAACTAGATCGATCATGTCTTGTTCTGGAAGACTTGTTATTGGTCTCATCTCTTCCCAAGTTTCTCTCCTTTCTGACGCCCTTTGTATCCCTATCTCGTCTTTCCTTTTTCTCACTGCCAATTTCCCTATCCAAACCCCTTTCTCTATGAGTGCCTTTATCACTTGCCCTACCATGAATCATTTCATGTTCTCTCTCTGTCAATTTTGCAACTTCTTTTTCAGCTTCTGCTCTCCTTAACCGTTTTGTACGAGGGGAAGGAGAGCGTGAAATGGGAGAGCCTGACCTTTCCCTGTTTCTTTTCTTATCACTTCCCCTACCATTATTTCTCCCATGTTCCCTCTCTGTCACCTTTTCAGCATCTCTTTCATTTCGGGCTCTTGCCAATCGTTTTGAGCGAGGAGAAGGAGAGCGAGGAACAGGAGAGCGTGATTTTTCCCTATGCATTCCCCTGTCACTTCTCCTACCTGGCTTTTTTTCATCTTCCCTGTCTTTCACTTTCTCCACCTCTCTTTCATCTCGGGCTCTCATTAATCCTCTTGTACGTGGGGAAGGAGAATGAGAAACTGGAGATTGACGCTGTGTATGCTTCGGAAATTTAGCATGACGTGAATGCTTCTCTTCCTTTCTTGCAGGAGAACTACCCTTGTGTGAGCTTTTGTGCCGCACAGGTGATCTTTCTCTTCGAGGTGGACTCCTCCTGCGAGGAGACCCTCCTTGATCCCTAACCAGGGATTCTGAGCGGTTGGTTAAATTATGCCCCATCTCCACTATTCAATTCAACTTATCTGAACTTGTTTTCAATGCAGAATTAAAATGAGGATTCAAAGCAAAACCACCACGTGGGCTTGCTAGAATGAACGAAGGACAACTAAATTTTGAAAAATTATGCCAAAACACATTACCATAGCAGCAATAACATCAATTTTCAACAGGACTAAGCGAATCACTGTTCCATAGAATACCAAACAAATATAAACAATTCACCTCAACTAAAGCAAGTGAGAGATTTATTGAAAAGTTTTCAAACCTAAAGGCTCAATTACTTTTCTTTAATCAAATTATCTCAGCTAAACTCTAACAAATAAAATCACCATGATCCTCTCATAAAATATCAAAAAGGCAGCACAGATATTCCTTATTATTATCACACTATGTGCGTTTAGCTGCCGATAAAGCCATAGAAAACAAAAAGAACATCAAATTCGGAATTTTGTTTCAAAATTACCGATTTCCAGACTTCAATATTCCGTCATTTTACTTCTTAGTAATTACTGACTATTCATCGTAGAAGCAAACCGTACTCAAACCCTGGAATCAGAATTAATTGTGAATGCATTGATTTAATTCATAAAAACTACAATAAAAAGCTTGCTTACCAGCAATTGTTGAAATACGCCTCGTGTTTGGCGGAAGCTACGGTGGTGGCTTCAGTCACTGAGCGATGTTAGGGCTTTAGAGTTCTGTATTTTGAGATTGCTAAAATGAGTTAAGGAAGACACGAGAAAAGAGTGAGGGCAACCTGTAATTTTAAGCATATTCAGGGGTATTTTTGTAACCCCACTGTGCATGTGAATTAAGAGCTAACAACGGTGTTATGATTAACGTTTGGAGAGATAGCTACCGTGTTGTGGTTGACGTCAGGCGTTTTCGGCGTTATATTGGCAAGCAAACAAAATAATTAACTAACTAACGTTGCTTAAACGTCACAACCGGAGACAGGTTGACGTGGTCCCATCGGTCATCACCAGTCCACAGAATATAATTATAAATAAATAAGTTATAAATCCAGAACTCCATTACAGTATAAAGCTCTGAAATGCAAACAAATCCCTAGTCTCGTAAAATCTCTTATAATGGCCTTCGCCAATACCAAAACAAGTCCGAGCTCTGCTTGCAGAATTACAAAAACCTACGCTTCTACGGCTTCTACTCCCTCGCAACTGCCCTTCAACATCAAGAAATTTACAGCTAGCTCTGCCAAATCGTCTTCCATTCGCCGTACTATTGCCGGTGATTTGGTTGTTCAAATGGTGACCAGGGGAGAGTCCGACTCGAGGTTGTGGCAGAGACCCCATACGTTTGGCCGCTTCGGTAGGTACGCGCTTTCTGAGCTCGAATCTGCATTTAATAAACTTGCCGACGACCAAGATTTTCAGGTTCATTTTTGTGCTAATACGTAGATTGAATCATTGGCTTATGTATTCTTTTTCTTATTATAATGAATTGTGTTGAAATGAATACCATGTACTGCTTGTTTGATGGATAGCGTAGAATGCAGATCATTCTACAGTTCCATGACTTTTGGATATTAAGTTTGTTACGGACTGGTTTAGCTCACACTTGTCAATGTTCCATGATGACCTAGTAAGAATGCGTGGAAGTATTTTACAATTTCCTTGGAAATTAGTAGGATATATTTCTTGCTGTATTATGCAGGAGCTGGTAATTTCATATACGAGAATTGTTTTTTTATTAAAAGTGGTTTTATATGTGTTAGTTCGCAGAAGTGATGCTAATTTTGGGACAAACATTTCTGATTGCAGAGGGAACTATCTGAGATTTTGAGAGACTACGTTGGTAGGGAGACTCCACTTCATTTCGCAGAGCGGCTTACAGAGCATTACAGGCGTCCGAATGGTGAAGGGCCACACATATAACTTAAGAGGGAAGACCTTAACCACACTGGGGTCCACAAGATCAACAATGCTGTTGCCCAAGCTTTACTTGCCAAGTGGTTGGGTAAAAAACGCATTATAGCTGAAGCTGGTGCTGGTCAACATGGAGTTGTGATAGCTACTGTCTGTGCAAGGCTTGGTTTGCAGTGTATTATCTACATGGGTGCCCAGGATATGGAAAGCCGGGCACTAAATGTTTTCAGAATGCGGTTTCTTGGTGCAGAGGTTTGTTCATTGCAGTTATTATTTGTAATTATTTTCAATTGCAGAGGCAATCTTTATAGTTGTAGTCTATGTCCCTATACTGATTGCCTTTTCACATTTTCCTAATAGATTTATCTCTGCTTTTTTCTGAACGAGAAGAAAGTTGTCGCTAAAAAAAATCTTGAGTAATGTAGCCAACAAGAGCATATAGCATTGATATGATGCTACTGCACATGTTAGTCTTGGATAGATTTTCCCCTTGCATTGATTGTCATCATTATAAATCATACTACAGATCAGAGCTGTTCATTCTGGGATGGCCACACTTAAGGATGCTACATCAGAAGCTATAAGGGACTGGGTAACCAGTGTGGAGACAACCCATATTTTGGGATCTGTTGCTGGGCCCCATCCATACCCTATGATGGTCAGAGAGTTCCATGCAGTGATTGGTAAAGAAACAAGAAAACAAACATTCGAGAAATGGGGTGGGAAACTAGATGTGCTGGTTTCTTGTGTGGGTGGGGGTTCGAATGCCATGGGCCTTTTCCATGAATTTGTTAATGACAAGGATGTTAGGTTGGTCAGAGTGGAGGCAGCAGGTTTTGGCATAGACAGTGGCAAACATGCTACTACCTTGACCAAAGGGGACGTTGGGGTTTTGCATGGAGCTATGAGCTATTTATTACAGGATGAAGATGGGCAAATAGTTGAGCCTCATTCCATTAGCGCTGGGTCAGTATTTTTTTTTGGTCATTAGTTGTTCAGTGGCTCATTTTTATTGTACTTTAATTAACTTTATATGAATTTGATTTTTGCGTGCAGCTTGGATTACCCTGGAGTTGGACCTGAGCACAGTTTTCTGAAAGATGAAGGGCTTGCTGAGTACCATAGCGTCACAGATGATGAAGCATTTGAAGGTATGGTATTACTCTAGATTTCCTGTTCAAGCTTTTCAGCTCTCATAATGGATTATGTTTACTCAATGTTTTTGGTCTGTAATGGATATCTTTCTGTTGATATATTGTGTGATTTTGTGCCATATCCTTTATGAAATTTTCAATGTAAGAACCGGCTGCCATTTATCATAAAACAGTTGCTTACTGACTAAACTTGAAAATTTGAAGTTTAATCTACTGAATGTTGGAAAATTTATTTATCAGTAGAGTGATCAAGTATACATCCTTCAGTTTTTTAATGGTTTAACCTACTTTCCTTTTTCCAGTTACATGAATTTCCCAAAGCATGCAACCTTCTTTCTTTATACACTATCTGATGCTTTTGTTCTTCCATTTTAGTGTCATTCATGTAAGTTGTCATGATGTATGCAAAATCTGTAGCTTGCTACCTTTCTGATATCTATTTAATTTTTTTTTGTCCAGCTTTCAAGAGATTGTCGTGACTAGATGGCATAATCCCTGCTTTGGAGACATCTCATGCGCTGGCTTATTTGGAGACACTGTGCCCTACTCTCCCAGATGGAGCTAAGGTCGTGCTTAACTGCAGCGGCAGAGGTGACAAGGACTTTCAGACAGCCATCAAATATGTGGAAGTCTGATTGTAATGCTTGCAAGCAGCAATCTTATTCATTCACTGCCAACAAATAAATGGGTTATCCTCAAGGAAAGCTCTAGTCTTGCCTTTGCATTTTTTCTTCTTTTTTTGTTCCTCTTTGGGAGTTCTGGATATATATATCAATGTAGTCACCGATATATCCTTTTATACTAAATAATATTACTTTTATAAAAAGTGATGTGGTATTACAAAATTTTAAAGGTATGAATTTTATCTATAAAAATCATCGGCATAGTTGGATATTAGTGATTTTCTGCATTTCTTAACTTCTTTTTGTTTTTTGGTAATAATTATTAAACATTTTGAGGGTTAATCATGATTAATGGAAGTATTAGTAGAGTGGGTCCAAGCAGCTCTTTTGAACTTGATGTTGGTGCATCAAAAAAATATTTATCCCACGAACCGTAAGACATCATTAGTTTCAGCATATTCTTGGAACGTAAATTATGAGCAAAGGGGACAAGAGAAATCTGCTCTTTCAATGCATGAGGAGGTATTTCTAAAAAGACTTTCAAATTTGAAGGGTTATCGATAGAGTAATTGGTTCACAATGATGCCCCAACAAGCTTTCATCTATTCCAATGGCTGTTTAAAAAGTTTGCCGCAACTCCAAGCATATCAACAGAGTAATTCCATTGCTCACTTGTAATAAAACAATCTAAACATTGAAAATACAAATCCAAATAAATGGCACCGTGCACATTGTTATTTTTTGTCTCGAAACAGAAAAGGTCTTTTAGACACAACCCTTGTTTTTTGGAACATTTTCCCTCTCAACCTCATTAAAATATAACAAGAAAACTGCCTAATTGCCTGTATAATGTTGCTCGTAATCAACATTATTATGATTATTATTATTATTATTACGGCAAGACACCCTGCTGGCCCATCTGCACAAAATCCAGCGAGCATGGATCCTGAAAGATAGCAACCATCCAACTCCTCTGCACTTGACACATCCAACACTCTTTTCTCTATCTCATCACCTATGTTACATGATGAATCTAAATGCTTCAACCCCAGCTTTCTCACTGCTTTGCCTGAAGAAAAAGAAAAAGAATAAACATGGGATTAGAGTACAGCAACATGTGCTTATCCTGAAGACACAATTGTGCGGCCATAGAGATCTTGTACTTTAAAAATAAAAAAATAAAAAAAGCTAAGGATATGCTCAAATTATTCCATTGCTATACTCAGTTTATTTCTCCTAATGGAGATTGTATCAGACACCTTGGTTAGGTGTACACCAACCCAAATGGTCTAAGCAATAAAGCAAATCACCTAACACCAACCTACATGTCAATATCAAAGACAGAAATCTCCTATTATGCTAACTTCAACACCTTGAACTGTTCAAATAATTGGTAGATGGTTCATCTTTGCACACTGATAAATTGAACTATGGGAGAGTTTGGTAGGTAGTGATGAAGATAATATAACTGATAGATCAAAATCACCTAACACCAACGATGTCAACCATCAGATAGGCAATTAACATGTGATTGCAGCTAACAGCTGCTCTAAACATCCATAGTAAATGGTACAACTCTTTCAGTAGACTAATTTTCAATACAATTAAGCATTCCCTACTCCTTAATTTTGTAAGACAGATATACTACACTGTATAGCTCAACTACTACTCCCAAGACTACTCAATGATGTCCCTATGAGTGAAGCAGTACTCCCCTTCCGTAGCAAATCCAAAAAACGCCTAAACCATGACTTCATCTACCCTTTATCTGCTATGCACATAAATGGTTAACCAACATGCTGTTAGTGAAAATTCTGTTGTGCAGTCTGCTATGATGTCATCTTTCATCTCAACTCCATTAGATAATGATATTTCCAATCAGTGATGACAATTCTGCTTTGGTCACAATTGTATATAATATAATATTTTCTATCAGTGGCACACCTTATCCTATCTGAGGTATCCTCCAAAACATGGAGGAGAAGCTTTTAATCTTCTATTGGCATCTTTAACTACAAACAAGTGAAATGAAAGAGAGTACAACAAAACAAAATTTGTCAGCATCTCTCGTAGTATTCAGCTATTTTTGCATCCAAAGTCAGTCATATGGGCATACTAGTCCTAGTAAAAAATAGAGCCTGCAGGGAGAGTTATGAGCAACCATACTTAAAACGTAGAGAGCACGAGTTCACCTGGGAATACAAGAAGGTTCCAAGGATCGCAATTGCAGCTCCAAGAGCATTGATGGGTTGAACAGGTGTGTGGAAAATGATAATTGAGGAGACTATGACAGATATACGTTTCATGGTGTTTCCAATGCTAAATGTCAAGGGAGAGATCTCATCCAAGGACATGTAAGACACTTGATTGTACAGATGATAGAACACACTTTGTGCTGCCACCCACCTATCATGTAAATAACAGCCACACAAATAATTCTTCAGTCAATGACCAAAAAGAAAAGGAGAAAGAAAATAGTATCATCATTATAGTTAATTAACACTTCACTCATCTAATCATTTGAAGGTAACCAAGGAAATGCATGGCTTCATATATTGAAATTGTCAAAAATTGTGGTACAAGAAAATTAAAGACTAGTGAAAGCAAACATGAAGAACAATAAGCATTAAACAATAATTATCTAGCTGACAGAAAAATTACAACTCACAGAAAATATATTTCGTTGTTAACTGCTTGAAATATCAATGTAGTTAATTTGGAACAGCAACTCCAAGGATTGAGAACACGAGTTCCTAAATCTTAACTGGATGTTATATCCACACAAACTCTTCACAGATACTTCTCAGAGCACATGCATGAAAAATCAGGGGAAAAAGGGCAGCATCCAAAGGGATTCATTAGGAGAGCCCATATTGTAGAAAGCTGTCATAGGATTCAATAATACTTTTCTTAATTTGATTTGACTTAATCCTTTGAGCTGTCAAATTTAACCAGACTCAGAGAGATTCACATGGTAAGAAAATTTATTCTTCAGTTTTTACGAAACATTTTCATGAAAATTAAATTTATGTTGTGACTTTAAAAATCCTACTTGACTAGAACAACTATATGCAGACAAACTTGGAGCAAACATGACAATACAAAGGAAATCAGAGCCTGTTGTTTCCAGTTACCATATGAACTGTGGTCCAATTTGAGAGATGGCTGCTTGCCATCCTGCAGCCCACATTTGTGGTCCCTCCACAGCTATTGCAAAAGGTGTGAGGATTAAGAGAGACAACATAGACAGACAAGCATAGTAGTTCATCCCACTAACAGACTTCCCCTTCATACCCTTCTTTGAAAATATGTTCCGGAAGACAAATGCCAAGTTTGATACCATGGCCCCCATAAAACCTGCAATAGGCAGCCAACAACCAAGTTCAGCACTCTGAAAAATCCCAGAAAGCAAAATGATCGAAGTTTTGTTCTGCAATTGCAGAAACTTCCCACTAGACCACCTTTTTAAGTTTTAACCTAGATTTAAGGGGAAGGAAGAAAATTATTGCAGTTCCTATTTTCCAAAGTCCCTAAAAATACAATTCTCCAATTAATAATATAACTCCTATCTCTTTCCCAAGCAAGCAATGATCGACACATGTTTACCAGATAACAGACATCATAAATCATATATATAGGAATTACAATTTCCAGAAATGAAGGAAAAATCAAATTACCAGTCATGTTGAAGTTTAGCTCAGTCACAGCAGCGAGAGCACAACCACCTATAATTGGAACAAGGGACAGATAGACTGGCACTGGGAAGGTCTCACCCAACAGAAACCTCGAAACCAAGACACTGAAAGCAGGTTCGCCACTCTTAATGATGTGTGTGAATGAAACAGCAACCTTAGACATACTCACCGTCGCAGCTACATGCCCAATTGTATGTGCCACAGCAACCTATATACCAACAAATTAGATAACCACTACTATCACATCGTATACCAAAATGACTGAAAATAAAAGCTAAATCATAGACCTTTAAAGTACAACCAAAAACCCTAATTCTTTGATGGTTGTCAAAGCAGAAGCAGGAGAATAGAATTTAAATTTCATTGCCGCAGATGTATTCGTTCATCAATTTAAAATCTGTACTTCTAATTTTTTTCCCTATAGAAAAAGTCCAAAGAACACTAGGGAAAAAATCAGAATCAACGTGTTAATCTTTCCTTTTCTTTCACCCTCTCAGCAACCAAACAAAAACGAAAAAGAAACATAAATTAGCATAAACAATAAAAACCAAAAACATCACTTTCTCTGATTTTCCTCTCTTTTCTCACCGAACAAACAAAACCCAGAAAACCGATCACACACTCACAGGAAACAAAGACTTCCAGAACTCAAAATCGGTTTTTGGTGGCTCCGCAATCCTCGTCGCCCATGAAATAAACATCATTAACGACCCACATGCCAGCGACAAAGTTGAGGTCAACCACGGATACGGAAAAGCATTCAAGACCTTCTTGTTGTAAATATTAAACACCACATTCAAAGCCCACCAGGTGGCAAAGTAAATGCCGATCTTTATCTTGTTGGCCGCCTCTGATTTATCTTCTTTCCCCTCAATCGGCTGCGATCGGTCTGCCTCGTAGGCTTCACATTTGGTCAACGACTTCTGAGGTTTTAGAGGCTCAAAGCTAGCAACTGACGAGATATGGAGTGGTTTAAAAACAGAAAGAGATGGTTTTGAGTTACTCTTTGCTGGTATCGACGGCAAACACGAAGAACGCTGCGATGGTGAAAACAACTTCTTACGAAAAAATAAATCGGACCCATTGATCGTTGTTGCTGTTACAGAATTTCCGACACAGCAGATCATATTGAAACTATCAATAAACAAACGAACTTGCAAAAAAATGAAGTGAAGAAAGAGAGAATTTTAAGATTTCTTATAACTTAAAAACTATAAATAAACACTTTTTTTTTGGAGAGGACGAGAACAAGGACGGATCACTTCGAAGTCTACTGCTTAAAAACTTTCTTGTTGCTTCTCTGAAATCTCAGTCCAAACAACAAGCAATCATGCGACTTGCAATTTGCATTAAAGAATTATTTGCATTGCATCACCTTCTCCTATTTGAAAAAGACTCATGCGGTAAGGCATTGTTCCAATCAACTTTCAACCGTCCATATAAATTACAGTTCCAACGACCACCCAAAATTCAATCAATCGATCAATATTAGAAGAAAACTTAAGTTGGTAATAATTATTGTTGATCAATGGAAACTATTTAATTATGTATTGTGATTGTTATTACCATTATATCTTGATATAAACAATAGAAGAGAATCATTAATTACCATATCGAATGATTCATGGCATAAAACAACACATATGAAGCTTAGAATATAGGCGAAGTATTTTGAATTTGAAAAGTTCAGACAGAATTTTTTTAAACTAAATTTTAAAAATCAGTTAATTACTCACCTACCCACCTCTATCAGCTGTCTCCAAAACAGCCACTTTTAGGTGGCCACCGAACTTTGAATGTTAGCATTCAGGTGGCCGAATCCTCTCCAACCGGTTAATAAAGTCAAATATTCAATCATTCAATTTCCGACCTTAGCATGAACCCATGTCAGATTCCATTCTTCTCCAACCGGTTAATAATTTGAACCACCGCTAGCATACCGTTGAGTGTCAACACATTTTTGACTGATGCAGCTGAAGAGAGTTGGGCTAACGACACATATAGGATGATTACAAAGAATTTGTCTGCAAATATGTGAAGCCCGAGAATCATAAATCACATGATTAGTCAAGTTGAATTTTCCGTTTGGAGATACTGGCTGGATTTGAATGGGAATCAATTGTACAGCAGTTGGGTAATAATTGACTACCCTTTTTCTTATTGCCATGTCCCTTTGAATCAAGGTTCGACAACCACTAGCTATTTAAGGTTTGGAAATGACATTGTCACCCCGGGAAGAAGCCTACGGCCAATATTTCTTGAATTTAAAAGGTATAAGCATTGGTGGACAGCGCATGGGAATTCCTCCCGGGACTTTTTTTAATTGCAAGAGATGAAACCGGTGGCTGTGGAATATATTCTGCAGCACCAGCCACCAATATTCATAGGAATGCTTATCGCCACTAATATTCGTACTTCAGTTTGCTGACGAGAACTGTCTTTTAGATACAAATCAAGTACTAAATCTCCGAAGTTAGGGCTACCTACCCGGAATCATTTTCTACTCCAAATGCAACATTAGAACTCGACAGGATTTTTCTCCCATTACTACACGATGGATTCTATTATCTGGTGCAGGTCCGAATTGGAACCCCATCTTTAAATATGATCTTATTGATGGACACCGGTGGTGGCCTAATTTGGACGCACTGTAAACCTTGCAAGAATTGTTACAGGCAGCAATTTCCCATTTACAATTTACTAGCTTCCATGCATTCACCCTCTTTGTCAAGGTGGTCATAATCTTTACAAATGTGAAAATCAGCAGCACACCTACAATGTGGTCTGTGGCGGTGGGGGCAGTACCAAAGGTGTTGCATCCCTGGAGTCATTCAAATTTGCCATTGATGGCTCAAGTTCCAAAATTGTTGATAACATAATTTTTAGCTGCTCGAATGGCAACCACAATATTCAATTCGCCCAAAGAGGAGTGATTTCCAGAATTTTGGGATTGAGCATCTCTCCGTAGTCAATAGTTATGATGAAATCAACAAAAGATTTCCTATTGTTTGGTCCCTTTCATAGATGCAATAATGGCCCCAAGTATTATAAAGTTTGGCAATGATATTCCTCCACCCTCATGAAGTGTTCAAACAACAAGGTTTGTAACACCTCCTGGATCATTATTTTATTACTTGAATTTGATAGATATAAGCGTTGGATCTCGCTGTTAAGGATTTGCATCGATACCTTTAGAGTCAGGCAAGATGGACAAGGTGGTTGCATTATAGACTCGGGAGTTATAATCCCTTAAAAAAGACCAAAACACTGTTGAGCGCAATGCTTTCAGAGCTGTGATGGGAGCGTTTCAGAGTTATTATGATTCCTTGAAGCTTTAATAATTTTGCAACCATGTCCTACCATTTTGAAGGTGCTTCTTATGATGTAGAGGGGAAAAATGTGAATGTTGTCAACAATGAGCAAGGATATTTCCGCGTTGCATTAATTACAACCACGAAATGGAAGAACTATCCTGGTAGCATGGCATCAGCAAAGCAAGATGAGAATTCTATTTGAACTGACATAATATTGGACCTGTCATTTATCTACTATAAAGTGCTATAAGAATATTAAATTAGTGATGCATAATAAAGCTAACATATACCCAACAAATGACAACTAATAAAATGTGCTATTTGGAATACATATTCTGTATTCCTTTTTGGTTAATGTAGTATCGTTTGAATTCCATTTTCTGATATTCGGCAGTGACATTCCCCGAGGTTTCAGAGAACGTTCAAACAACACCAACGTATGCTGTCCCTGGTCTGCAAGATTTTTCTTGCACCTAGAAGATATGAGTGTTGGATTTCAACGCTTAAATTTCCCACCAGGAACTTCTGAAAGTAGGCTAGGACTAGATGGCACTGGCACTTCTGGCTTTTTCATAGGTTCAGGAGCTCCACTTACATGCTTGACACAAACAGTAATGGGGTCAAAGCTTTTCATATAGTGACAGATACGTTTCAGAGCCACTATGATTCTCGTCACCTTGAAAGAGTGCCTGAAACTGGAGCGCCTTTGCCAACCAAACCTTGTTATCAGTACAAGCCAGGTTTTCAAGAGTTTCGTATATTGAACTACCATTTCCAAAATGCTGATTACATAGCACAAGGCAGATATGTAAACACTTTCTTCAATCAACAAGGTTTTTCTTCCTAGCAATAGCGCCAGGAGTAGGAATTTCTATCCTAGGGATTCTGCATCAGCAAAATAGGCGAATCATTCAGCATCTGGGACCGCAGGTTGCACTCCAAGTTTACTCCACGGATTGTGCCAACGATTTTCTTCTGTGATTCCAATCTTTCACTTGTAATTTCCGTTCTGTTTCCCTTTTATCGACATCATTTCGAAGGGGAAATAAGTGAATATTTACAATGAGATCGAGGGTATGTGTTCATTCCAAAATTACCTGGAAAGGGGAAGGCCGTATTGCAAGAATCGAATTAGCAAAACTGGCGATGTTGGAGAATTTGCATTGTGTATATGACTAATAAGTGATTCCATGGGCATAGGTGGGCACCCTTTGCATTGAATTGGATAGGGTTTAACCTAAAAGCAAGAGATGCAAAAAAAATTAACCCAAACCAACCCAAGTAGTTAGTCAACTAAGATGAACACAAACTAACTTATTATAGTTTGATTGAATTCTAGTTGTTTCATTTGAGTTTGGTCCAAATTTATCATTTTTAAGTATAAAAATTCCAAAATAAATTCAAAGCCAACGCGCCACAAGATATTCGAAGTACCCATAAAAAACACTAAGTGAATATAAAATTTGTATCAGACTACTGTGACAATTCATATGCCAATTATTCACAAATCGATAAAGAATTTTCACTAAAAAGTGATGAATAACAAAATCAATAGTAGATACCTGTTGGGTTATGTTTCTTTAGTTTATATTTTGTGCTAATTTAATATAACATCTAATGTGTCAATTATTGAAAATTACCACCAAATCATTGTATTAATTATGAATCGATACAGTCAGTCATTGAATTATACAGGATGCGCATGGAAATATGGATACCATATTAATCGAGATATGAAATCTTGTACCTTAATCTTGTGGGTAAAAGGGTTAACAAATGTAGCTGGTTGGTCATTAATGGAGACATCGGCAAAGGAAGAAAAATTGTTAGCATGTATATTATAAATATGGTCTCTACTAGCGTTTCAGTAACTTGCCCTTCTCTTACTAATGGCAGGTATCCAAAAATACTGTTCTCTCGTTCTCTTTCTTTTCCTGTTGTTTTTTTCCAGACTCCAATCATCTGCTTCAAAACCTTCTGGATTCAGCCTTAGGGTGGTCCCCAGGGACTCCCCGGAGTCTCCTCTGTATTCTGGTAACCTGACTCAATCCGAAAGAATTGAAAGATTGGTTCGATTCTCCATAGCAAAAGCTAACCATTTGAAATTGTTATCTTCAAATGCAACATTAGATCCTAATCTTTTTTCCCTTGTAATTCGCGATACTTACTACTATGTCTTACAGATTGGAATTGGAGACCCATATGATAGTATGCTTTTGTTGTTAGACACCGGTGCTGGTATGATTTGGACACAATGCCAACCTTGCATAAATTGTTATCGCCAGACATATCCTGTTTTCGATCCAAGAACTTCCCGTAGTTATCGAAAACTTCCTTGTGATCATCCCTTCTGTCGTGGCGGTCCGGGTACCTTATACAGTTGTGTTAATAACGAATGCATCTTCAGTCTTTCCTATGGTAATGGCGATTCAGGAGGCCCAGCAAAAGGCGTTGTTTCCCTGGAATCATTCACTTTCACTGATGCAAATGATAAAGACACAACTATAGAGGACGTAATCTTCGGTTGTGCCCATGATAACCAGAACTTTGCACAATTTGCTCAAGCTGGTTTGATATCGGGGATCGCTGGCTTAAACTTATCACCAGATTCACTATTCATGCAAATGCTTGATCAAATTGATCACCGATTTTCATATTGTGTGATTCCTTTCTCAGAAAGAATGGCGGCTCCGACTGTCCTGAGGTTTGGCAATGAAATTCCCCCCGCCCCTGAAAACGTTAAATCAACTCCAATTTATACGGTGCCCGGCATGTACTATGTTATGTTGAAGTTGTTAGATATAAGTGTTGGAACTCGACGCTTGAATTTTCCAGCAGGCACCTTTCAAGTAAGGCAAGGCGGCAGTACCCTTGGCTTTTTTATAGATTCAGGAGCTCCATTTACTCTACTTGACGAAGATAGCAATGGAGTCAATGCTTTCCAAGTAGTTTTGGATGCGTTTCAGAATCACTATGATTCTTTCAATCTTGAAAGAATTCCTGATTCTGATTCCCCTTATGCTTTGAAACTTTGTTATCGGAGGAGGCCGGGCTTCAACAACTATCCGACAATGACTTACCATTTCGAGGGAGCTGACTACGAACTAGGTGGGAAATATGTGCATCTTTTCATCGAGAATCATGATCCTATTTTCTGTCCAGCAATACTGCCTGGACAGTGGGCCTCCATATTAGGAGCTTTTCATCAGCAAAATATGCGCATCACTCATGATGCTAACCTCGGCGCAGTTCAATTTTACAACGAGGATTGTGCAGCCGATGTTATTAATTGACTCAAATCTCTCCCTTTAATTTCTATATAATTACTCAATAAATGTTTGTCTCATACTATTTATCTACTTTAGAATCCATAGATCAAAATGGTTACTGGAATATAAGAATTTTGAAATTATTGTTTTTGGCCTCAAATCAATCTGTTCGTTGGCAAGACCATTTTTTTCCATGAGCATGAACTGCAGAGTCATTAATGCACAATATCAGTGCAATTGCCCTAAATGATCATGTTTGATTTGTCCTATTATTACTAAAATTAATGCACATGTTAAACTTCTTTAGCCCCCACAAATTCCATTCACTGCACTTTAAGACTTGTGTTGAGGAAACCACGCGTAAAAGGAAGAGCTGGTGCACATGCCCACCTACCACCTTCAAGAAAATGGCCCCGTATTCAGCTTTTTCACCAACTACTTGGATCTTTTTCATTTCATAATGCATGAGCTTTATAGGCATATATGTTAGCCAAATATCATTAGTGTACAGTATTAATGTGATTGTCCTCAATAAGCAGGTTTGATTTATACAATTATTACCAAAATTAATGCATATCTTGAGCTTCTTTAACAGAGATTTAAATCCATCAAATTATATTCATTGCACTTAAGACTTGTACTGAGGAAACCATATTAGAAGAAAGAGCTGGTGCACATGCTTTCCACCTACGAGAAAATGGCCCGGGTTCAAGCTTTTTGGGTAGCTGCTTACTTTTCTCATTTCACAATGCTTGTTGTAGCCCTTTTAACTTCTTCTCAATCCACCGGATTTAGTCTAAAACTTATTCCTTTGTTTTCCCCGGAATCGCATTTTGTACCCGGGAAACCTCACCCAATCTGAAAGAATTCAGAAAATGTTTGAAATCTCCCAATCAAGGGCTAAGCAATTAGCATCAATGCCCAAACCAGATGCTTTTGCAGAGCCTAAAGATATCCATCTTCGAGTACATGAAAACAACTACTTCTACTCTGTGGAAGTATCTCTTGGAACCCCAACCAGATCACAATTGTCACTTTTCGATACCGGCAGTTTTCTTATTTGAATTTAATGCTTACCGTGTCTAAATTCCTTTAATCAAACAACTCCAATTTTTAGTCCGAATAATTCCTCAACGTCTAAAAAGATTCCTTGTGAGCATCCTCTTTGTCGTCATCCATTTCGATGTGAAAATCAACAATACGTCCAGAAGGACGTATGGTGGTGGAGCCTTTACAGCTGGTTTTGCCTCTACGGAGACCTTCACATTTCCTTTTAAAAACAAGTTTGTTTCCATCCCTGGTGTAACCTTTGGTTGCTCAAATGACAATTGTCAGTTCTCCTTTAACAGTAACATTTCTGGCATCTTGGGAATGAATGCGTCACCATTTTCGTTGCTAGACCAATTGAAGAATACAATTCAAGGCCTGTTCTCTTATTGCTTGGTGTATGCTTATCACGAAATGGAAGCCACTAGTATCCTGAGGTTCGATCGGGATGCTCTTGTGCGGAGAAAATATATGAAAACTACTACAATGTTTCTCGATAACAAAGGGCGCAATTACTACCTACATTTACTAGACATTAGTGTTGGAGACCATCGCATTGGATTTGCACCTGGAACTTTTGTACCGCACGGAAATGGAAGCGGCGTTTGCATGATAGATACTGGAGCTACTGCCACCATCATCTGAAAAGGTCGGTATGAGATTGTGATCAGACATTTTGATGAACATTTCACCTCAGTTGGCTGCCAAGCATAATGCATCTGAAGAATGGGAATATTGTTATCGATGCAACTCTAGTTTCCGGGCCTATACATCGATGACATTCCGTTTTCAAGGAGCAGATTTTCAGGTAGAGCCGACGTATATGTATCTCATTTATCAAAATCAAGGGCACTTCTGCGTAGCCCTGTCATTCTATGAGGATAGTACTATAGTAGGAGCACGGCAGCGAGAAGATACAAGATTTATATATGATCCAATGTCCGGTGGGAAACTCTGTTTACTTCTTTTCTACGAGAGAAACTGCATACCCAGATAACCAAACTGTTCACTCAAAAGAAGTACTTTTTTCCAGCTTTAATTACTGATCAGGTTACTACGTATAATTAGATTCTAATTATATACAGTACTTTTCAAGAGGAAAACGGAGCATAGTGTTTACACCGAAAGCAAGGGCTGGGAAAATTAGTGGCTTACCGATTTGTGAATAAATGCCTCAGCGTCCAAGCTCCTTTCCTACAACGTAGAGTCGGAAAATCTGCCACAATCAAGAAAATTGGCCATTTTCGCTTCTTCATAAATCGGAATATAATTAAGAAAAATAATAAACCCAATGAGACTTGGTGTGAGACAGCTGATTTAGCAGCCAGTTCCACTTTAACCGAAATTAACTGCCAAGAAAAAGAATCCAGCCTTCTTTCTCTTCCGCATTCCCTTCCTTGAAACAACAATGTTGCGGACTCCCATCCACTTCCTTCTTCTGCTACTGACTATTCTAATAATCCTGATGACACCATCTGCTCTGAAGAGCTTGAGCAACCAATACCTGTTAAGAGTCCTGCCAAGAACTCCGATTCTGCAAAAATAATGACGATCTGTGTATAAAGTTTAGAATTTTCATAAAATTCGTAGAAGTAATGAAAAATAATAACAGATTATCTCGGAAAAACACAAAATTAACTAAGAGAATCATATGGCTTTTAAAAAAAATCTGCACAACGGAGATCCATATATTTATTCCTCAATTCACCAGCTTTGAGGTTCCCATAGACCTAAGACGATTCTCTTCCAAAACCAACCCTTCAAGCTTCAAGTGCTCCATCAAAAATGAGAAACTACTACCACCAGTGCAGCCAGCATCGTCAAGATTCAGTTGCTGAGGATTCAGCGACTGAAGCTTCAATTGATTCCACCATCACCAACAAACAGTGAACACCTCCATCAACAATAAACAGTCACAGTACAGAAGATTTTTACATGCAAATATACAGCAGCCAATGGCTTCTCATACATTATTGTTTGCGCAGAAGCACTAAGTTCACAAACCAGTATATATATATATATACATATACAAATATATTCTCCCAAGGTGGGAGGCCTAGTTAAGATAGTTTCCTTTATAAAATAGAATTAGAACAACGAACGAGGAGACCATTATTTATTTTAATTTTATTAAAATAATAAGTTTGCTCGATTGCGAGGATCCCATTGAGTCTACTCTTGTGTCAGCCCTGCCAATTTAACACCTATAATAAATTACGGTCCCTCTTCAACCGAAATTAACTGCCAAGAAACAGATTCCAGCATTCCTTCACTCTCGCATTCCCTTCCTCGAAACAAAAATGGCGGACTTGTACTAATCCCGATAGTCTCTTAGCTTTGAAGAAACTGATCAACCAATAACTTCAGGGAGTCCGGACGTGAGCTTCGACTCTGGGGACACTATTCCTTCTACTCAAGATTCTAGGTACCCTTTTCTATTTCAGGTGTTGCAAAAGATGAATCTGGTTCCTGGGCACGGGAAAGACGGAGGAGCAAAAGTTGATCAAATATAATGCTGAGCTGAAAAAGATGACCCAGAGAACAAATCAAATATTGAATGACCTAACAGAGAATTACGATAAACGAGATCCAAAATGTTAGTGACATGCTTTTTACCTTCTTTGATTACATTAGAATTTGCTGAATGTAAGACTTTCTTTTAGTCAGACGGAAATGAAAAGAAATATGGGAAGCGATCAGTCCAAGGTTCTGAAAACTACGATGCAAGTTCGCCGAGAAAAGAAAGAAGGCAAGAGGGGATCTGCCCAAGAATTGATCCGTACCTGATCAGACTCTCTAAGGATGTAGAAACCCAAATCGGGGATGTGAATGGTATGACTGCATACCATGCTAGAATTAAGTAAACCCTCTTGAAAATGATGCTGCTTTGGCAAAATTTTATGACAGTTGTCCTTGAACTAAATATTAGACCGGCGAATTTACGAAAAGCAATTGAACGTCTGTGGGGTTGGTGCCTGATGAACTTGAGATATTTAGAATCAATGACAGAAAGAGAAAGCGAATTTATTGGATTGATTAGAAGAATCTGGTATGGTGTTTCTCAAGAAAACCCAGAACTCAATTTTGGGTCTATGTTGAGGAATAATGTTGAAGTGCCACCTCCGAACAACGAGGAGGAGAAGTAGGATGTATCTTTTCAGGGTGACGAGGAAGAAGGAAAATCAAGCTCACAGGACAAGAAGGATGGTGATGATGATGATAATGTTTGCAAAGCAAGCTCATTTGGAGCTGGGGAGGAGGAGGAGGAGAGGATGCAACTGAATCAGAGAAGCTAGGAGTCGTCGTCTTTTCAGGGTCATGATGCAGCAGGAAAATCAAGTTCACGGGATAAGTCACCTGGGAAGGAAGGATGATGGGACTGAAGATGAGAATCCGGAGTCTTTACAAGATCAAGAAAACAAAAAAGGATAGTGATGATATTTGCAGAGCAAGCTCATCTGCCCCTGCTGAAAAGAATGGTGACTGATTGGTAAAGGATGAATCAGGGGATAATCGATCCACTGAATTCGATGGAGTTGTTTTTCTTCTTCATCTTTTCCTAATTGTAGCCAGGACTAGTAGTCAATTACAATGTTGCGATAATGTGTTTGATCAAATTGCAAAGATACATACATAATTGCAAATTACGAAATCAGAGAAATGAAGGCCAATTTTGCATTTGTTTTAGAGGAGCGTGAGATAGTCTACGGTCCAGTAATATCCACCGTCTCACGCTATTCGCCAACGGGTTTAGAGGAACTAATCTTGGCATGTGGGCCAGGAAAGGACAGAGTGATTAACCGCTTGGCATCAATATATTTGCTGGGGATTTGGGCACTATTGTCATTTTGACTCATCCGTCTTGACTATAAATTGAGGTCATCCTCCTTCGCCCTCTTGCAGTATAGCGGACAATATCAACCTAAATTTCGTTCGAGGCCTTCGTCAAAATTCTCTGTCAAGGTAATAATTTATTTCTTTTCAGTTTCCATTTTTTTTTCTCTTTGATAATTTAGTTTTTGAATTTGATCTTTCGCAGTTTTTGATTTTTGATCAAATTAGCCCTTTAATGTTTTCTCTGGTAATTTGTGAATTAGGGTTGGACATCCCCTTTTTTTGGTCATGCTATACTGATATGTAAATTATTTTTCATTGATTCGTTGTTGATCTGTGTTGTCTCTTATCGCTTGGTCGTTGTCCGGATGAAAGTTTTATCGTATTATTGTGGATTTGGTTGGTTGCGTTATGGTGGAGAAATCTCTATATTTGTCCATGATAAATGGGTAATAACGAGTCTTTGATAGTGGACGATTTGGAGGGTTTTCTTTTTTAATTTTTTCACACAAAAATTTCACTTATCTTGGTTTTTAGAATTCTGTATCTACAAATATTGTCAATATTTGCTGCAAGAAGCCCCTATGCCTTGTACATGTATTGACGATACAACAACAGACATTAAATTTAGTGTTGTTGTTGGATGTGTTTGAAGTTTCCCTAGGATTATACTCTGATGTATTAATTGCAAATTCATGTATATGATTCAACAAGATTGGTTTTTGAGAGAAGCTGGTTGTCTAAATATATTCATTTTGGTGTTTCTTTGATCCTACAGATGCAAATCTTTGTTAAAACTCTTACTGGGAAAACCATCACCCTTGAGGTGGAAAGCTCTGACACCATTGACAATGTAAAAGCAAAAATTCAGGACAAGGAAGGGATCCCACCGGATCAGCAAAGGCTAATCTTTGCCGGTAAACAACTTGAGGATGGACGCACACTTGCTGATTATAACATCCAGAAGGAGTCCACCCTTCACTTGGTCCTTCGTCTCAGGGGTGGCATGCAAATCTTTGTAAAGACCCTCACTGGAAAGACAATCACCCTGGAGGTGGAAAGCTCAGATACCATTGACAATGTCAAAGCAAAAATCCAGGACAAGGAGGGCATTCCACCAGACCAACAGAGGCTCATCTTTGCGGGCAAACAACTTGAGGATGGGCGCACCCTTGCAGACTACAATATTCAGAAGGAGTCCACCCTTCACTTGGTCCTTCGTCTCAGGGGTGGTATGCAGATCTTCGTAAAAACCTTGACGGGTAAAACGATAACTTTGGAAGTGGAAAGCTCTGACACCATAGACAATGTCAAAGCCAAAATTCAGGACAAGGAAGGGATCCCACCAGACCAGCAGAGGCTGATTTTTGCCGGCAAACAACTTGAAGATGGGCGTACCCTTGCTGACTACAACATTCAAAAGGAGTCAACCCTCCACTTGGTGCTTCGTCTCCGTGGCGGTATGCAGATTTTTGTGAAGACTCTTACAGGGAAAACAATCACTCTGGAGGTTGAGAGTTCTGACACCATTGACAATGTAAAAGCAAAAATTCAAGACAAGGAGGGTATCCCACCGGATCAGCAGAGGCTCATCTTTGCTGGAAAGCAGCTCGAAGATGGAAGAACTCTTGCAGACTATAACATCCAAAAAGAATCCACACTCCACTTGGTTCTTCGCCTTCGCGGTGGTATGCAGATTTTTGTCAAGACTCTCACAGGGAAAACCATCACCTTGGAGGTTGAGAGTTCAGACACGATTGACAATGTGAAGGCAAAGATACAGGACAAGGAGGGGATTCCGCCAGACCAACAGAGGCTGATATTTGCTGGGAAGCAACTGGAGGATGGAAGGACTCTTGCTGATTACAACATTCAGAAGGAGTCCACGCTGCATCTTGTGCTCCGACTCCGTGGGGGCTTCTGAGTTAGGCTGTGTGTGCGTGTGTTTTCAGTTTGCGTATTTGATGTTGATGCAGCGATTCTGTCATATTTGCTCTTTGGTTTGTGTTTGCTTGCCATTGTTTAATGGCTTTAAATAAGTGGTAAAACTCTCTAAAGTTTGATTTGTGGTTTGTTTTGTGGCAGTGTCTCTTTGATGTTATGGCCTTTCTGAGGTCCATTTAATAAACTTCTAAGATTTCCTATTAGTGAGTGTTCATATTTGTGTACAAGTAACTGGTTGCTTGCAGTTTTTCAAAATCGCATTTGGAGTTACCATCCTGTTTTATGCCCTTTTTTGAGTTTGTACCGGCTCAGTGTTGTCGTTGTTCTCATGCAGACGGGGAAATATGGAAGAATCAATGAAGTTGAATTGAGAATTTGCACTATTTACCTTATCGATTGACGAAGATTTAAAAGTGAAGTTGCGAATGCGCTTCTGTAATTAGATTGAAGCTGAATCGGGAAAGAGCACGATAAAGACGATGAATTCAAAGCAACACAATACCAGGTCTCTTCTCATGAGTAAAATTATTTTTATGACAACTGATGGATTCGAAAGTATGGTTGTAACTAATCAAGTTAAAGTGGTTTTCTTAAATAAATACTAATTGTAGTAGAAATTACTTTTTCAATTTATATTTAACACCTATCTATCTTGAGCACTAATTTTTGGTAATAATTTACTTACTAATCAACGGATTATAACAACTAAGAGATAACGTTTCAACCCAAGATTTAAAGACAACAATGTGGCCCTCGAACGACCTCCGTTACAGCAATGGTCAAATAGGCGTCAACGTTTTACCCTCATTTTCTATTCGTATCAGAGCTGGAGTGCCGTGGGGAGCCACTTACTGTACGCCCGGTCTTAACGGAAAGAAAACTTGCCGTGTAAGGATAGACCTGACACGTGGCACAGTCTAATTTCTCTATTAATGTGTACTTTCTGTATCTGTGTCGGTGATATCGGCTATAAATAAAGGTAAACGAGCTCGAACCCGACCTCTAACCCTTGCTCATAGATTGTTATTTTTTGTTCTACTGAACTCTCAACATAATTTGCTCTCTATCCAAACAAAAATTTCAAGGTAATTTTATTTCGATTAATTTGTTGAAGGTTGATTCTTGATTTGATAGTGATGTATAAATTACTTTCTGGTTGATAGATTGCGAATGAATCTTTGTTAGGTCTGGATATTATGTTGATTATGTATTGACAGATTCGGTTTGTTATTGTTGATTGATTTCAATCTGATACTCTTAGATTGGTGTGTTTGTGTTTGATGTTTCGAATGTTAGATTTTTGGTGATTGATTCAAACCTATCAAGATTTTTGTATAATTAGATTATTTTCATTATCAATCTACGATTATCTTTGCTGGATGTAATAATTGATGACGTTTTCTTTTGATTCATGATTTGTGAGTTTGTTTATTACATATGCTCTAACGATTGAAGTTAGAATTTGATTTAAGGTAAATTATAGGATGAAATGTTTTAGTCTTTTCAGGTCGATCGAGTTAAATCAATCCTGTAATTTTTTATATTTTGTTTTTCTTGGAATAATATTGTATGATTTGATTGATATCATGATGGTGTGATATTTAGTATATGAAATCTGGAAGTTCTACATTATGGATGCTGTTATTGTTGGTATTAGATATTTTTCTTTCTTTCTTTACTTTTGTCAATATCTTTGCCCATGTAAATTATTATGGTAGTGCTAATGATTGATTGTAGTAGATGAAAGCTATTATAGTTGATACCTTTGTTTTTGTAACTTTTTTTATTTCATGCTCGAATATGCTTTGCTGATTATTGGTGTGATTACTTCTGAGGAAACCCTGTAAAAGTTGATTTTGTTTTGTATTTGATTGATTAGTTTTGTTGTAAATTTTGAGGTAATAACATTTGCCTTTAGCATCTCTGATGTTTATGTTATCTTTGGTCTAGCAGATGCAAATCTTTGTTAAAACTCTCACAGGCAAGACCATAACACTTGAGGTTGAAAGCTCTGACACCATTGATAATGTAAAAGCAAAGATCCAGGACAAGGAGGGGATCCCACCTGACCAGCAAAGGCTTATTTTTGCTGGTAAACAACTTGAAGATGGTCGTACCCTTGCAGACTATAATATCCAAAAGGAGTCCACACTCCACTTGGTGCTCCGTCTCAGGGGTGGCATGCAAATCTTTGTGAAAACTCTCACTGGCAAGACCATTACCCTTGAGGTTGAAAGCTCTGACACCATTGATAATGTAAAAGCAAAGATCCAGGACAAAGAGGGGATCCCACCTGACCAGCAGAGGCTTATTTTTGCTGGCAAACAACTCGAAGATGGTCGTACCCTTGCAGATTATAATATCCAGAAGGAATCCACACTCCACTTGGTGCTCCGTCTCAGGGGCGGCATGCAGATCTTTGTGAAAACCCTTACGGGAAAAACTATCACCCTGGAAGTTGAGAGTTCTGACACTATTGACAATGTCAAGGCCAAAATTCAGGATAAGGAAGGTATCCCTCCAGACCAGCAGAGACTGATATTTGCTGGGAAGCAGCTTGAAGATGGTCGTACCCTCGCTGATTACAACATCCAGAAGGAATCAACCCTTCACTTGGTGCTTCGTCTTCGTGGTGGTATGCAGATCTTTGTCAAGACTCTTACTGGGAAGACTATCACCCTTGAGGTTGAGAGTTCAGACACTATTGACAATGTTAAATCAAAGATCCAAGACAAGGAAGGAATCCCACCGGATCAGCAGAGGCTCATCTTTGCTGGTAAACAGCTTGAAGATGGAAGGACCCTTGCCGACTACAATATCCAGAAGGAGTCCACCCTTCACTTGGTGCTCCGCCTTCGTGGAGGTATGCAGATTTTTGTGAAGACTTTGACTGGGAAGACTATCACCTTGGAGGTGGAAAGTTCAGACACCATAGATAATGTGAAGGCAAAAATTCAAGATAAAGAGGGCATTCCACCAGACCAACAGAGGCTGATCTTTGCAGGCAAGCAGCTTGAAGATGGGAGGACCCTTGCAGATTATAACATCCAGAAGGAATCCACACTGCACTTGGTGCTGAGACTGCGTGGAGGAATGCAGATTTTTGTTAAGACCTTGACTGGAAAAACCATCACCTTGGAGGTTGAGAGTTCAGACACCATTGATAATGTGAAGGCTAAAATTCAGGACAAGGAAGGGATTCCACCGGATCAGCAGAGGTTGATCTTTGCTGGTAAGCAACTGGAGGATGGGCGCACATTGGCTGATTATAATATCCAGAAGGAGTCAACCTTGCATCTTGTCCTTCGCCTCCGCGGTGGCTTTTAATGGCATTATGGTTCTATGCTTATGCCTGTCTTCTTAGGATTATGGTTTGCCTCTGTGGCCATGTTTAGTGGCTTAGAATAATTTTCAAAGCTTTGTTATATTTTGATGCTTTTGTTTCACTTACCGAACTCTTTGTCAAGGTTGTTGAAAAGCCCTAGATGAGAACATTTAATATGTAGTTTGGTTTCTTAAATAAAATTTTCTCGTGTGTATGTGCTATGTTGTGCTCTTAGTATGCCTGGACGTTAACAATGTGATTGTTTTTGTCCTCGTCCTGGTCATAATTTTATTCAAGTCTTTGTCTCTATTGTAACATTTGATGGGTAGGGTTAACGCATCTATTGTCTTTGGGGTTTTGAAGTCTGTTTGATTTTATTGTTTTATTGCATTGCTATTGCTGAAGAATGTATGGTTCAGTTACGAAGTGTGATACAGATGCAGGAAGGTAGATTAAAATTTGTAATACCCAGTTGTTCCCTTCCATTGTTGTGGTTTTACCTGTCTTCTGTTCGCCTAAGTTGGCGCCGGTACTAGTTTGTGCATCAGTTGATGGCTTATGTGCATTTTGGTTGCCTTATGTGTGTAAATGGCAAATGGGACTTCATTGTCTGTGTTGGTTATGTCGCTCATCTTTTGTAGGCAGATGGATCTCAGCTGTCAGATTCAGGCATGTTTGCATAACTAGTGAACTTGGCATTATGGTCTAAGACTATTCATCTTGATTGTTATCATGCATGAGCTACACATAATCATTTGTTGCATGTAAGTTGACTTACAAAGATTAAGATGGCTTTAATCACTCATGCATCACGTGGTGCCAGCTTGAGTTATGTCCCATTTTTTTTTCATGGAATCTTTGCTGGGTTTGGCTGGTTAATCTCAACGGCAGTGGTGGTAGTTCTGTAAGCGAAAGCATCGACTAAGACTAAAGTGACTGCAATAGAGGGTAGGATTGTAAGTCTTGCCATTGTTGCAAACTAGCCAACTCGTTTTGAGGGCTTTGGATGGAACAGTTGATGGCGATAATATGGCTGATTTTGACGGCAATATGTAAGTTTTGTGGTTGATTAGTGCGTCAGAGACGGGGGTAAAGAACCGTGCAAATGCTGCCACAGAATCTGTGTCTTTGGGCTCAGGTCACAGTTTTGAAAATGCACATGAATACTAGCCCGTGGATCATTCGAGTTTTTCATGTAGTCTAAAAGCCGAATATTGTTTTACTTGAGATAAAATTAAGCACAAAGAGAAGATCACATGCTAGATTTGATTTCTTGCAATATTTAAGTCTAGAGCAAAATTATGGTTCTATTATTAGCTAGGATCAAGTTAAAGCACATTACAAAACGGAACCACATGATCTGCGCTATGACAAAAGATGATACATCTTCTGAAGCAGACTGATAGCCACTCACATTGCGGTAAGAGGCACTAGGTAGGTATGTTTTATGCTCTCGACACCTTCCTATGCAATTCTTGTCCACTGGATCTTTTCCTCTTGCTGCTGCTGCCGGATTATCTGTATTGTCCCTTGACATTGGCATTGCTTATCAAGTTGTCTTGGGTGCCTACAGCATGAGCGTCCGTATTGTCTCCATCGCCGCCGCCGCCGCAGCTAGGCAGCATCAGAAGTCCAGGTCCTCCGTGTGTTTTGTAAGGCTCGCAGTGGCTAAGGTCCTGGCTATGGATTCGTTCTCGGCATCGGCAGTGTGGTCTTGGGTTGGGTTTTGGTCTGGGTCGTCATTTATTTCCATGGTGGTTCTGAAAGCGAATGCATTGGCTACAAGCAAAATGAGGAAAGGATAGAGGCAACTACAGTAAGCTTTGCCATTGTTTTACTGTAATACTTTCTTCAAGGACTACGATTATTAATGGGAATTTTGGGCGTTTGCATGTAGTTTACGTGGTGGATGAGAGTGAAAGGCAGGTTTTGGCCATTTTGATGGGGTGGATCATTTGATGGTTTAATTTATGCTTACACGTAGTGTTTCACGCTAATGCTGCCATAAAATGATTCCTTTTCAGGGTTGGAATTTTTAAATCATTTTGTTAGATTGTGGCAGGTGGGTTCACGAGGTTTGATATGTTGCATAGATGCTCTGATAAATATATTACAGAGTTCCAGCACCTGTAATGATTTGTGCTTAAAATTCTCTCTGAGAACTGATGGATGGTCATCAAATTGGGGCAAATCATGTACTTCTTAATCGATGCATGTTGCATTTGTAATTTGATATGTGATGTTCCCTTTCAAATTCTGCCTGAATGCCATTATCTTGTAGTTAATCACACATTCCGTAGTAACAGCATAATCATTGAAAATGTTTCCATAAGATTGTCCAACAAGAAAGGCAAACTGTCAAAGTTAACTTATATCTTGCAAAATTGGGTATTCCTTCAGTAAGTAGCCACGTGGAAAAATAGATGGTTTGGTTACGATGGGGTGGCTCTGCTTGGTTTGCTGATCGAATTTATGCTTGCGAATGGACATTCATCCAATGGGCTGCTAGAAGAAGACATTGTGATTGTTTAATGGTGTTTTTGTTTATCTTATCAGGTGCGGTTGCGCTGTCGAGTTGCTGCATGCATGCCTCCACGTAGTCTGATTTTGTTTGATCACGTGATAGCTTTGGAACCTTACGAAACTTTTTACTAGTTCTCCATTGCACTTCTTCATTCGAGTGTTACAGAACAAAAGCAAGGTAAGCAATTCTGCAACCAAACGAGACCTGTGCCAGCAATTGCATGTAAAGCGTACGTGTGACCTTGAGCTCGCAACCATCCAACCTTCCATGACCAAACGTCTTACACGTTTTCGCCATGCAAAGCTTTAATTTCCCTATAAATACTCCATCACCACCATCCTAATTCTCACCATCAGGCCAACAAAAAACATATAAACCATACTGTGCAATAATACCCAACAAAAATGGCAAAGATCACTCTCCTCCTTGCTGCCTTTGCTTTCTTCCTCCTCGTTGCCAACGCCTCAATCTACCGCACAACCGTCGAGATTGACGATGAAAACACCAGGGAAGCCCAGAGCTGCCAGGAGCAGTTCCAGCAGCAGCAGCAGCAGCGCGAGGGACAGTGGGGCGGCCGCGACAACCAGCAGCAACAACAACTTCGACAATGCTGCCAGCAATTGCAGCAGTTGGACCCCAGATGCCGTTGCCCGGCATTGGAGCAAGCAGTGAGGCGCCAGCAACTACAAGGCCTGGGCCAGGAAATGGAAGAAGAACTTTATGAGACAGCCAGCAACATCCCCCAAATGTGCAACATTCAGCCTAGGCAGGGCTGCCGATTCAGTTCATCTTACGAGTGGGTTTAGAGAAGATCAAATGGCCATCTAAAGGAAGATGTGCATATAATGTGTGTTGTGGGAATAAAGTTCACTGATGCTCTTGCATTTTAGCTTGAGATAGAGGTGAACAGCTAGGGCTAATAATAAGCACATTATCGTGTGTCGTCTATTTACTACTGTAAGTAGACCAGAGAGGCAATGTAATCAATGCATCGATCTTCAACAAGACTTGCCAGTTTTCTGGTGATAAATCAACAGCTTGGTTCTTGTTAATTAAAGAGTAAGCCGTATCCACATTCATGAGCCCTATCGAATTCTCATAATTCAGTAATAACATGGTTGCTGCAATTTTTCTACTTCTTTTTTTGGTTTGAATCATGAGAGTCTGAATGTTGCACTGAGGGTTTTTGTTTGGGTACGTATCAGCTGTTGCATGCCTTGGGATTTTGGCTTCAAAACTATGCTACGGTATGAATCTGAGAGTTCAGAAGTAGTTTATTTGAAATCAATATTGGGCCGAATTGGGCCACCTTCAACCACGATTTGATATTTAAATTTTGGATAACGAGAAACGATACCGTTTCCAGTTAAAAGCCTCTCTCACTGTATCCCTGACAAAGAAGCGGAAGTTCAAACGCTTATTCTAGTAGAATCCATCAATCAAAAACTTGCATTGACAATTCTACCCTTGAAACCAGTATTTTACCAAACTACCCTTCCATCTTAAGGAACTACACTCGCTCCAATGCCGAGCCACGTGTTCACCAAGCCCACTCATTGCCAAACATAAGCGCGTATGTAAACGCTCCTCTTGCGAGAGTACACAAAATGTAGTAATCGACCTGACCATAAAAAATGAAGTCTTTATATAAATAAATAAATTCTTGTTCTCGAAATTGCTCTCTCATTTTCTCCGCCACCGAACACGAGCTTGGGCTTATCCGATTTGGGGTTTCTTTTGGTCTCATCAGATCGGACTTTCCAGATTCTCAAACTCTAAGCTTTGGATCCGGTAAATAGCTTTGTTTGTTTCGAAATGTAATTTTCTTTTTAAATCGGGCTAAAATTTGGGGGTTTTGTGTTTGATGCTCTGATTATGTTTATTACTGAAGAATTTTTTTTTCAGCTGTTAATTATTTGATCGTGATTTAGATTACTTTGAATCTTTTCAGAAGTTCTGAATGAAATAAAAGCTATTTATCTGTTCTGTTCGTTTTTCTGTTTTCGTATTTGTATTTTTTCGTGCTTTTTTTTGTTCTTGTTCTTTATTTGCTAAATGGTTATGTTAACTCTGATAGGTTAATTTAAAAAAAATCAAAGCTTTACTGGTCCTGATATCTGAGTTGGAATTTTTTCTAATGGGAGGCAATTGAATTAGAAACAGATGTACCCTCATTGACAAGTTGGAATTCTAGTAGTTTATAGTGGAAAATATCACAAACTGTTAACACTTGCTTGGATGCCGTGTGTTGTTATCGTGTCTATTGTGTTAAATAAATGTAAAATACATTAGTACATGTGCAACTGTTGATGTGATTTCACCTTGTGATATAGGTCTGAGCTTTCTGGTAGCTAAGTTTCATGTCTGATCTCGATATCCAGATTCCTACTTCCTTTGGTAAGCTTGCTTATATACAATTAATAGTATGATTATATGTCCATTTACTCAATTGTGGTACAAGGTATGAATATTAATGTAGTTCAGGGCTTTGCTTTTGAAATTAAGCGACTTTAAATTAACAGTTTATTGCTCCAAAGCTGATTTGACAATTTCAGGTGCAATACTAAATTTCCTGGGTGAAGGGTTAGGGGCTAAAAATGTTAGTTTTAACCTTTTTGGTTCTTGGATTGCTGGATAGTAATGCCCATGTCTTTCGTCTCTTGTTGTTAATAAGATCTTTAAAGACTGAGTTCACAACTCATGGTGTATGTTTGTTTGTTGCTTTCGCTTCATAATTTGCTTAGAGTCTCCTAACATGGTTTGGTTACAATGACAGTTCTCCCTTTTTATTTGTTCTTGTTGTCAATGAATTTTTACTTTTTAGTTCTGGATTCCCCTCTTTGTGACAGAAAATTCTAACTAGTGTACTTTGTACATTTGATGGGTGGCAGACCCATTTGCTGATGCAAAGGCTGAAGACTCAGGTGCTGGATCAAAAGAGTATGTGCATATTCGTATTCAGCAACGGAATGGTAGGAAAAGTCTGACAACTGTCCAGGGGTTGAAGAAAGAATTCAGCTACAACAAGATCCTCAAGGACCTCAAGAAGGAGTTCTGCTGCAATGGAACAGTGGTCCAGGACCCTGAATTAGGCCAGGTAGATGTTTCATCTCCCTATCTTAGCAAATTACCATTTTTGTACCTTCTCTTTTTTGGCTTACTTGCTATATGGCTGCTTGTATATAGGTCATTCAACTCCAAGGTGACCAGCGAAAGAACGTATCTACCTTCCTTGTCCAGGTAATTTTTTATATTCTCAATACACTTGGCTTCTGGAAATTGGTAAATAACAGTTCATCAAACCCCTGATTTTTTGTTTTTGATTTTATTTGAGCAACAGGCTGGGATTGTGAAGAAGGAACACATCAAGGTCCATGGTTTTTAAGTAACAGCAGCTTGAGTTTCTTCAGAGTGTGTGGCCCTTCTTTGTCAGTGCAAATGCTACTGCTATAAAGATAAACATACTATAAGCTGAATTATAGTATCTGTGTTGGTTTTCATATTATGTGTGTGTTTCTTGCTACTGATGTTTCCTAGTTCTCTACTTTACGAAAGGTCGGATGATTGTGATTGTGGGATACAATATAGTTTGTTTGCTCATTCTAAATACATGTTTCATCTAAAGTTTAAACATTTCTACTCTCTGTAATGCAACTTGAAGAGATGTCTTACAAACTATAAACTGGGCCATTTATAACTGTTTTATAATTGGTAGCGGGTTTTCTAATTTGATAGAATGGAAGCTGTACATGGAATGGAAGAGCTTAGCTATGCTAATTGCCCTTCCTTGCGCAAGAAAGGATCATAAATTTTAATATAGTTCTTCCAAGTATGGATGTTTCGAATGGTTGAGAGTACCCACGTTTACGAAGGGTTTCTTTTAGCGATAAACCAACAAGCTCGGTCATGTGTAAACTAATCGACAAATTGGGCAAGTGTTTATCTGGCACAAGGTTTTATGTTTAAGGTGGTGTTATTTTGGTATAAAAATTGCATGACAGCCGAGGATTAAAAGATTTAGAGACCCATAAATCTTTTGAGAGCAATAAGTTGGTAGTCAATTTCAGGGAAGAGGTCTTGCGAATTGGAGAGCTTTAAAGAAAGTCCAGCATGAGAAAGTTATAAGGCGTTGTCTTAGTTTTGTTCCTGAAGCACCGCCTTTTAAAATGCTCTAGACATTTCCTCATTCTTCACCTCACAAAAATCAGAATAAGAACAAGAATAGAGAATCATGACATTTGATGTTTGCGTTTTAAAGTTGTTGGGGGACACACGAATTCTTCGTTTGGTATGGACAACAAATTACTGGCGTCCGAGCGTACCAGTGCCATCAACCTACCCCACTTTTCCCCTCGATCGACCCCATTAGCACATGATCCATGCCGTGTGTTTAACTTTAATCACGAATCGTCAAACCTTTACCACTTTTATTAGTGGGTTATGTTGAATCTTGATTGACAAGGTCAAATTTTAAAGAAGAAAAATCTGTACCATGAGATTAACACAGGCACTGCTTTCATAAGTGCGTATACGGCACTCTCTAGTTTAATCACCTTTATCTCATTGCCTGCTTTGTGCGCATGCTCCATTGTGGGTCAGCAATGCCTGTAGAGCAAGATAAATGTTAACGTAAAGGTATTTGCCGCAGAATCTGGGGAATATGTTTTCCTTCTCTTTCAATAATAAAATCAGAAGAACGTTTAACTCTTCACTACATATGCACTAGATTCTTGTTTCAGCTATCACACAATCCATTCATCCAATACTCTTGAATGCAGAAAAACAGATAGATCGACGATAAAGGATCAAACGGGGCGAGTTTTGAGTATAAGACATAAAAGAATATCCAACTTTTAGTTAACATGAGTTGGATTCATCAACTAAAACATTAAATATTGGCTCAGGATAAAAGGAAACCGATTGAGAAACTTGCACGGGGCCGGCCGGCTATTCACCAACTTTTTTCTGCTAATGTGCAGCGGCGAGGAGCTAACTGGTTGTTGGACCAACCTATGGCCGAGATTTCCTATACACATCTGTACACGATAAAGTCCGAAAGAGAAACAACAGCTAGCCGTGGAATATTGTATTTTGATTTGTTTTACTCAAACATTTAGCTGAAGAATCAGATCACTGTCAATCTTTTTGTTTTTGTTAAAGAAGTTTAATGATGCCTTTGCTTTATGAGAGGAATGTGCGAAGTCCCTTCACTCGACATGTGAAACTTTGTTATATTTCTCCTCTCTGCCCAACCGATGCACAATTTGATGTCACCACTTCAGTAATTAATCTATTGCTTTGTTTACAACTACCATTCTACAAACATTCCTTTGCTTTTCACCTACCATTCTTCTCTCAAGTGGAGTTTCTTTCATAGAATATGTTTGTCTCTCTCCCACCGTCTCACATGCATAACCCAGTTAAAGAAAACCACAATGTCTGGATATAAAGAAATAAATTAGTTGACCAGTTAGCATGCAGGCATCTTCTCTATGTACTATTTATATCTTCTCGTGACTGGAACAAGTTAAGGTGTTACAGCTAAAAATGGCTGACTTGGAACATTCTTCTTCTGATGGTTTAGCTGTGGACTCCAGTGGTAATGCCTCCTTTTGACCTTCGTATACAGCTTTCCTTTTCTTGATTGTCTTGTTTGCAACCATATTTCTTCGTATACAAATTTATGGTTTTTCATTTGATCATAGCAGAATAGAATGCAATGATTATATCCTAGCATTTTATACTTGAATCTTAGTATCCTTGTTGCATAAGTTCCCTTGCCTCTTTCATTTACTTAGCTTTAAGCTTCCGGTTTCCGCAATTCTCATATTGGCTTGTTGCAGGGGACTGCAGCTCCGTTCGAGTTTCTGATGACGAGCTTAATTTCTCAGAAGATGAAGAAACACTCGTTATCAGGATGTTCAATTTAGTTGGAGAAAGGTAATTAATGATTAGTTCTTTGTCTTTTTTCTCCTTATTTCTCAATAACTTAAGTAACAGAGAGAGGGGCTGCATTTGAATGTCTGGCGCCAGATGGTCTCTGATTGCTGGGAGAATCCCCGGAAGAACAGCCGAGGAAATCGAGAAGTATTGGAACACAAGATACTCCACAAGCCAATGAAACACCTGTCACAAAGAAATAATGATCTTTTTTTTTAAAAAAAAATTATGATATTGATAACTAGGAATATTGAGTTGCGCCTTTCAAGCTCAATGGAGCTTGAAAGGCATGATACTACTCGATGATTGTACTACAACGATGAAAACATTACAATTTTCTAATGAACTTATTGGTAACAGTAAGCATGCAATTGCAAGTCTGATGTAAAGCTCTCGTATGACGTACATGGCTGAAGCCACTAATTTATTTTACTTTCTGATAATGTATTTGTTTGCATTATAGGGACCTTCACCTGCCTACCTTTTAAAACATCAGTCCCTAAAGGGCATACTATTAGTTCTCTAGATAATTTGTATTTTGCCTCGTTCAAGTACTCGACAAAATATTCATGAACATGGGTCAATTTGACAAGAGGTAATGAAGGTCATGGAATCACCACGAACCCAAAAAAAGGGTACTCATAACTTGATTAATTATATGATGAAGATGATAATGCAAATATCCTCAGTTCTCTCCCTTTCGTTACCCATTAAACACAGTGAAGACAGCAGAGCCGGCGGCGTGGTCACAAACATGGCATTGGTTTCAATGAACCATGACACTCAGTCTTGCACGGACCCCAACGTGATGGAGGCCAAGTTGGAGGTGAGCTCCTGTGGCCACGACCGGGTGTGAAGACTCTGAAGAGCATTGGAATGAAGGCTCTTGACATGAATTATGCTGAGGATACAATTGAGAGGCTAACTAGAGAAATTGTGCCTGGAATGATAGTTACTGGCATGGAAGTTGCTGAGATTGATGGTTCCCCAAGAATGGTAAATAAATGACCTGCGATTTCTTGAACGATTTGAAGTGGCAACAAACAAATAACCTGTTGTAATAAACTTAGTGCAGGGACCAACATTTGGGGCAATGATGTTACCTGGAGAGAAGGCAGCTCACTTGACCTTGAAGTCATTGGGACAGCCCAATGCACAGAATGGAACATGTCTGGGAAACATTCTCCCTGAGCTGATTATGGCTTCTGTCAGATTCTGCTGAGATTGCCGATCCAAATTAATGTGAAATATTAATTATTGAATATTTCGGTCAAGTACAGATTCGAATATTCTACCGGTTGTCATTCTGCGAATAAGTCTTCGATGGGCAACGGGCATGGACTTATTTATTATAAAATATTAAAAGTATGACTTCGTTTATTATTCTTTTAAAATCCAAGGACCTATTTGTTAATTCCGCTTTTATTATTTTAACGAAATAAAATATATCCTAACAAGCTACGCAAAACAAAATCACGGAAAAGAGGCACAAGCAGAAAGAAGTCACCACGACATCGTTTCGTCACGGTTCAGACTTCAGCGCAACCACCACACCGTTGCAAGTTACAAAATCCGGAAACTCTCTTCCTGCGGAGCCAATAATCATAGCCTGCGTCAACACTCTCCCGAAAGATCCCCTGCAGGCCGTTTATATCCAGGTGTGCTTCCATCTTATAGTAAACCCTAAATTTTGCTTTTTAAGTTGTAGTTTCGTATGATTTTTACTATTGTTCTAATTATCGAAATCTGACGAGACGGTGATCGGGCAGTTGTGTGATTTAATTTTTTTGTTGCTGTAATGTGATTGGTCGCAGATAAAGGTTTTGAAAGATGGAGGAAATTTTTGCTCTGATTTTGTCTATGCTGCTTGTTTTTGCTTTAATTCCGCTGTATTTATGGAAACGTCGCTCAGATTCTCGAGAACAGCAACAGGAGGTCTGCTTCTTTACTTAATTTATGTAGTTTAAAGCAATTATAATGCTAGGATTTGATTATTTCAATCTTATTTTATGTGTAGCGTCATCAATTGATTTTTCTTTTAATATTTAAACTTTAAATCAGAGCACCTAACTAATATTGTTAAAATTATGTTTGAAAAACTGTTTCTAGTAACGGAAAGGACCGTTGAGATTAAGAAACAAAGACCATTTTAGAGAATTGTCATGTTTGTTGAGATAAGTGGGAATGTAGGACAATAATTTTTCTGATTTGTGTATTTGCACTCAATACTAATGAACTGCTACTTATGGTTTAGGTTCTCAAGAAAATGTTCTGAGGTCAGTTTTAAAAGAAGATTTTCTAATACCAATGGTCTGTGTTTCTTAATATGTTGTATTGATTGCAGGTTCCGCAGGCTCCACAGAGAGAAACAGTGGTACGAGCGACTGGTGCTCGTCGGATGCGTCGAAGACCTGCTGCTGGAGCTAGCACATCGTCAGCAGGAGCTGCAGCTGTAGAAGGTTTTTGATTTTATGTTTTACATTTCTTTTCTTCTGCACTCTCTCGCTTTCATATTTTCATGTCTTTGTAGTCAGTTGTTTTGATATTGGTTTTTGCATATTTATTGTTTATTGCAAAGAATTGCATTAATCACCTTTAAGATAATTTGTGAGGCTCCTGGAAGCATTAAAGTATATTGCATGGTTAATTCATTTGCCTTTTGGGTTTTTTGAGAATTATTCAGAGATAGAGTGAATTGAAATATTTTTAAAATTTTAAGCCTCGGATAATTTTGACTGGATAATAACTTATGTTATCATAAAGTCTTATCATGAAAGAATACTGAGAGTATTTTATTGGGTACCCTGTCTTATCTCAAATTCTGATCATATGAAAGAATACCGAGAGTATTTTATTGGGTATCCTGTCTTATTGCAAATTCTGATCATATGTAATGTAGCACGTGTTAATATCTCTGTGAATGCAGAAACTATTGGGGGAAGTGATGATGAAGCTGTTGCGGATGAGAATTATGAGGTTAAGGCATCAACAAAGAAGGGAAAGAAAAGGCAAGAGCGGGAGGCACAACGACAGGTCCATTTTCTTTTTTCGTCTTTTTCATGCATAATTTGATTTTGTTTTGAGTAATGCTACCTTTTTTACGAATGCCTGTTGAACTTGAAACATTTAATGAAATTTGAAGTAACAACATGAAGATGTTTGAGGAAAACTTTTTCTTCTTCCTTTTTGTGTAACAGTAAAGTCCTCGTGTCAACAGAAATTTTCAGTAACTAGGCCATTCTCAAACCAATTTTTTCTTAAGACCATTGACTATCAGAAGGCCATGAACCTTCCATGAGGAAAGATACTTCAGCTAACCCCTAGCCACTTATAATGGTCTTTACATGCATCTCATTTCTTTTTCTTGTTTCTCTTTCATTATGTTTTATGCTATTGTTTTGAAGGCTGAAGAAGCTGCACGAGAGTCAAGGCAGTCAAAACAAGACCGCTATGCAGAAATGCGGAGGAGGAAGGATGAGGAGCATGAGGCACGAGAGCGTGCACTGGTGGGTTGATCACTTTTCTATTTTGTGGTACTTTATATGCATGTTTGTTGTGTTTTTGTGGCTGGATGGTTTGCCTTCTGGCTAAAAGAACCTAACCATGGCTGCTGTAGGAAGAAGAAGCCAAGGCTCAGAAAGCAAGAGAGGAGGAAGTAGCTGCATTGGACTTTGAGAAGTGGAAAGGGGAATTTTCAGTTGATGCTGAAGGTACTATGGAAAACGAAGTGCAAGATGGAGGTCAAGACTTGCTTTCTGACTTTGTGGAATACATAAAGGTACTTCCAGTTCTCTACTTATTGTCGGAGATTTTCTTCTGAAAATTGTGTTGAGTTCATTTATTAGCGAGTGGGAGAAACTGTAATTGCTTTTGCAATTAGATCAACTGTCAATTTATCTACATTTTGTTAAATTTGAATCTTTGAAGTGAATAGCACTTCAGAAAGTAATTGATAATGATTTAGGAGTTCATCTTACTTGTATATGTCATATTACAGTTGTTTGGCCAATAAAATAGAACTATGTTAAATTGGTTGGGAGGCTTTTGGGTACAGGTGGATGTTTCTTTTCTGATTCTTTTTCCTTCCTAATGTGGTCTTGCAGAAACAAAAATGTGTTCCTTTAGAAGACCTTGCTGCAGAATTTAAGTTACGGACCCAGGTACATGGCTTGCTCACGGAGCTGTTTTATTCCTTGTATCATATTTGTTATTTCCAAATAAAGATATTTCCTTCTCATCTTACCCCTGTTTCCCGTGATAGAGTATGTTTTTAAAGTGTGATTACCAATGGGCTTCTTAACTTGTTATTTGATCAATGAGTTTATGAAGCTGGTGGTTTTGTCATATCCGTTTTATTAATATATCTGCCTGTTAACTAAATAGTGCCTATGCATAGTGGTTTCTCGTGTCATTTTGTTGTAGTTTTAGACAAAATATGAATTGCTAATGTTGCATTATGACTTGTGTTTCATGCAGGAGTGTATCAATCGGATCACCTCTCTTGAAAGTATGGGTATGTAATCTTCCATTTCTTTTGTTTGTGACGAATTGTTTTTGTTTGTGATGAATTGTTTTAACTAACTGATGGCTTGTTGCTTGCTGCAACTTTTATGTTGAATGGAGTGTCCTTGCAAATGATCAACCCATTTGAATTAATGGAGTGTTATTGTATTTTCTTCTGGTTGGCCTTTAGTTTTGGTTTCTTTTGGTGGGATTCTGATAGGCAGCTGTCAACTGTATTTTATAAAATGCTTGTGTAAGGAATTTAAAATTGAGAACTTCTTGTTTGAATAGGTCGACTTTCTGGGGTCATGGACGAACGAGGAAAATACATATACATCTCACAGGAAGAGATGCAAGCTGTTGCAGACTACATTAAGCGTCAGGGAAGGGTCAGCATATCGCATCTAGCTAGTAAGTCCAATCAGTTCATTGATTTGGAGACAAAAGCACAACTTGTTGAGGATATCAGCAGTGTGGAGGAGATTTCCGTCGCCTGACTTGATGTATGCCCTTACTTCATGTTACATAAACGTATAGAGAACTAAACTAAAAGAATGATGGAAAGAAGCAAAATCTTTACTAAGTTCCTGATTCTCATTATAGGTAACTGAAAAACTGAGGGGGGAACTAAAGCTCTCTTATAGTGCTGGCCAGAACTAGTTAGTTTGAATTGATGACTCGATCTTTGAGTATCGGGTTTTGAACAGAGTAGGATCATTAATGGCAAAGAATTATGTTCATTCCGACAAAATCTTTCTTATTTAGCTTTGTAGAAAAGTAGATCCGAAAAATCGTTCTCCAAGACTTGCATTGCTGGTGTTTGAACATTTGATCAAGGTCCAGAAATTACATTGAATGTCATTCTTAAAATCAAACGCATTTGTATGAATTGCAAAACCTATTTGGACATAACAAGATCCTGTTGTAAGAAAAAAAGAGTCTTAAAAATCAGTAATAACTGGTTGTTTCAGCCAAAAGGACAACGATGCTGAATGAATCTCGTTAATCGTCGGAACGACAAAACTTGTAGCCTCCTCAGGCCACTCGATGCCGCCTCATTCTGTTGTTATTTTAGTGACCCGTCAATAAAATTCTTACCTTACGTTTAACCATCTCTTGTTACCATAAAAATACTCACTTGATTGAACAAAGCTAACATGACGAGGACACAGAAGTGCTTTCCCATAACAGAAGTGCTTCGCATACACTAACTAACTGAAAACCAACATCATTTGAAGGATGACGTACAAGTGCTTTTCAGTTAATCAAATGAAAGTGTATTTTCCAGTATTTAGATATTCAATGATATAATATTTGACTGATTGGTTAAAAACAGAAAACAAAAACGTCATCAGTGAATTATATAAATTATTTTATAACGTTGGAGAAAAGCACTTTTAGATCAGATTAAAACGGTGCGTATAGGGGCCCTGTGAAATGCATTCTGATTAACAAGCGTGGGCTATGGAACTGCACTGCACGTTGAAAGTTGTTAAGAGTGGTTTAGAACACCTGTAATAACTTTAACAAACACAGACCTTCAATCAGAAGCGTCATGGCCCAAAAATAACATGCAACGTAACGTAGTCTTAACAGAAAAAGGAAACAAACCCTTTCCCTCCTCCGAACAAGAAGGCAAAAACTAGAGGAAGAGAATATAGCTTGACCTGGTCTTCCATTTTCTCCATCCTCATATAATCCTGTTTTCTCACTTTAACGTGGGTTTCCCTCAGATTCCCCTTCTCTGCCTCGCCGCGTTCTTGCGCGGCGCCTGCAAATTATATTTCCACGTTCTCATTAATCAGCTTCACTGTCACCAACAGCCTCGATCTCTTAAATTTGGAGCAAAAACAAATGAAACCTTTGATTGTAAACATGAAAATACCTTGTGTTTTGATATATATTGCAGTCATTTTTGTTTCATTAAGAACTCAGGTTTGTTATGGCCAAGATTACAGTGAGGAGAATGGTGAGGAGGAGTCTACTCCGGCACCTCCACCCGGTCAAGACGAATGTAATGGGATCTTCTTGACTTACAGTTTTACCGGTCGTGAAAAGACGTATCCTTTTGTCAAGAACGCAAGCGCCCAAGCTTGGGCGTTTAAGGCCATGGCGACGATCTTGAATGCTGGTACTGAGGAGCTAAAAGCATGGAGAATGTTCGTAGGGTTTCATCACCGAGAGATTTTGGTGTCCGCTACCGGAGCTACGATTATCGACGGAAGTGATTTTCCGGCGAATGTCAGTAAAGGGGCAACGTTTGCAGGGAATCCGAAGGCGGACTTGAAGACGGCCATTGAGACTGCAGGAGATTTTACTGAGATTTCGGTACAGATTGAGATTAAAGGCACCCAGTTCGGAGTTAAACCGCCAGCGATCCCTATGCCCAAGTCGCTCAAACTCATGAATGACGGGTATAAGTGTCCCGAGGCAAAGAAAGAAGGTAATATTATACAATTGCTTTCATCTAATGACATTATTTATATATGACACCAAAGCCATTTGAGTTGTTTTTGAATTTAAACTTGTCAATTTATAAGATTAATTAATGATTTCATGACACGAAGATGATGGTTCTGATGATGATTTATCTCTTTTATTTTTGGTTTTCCTCTATCGTAGTCAATTAATTGTGTTTTCAAATCCAAACCAATGCATGATCCCGTTGTTCTATAGCCTAAGAAACTGCATCCAGAAATGGTATCTTTGCTTTCAATTGTATTTCTGAGAAATTAACAAGTTATTGCAATGACGATGACAGGAGGCTATATGAATACATGTTGTAAGAGGGACCGCAAATACAAGGCTCCACCGATGAAAAAGACTAAATTATCACCTAGACAGGCGGGTGATCTCTCCCTCACTTATGATGTACTTCAATCATACGGGAACAACTATCTTGCCCAGGTAACAATGGACAATATCAATCCCTTGGGCCGTCTTGATCACTGGAATTTAACATGGGAATGGCAGAATAATGAATTTATTCAGACCATGAGAGGAGCCTACACACACAGAAAGGACTCGTCTGAATGTATTTACGGGCCTGCCGGTAAATATTTCAAAGAATTCGATTTCTCCACTGTGCAGAATTGCCAGAAAAGACCTATCATATCTGATTTGCCAGCAACTTTTGATAACGATACAAAACTTGGCAAGTTGCCCTACTGTTGTAGAAATGGAAGTCTTCTACCAAAACTGATGAATGAAACCAAAGCAAGATCGATTTTTCAGCTGCAAGTTTTTAAAATGCCTCCAAATGACAACAGAACGGCCCTTGCTCCACCTATGAAATGGCAAATCCGTGGGGTTCTAAATCCACAATACAAGTGCGGGCCCCCGTTGAGAGTTGAACCGACTGAATTTCCAGACCCAAGTGGACTTCAATCCATATCTACTGCTGTTGCAAGTTGGCAAGTTATTTGCAATATTACAAAGCCAGAGGATAAGAAAGCTCGTTGCTGTGTATCGTTCTCAGCTTACTACAATGAATCTATTATTCCTTGCCCAACTTGTTCTTGCGGATGTCCGGATACTGATAAATGTAATCCCAAGGCTAGAGCAATGCTTTTGCCATCGGAAGCTCAACTCGTCCCTTTTGATAACAGGACTTCTAAGGCAGTTGCTTGGGCTGGTCTGAAACACAAGCGTGTTCCCAAGCCATTGCCTTGCCCTGATAACTGTGCGGTTAGCGTTAATTGGCATGTAAATGCTGATTACAAGGATGGATGGTCAGCTCGGATTACCCTCTTCAACTGGGATACCTCTCCCTTTGAGGATTGGTTCCTTGCAGTCAAAATCGACAAAGCTTTTGCTGGTTATGAAAATGTCTACTCTTTTAACGGGACAAAGCTGCCTGATCAAAACAAAACTCTATTCTTCCAAGGGATCAAGGGTTTGAATTATTTACTGGGACTGACGAATGGAAGTAAACCAAATGAGCCAAAAGTTTCTGGAAAACAACAATCTGTGGTTTCATTCCGCAAGAAACTAACGCCAAACATTAATATCCAGAGAGGTGATGGATTTCCTACCAAGTTGATTTTCAATGGAGAAGAATGCGCACTCCCTAAAGAATTTCCCAAACCAGACGCAGCTCATAAATCTCATATCAATATCGTGCTGATTATCTTCATCACACTAATGACTTTTGTGCTCATGCAATCTCGTTAATTCCATCCACCATACATTATGATGATGATGATGCATGATTGATCGCAACCATTTGGGTTATCTATTTTCTTCCTTTCCAGTAGTGTTCTTGTAGGGAATTCACATTGGTAAAACTTTTGCATTACTTGTATTTATTCAAGCTTTTTGAGCACTCTGGTTTGACATTTTAAGTACTATGATCTTTTCAAACGGCCATAAAAGTAGGTACTGGTTGTTCTTTCTTCACCAGTTCAGTGGAGAGATTGATCTATCTATGCATTTGAGAAGAAATATTAGATAACTATGAAATTGTGAAGTGCAACCTTGATTAATTGATTGATTCATTGAGCTCAGTGATGAGAAGATTGTAGTTGAAACAGACAATATGCTTTAACGTAGAAGAAATGTCTCTGAAGTACTTTGTAGTACCCTATACTGCAAACTATAGGCATCGGAATCTAACAGACAATGAATCTTGATTTCAGACTGTATATTGCTAAGATAATAAAGTTACCTCCTTTGCTCCTTGACACATGAGATTCAGATGTTCACTGTGAGGATGATCAAATTAGTCGTGGATTGGACAAATTGGTGAAGAACTACAATTTCATTTGTTAAGTCAGATTTTCAAACACGGGAATGATATTATGCGTAATCAACATGTTTCACGACAAATTCCACCATGTAAATTGCTAAATAGCATGCAAAGATTACCATTTGGAGGTGTATACTGTTGAAAAAGTGCCTTAGTTTGCTAGGATTTGCTTAAATCTTATCTTTGATTTAGGCTTATCATTATCTTTGATTTAGGTTTATCATTATCTTTAATCTAGGCTTATCACTTATCCTTTGTTATATTTTAACTCTATATAAAGAGCAATACAATAGAAAAATAATGAGAGAGACTTCCAGAAAATAATTGCTCTCTCCCGCTCTTTCTTTTGCCAAGTTCATATTACTTTGTTCTTGTGCTAAACAACAACAGATTGGTATCAGAGCCTATTTGTTCTTGAGGGATTTGTGCGTTGAGTGAATCCAAACACAAACCAAAAACACAATAACCAAAAGAGAAGAAAAAAAACCCAGAAGAGATGGAAACTGAAACAATGTTCTCTCATGTTACACCACCAATTTTTGATGGTGATAACTATCAAGTTTGGGCTATTAGAATGACGGTCCATCTTGAAGCATTAGACCTTTGGGAAGCTATAGAGGAAGATTATGATATTCCTCCATTGCCAGAGAATCCTACTATGACTCAACTCAAGGTCTATAAAGAGAGAAAAACTAAGAAATCCAAAGCTAAAGCATGTTTATTCTCTGCAGTTTCAAGCACTATATTTACAAGGATCATGAGCTTGGAGTCGGCAAAGGATATATGGGACTACCTCAAGAAGGAATACCAAGGCAACGAAAGAACCAAAAATATGCAGGTACTCAATTTGATTAGAGAATTTGAAATGTTAAAAATGAAGGAGACAGAAAACATCAAAGACTACTCTAACAAATTGTTGGGTATAGTGAATAAGATAAGGTTGCTTGGTAAGCATTTTTCTGACGAACGAATTGTGCAAAAAATTCTCGTAACTTTACCTGAAAAGTACGAGTCTAAAATTTCTTCATTAGAAGAATCTAAAGATTTGTCAAGTATATCCTTGGCAGAATTGGTGAATGCATTGCAGGCACAAGAGCAAAGAAGAATGATGAGAAAAGAAGAATCCATGGAGGGTGCTCTTCAAGCAAAGGCAGAAAATTCAGAAGGGGGCAAAGATAAAAAGAACTACAATAAGAAAAAGGGCAACAAGACTGGCAATAACAACAAAAACAAGGATGAGATATATCCACCTTGTCCACACTGCAAAAAAACAAACCACCCACAAAGAAAGTGTTGGTGGAGGCCTGATGTCAAGTGCAGAAAATGTGGTAAGATTGGACACATGGAGCGGATCTGCAAATCACAACAACATGAAGAGACAAAAGTTTCTATTGAGCAACAGCAAGAAGACCAACTTTTTGTTGCAACATGCTTCGCAACAAATATCAGCTCTAGCGATTCCTGGCTAATTGATAGCGGCTGCACAAATCACATGACCAATGATCAAGAGATCTTTAAAGAGCTCGACAAAACCATTATTTCCAAAGTAAAAATTGGAAACGGTGAATTTATTTCAGTCAAGGGCAAAGGAACTGTGGCTATAGAAAGTTTAACAGGTTTAAAGTACATTACTGATGTTTTATATGTGCCTGATATTAACCAAAACCTGTTGAGTGTTGGACAGCTAGTTGAAAAGGGTTTTAAAGTCGTATTTGAAGACAAATGGTGTTTCATCAAAGATGTGAAGGGCAGAGATGTATTCAAAGTGAGAATGAAAGCAAAAAGCTTTGCTCTAAATCTAATGGAGGAGGAGCAAATATCATTCTCAAGCACTGTAAGTAATGCAGAATTATGGCATAGAAGGCTTGGGCATTTTCATCATGGTGGACTTTTATATGTACAAAAACATAATTTAGTGAAAGGTATGCCATTGCTAGAAGACAAGTTAGCTGATTGCGTGGCTTGTCAATATGGCAAGCAAAATAGAAGACCCTTCTCTCAAACGACATGGAGAGCAACACGCAAGCTGCAATTGATACACACAGATGTTGGAGGACCTCAGAAAATATCATCATTAAATGGTAGTAAGTACTACATTATATTTATTGATGATTATACCAGGTTTTGCTGGATTTATTTTCTCAAATTCAAATTTGAGGTTGTTAATATATTTTGGAAATATAAAGCATGGGTGGAAAATCAAAGTGGCTGCAGGATACAAAAGATAAGGTCAGATAACGGGAAAGAATACACCAATGATATTTTTGACAAGTTTTGCAGAGAAGCTGGTATTGAGCATCAACTCACAACACCTTACACTCCACAACAGAATGGCGTAAGTGAGAGAAAAAATCGAAGTATTATGGAGATGACAAGGTGTATGCTACATGAGAAGGAATTGCCAAAGAAACTATGGGCAGAAGCTGCAAACACTGCAGTTTTTTTGCTAAATAGGTTGCCAACTAGAACTTTGCAGAAAAAAACTCCGTATGAAGTCTGGTTTGGTTACAAACCCGATTTGCAAAATCTAAAAAATTTTGGTTGCCTTTGTTTCTTTTATGTACCACAAGTAAAAAGAGACAAACTTGATAAGAAGGCAGAACCAGGAGTTTTCATTGGATATAGCAATTTTTCCAAAGCTTATAGAATTTTTCAACCACAAAATGGAAAAATTGTTATAAGCAGAGACGTCAAATTCATAGAGGATAGACAATGGAACTGGGAGGAGTCAATAAAAACACAATTGTCAGAGATTCCGCAATACTTTGAAGATGATATAGATGATGTCCCAGTTAGAGGAACAAAGTTTTTATCTGATATTTATGAAAAAAGCAATATTGCTGTATTTGAGCCTGCAGAATTTGAAGAAGCTAAGAAGGATGACAAGTGGGTTGAAGCAATGAAGGAAGAACTCAGAATGATTGAAAAGAATAACACTTGGGAGTTGGTGAACAAACCTCAACATAGAAAGGTCATTGGAGTCAAATGGGTTTATAGAACCAAACTCAATGCAGATGGTTCTATAAATAAATATAAAGCCAGATTAGTTGTGAAAGGGTATAGACAAGTGTATGGAGTGGATTTCTCAGAAACTTTTGCTCCAGTAGCACACTTGGATACAATCAGGATGTTGCTTGCTTTAGCAGCACAAATGAGATTGAAGACTTACCAACTAGATGTAAAATCTGCTTTTTTAAATGGTAATCTTCAAGAAGAAATCTATGTAGAGCAACCAAGGGATTCAAAGTCAAGGGACAGGAGGAGAAAACCTCTGCAATTACTAAGGCAAGGAGGAGTGTTGAAAAAGTGCCTTAGTTTGCTAGGATTTGCTTAAATCTTATCTTTGATTTAGGTTTATCATTATCTTTGATTTAGGTTTATCATTATCTTTAATCTAGGCTTATCACTTATCCTTTGTTATATTTTAACTCTATATAAAGAGCAATACAATAGAAAAATCAGTGAGAGAGACTTCCAGAAAATAATTGCTCTCTCCCGCTCTTTCTTTTGCCAAGTTCATATTACTTTGTTCTTGTGCTAAACAACAACATATACTAATGAAACCACTCACGCATGTGTGTTCTCGCTGTTATATAAACGCAATTAGCTTCTGCGATGAAAGCACTTGAATGCATTGAGAGTGAGAGAGAAGCTCTTTTAAGGTTTAGGTAATCTTTCAATGATCATGAATTCTTCGGTATTTTCTCAAGATATGCTCTCAATTTCTGGTATTTTACCGATCAACTTGGGCAATTTGAGTACTCGGACTTTTGAGTTTTAATGGGGCTCAAATTTCCCACCCAACTTTTAGACAGACATATCATACTAAACCAAACTTTACAAAGTATTTCATATCAGGCAGGCGATGGCAAGCATTGACACCAACAGCTCGTAAAGTGAAATATCTGGAACTTCGAAGCGCGTAACATTGCCCTTATTCATGAAAGAAATTACACTTGATAAATTAAAAAGTCTACGAATACACAATTTGGAGCATTTCTGCTTCAGTGAAATGACTTTTGGATTTTAAAAATGATAATAATCCACAACAGTGGTATACTTTTAGTTGATACATATTAAGATCTGGGAAAGAATGTATTGTATTACGTCTACAGTTGATGAGAATGATTGATCTCATCAGCTCAGGTACAACAGTTTCTTCTTCGGATCATTTGCTGCTTGGAATGAACATTCCATTCTGCTATTTCTGAACCAAAATTTACGTAGAGGGTATATTATTATCTCATCAAGTCACAGCATTTTCAAGAGCTGATTGTTTCTTGACTGAGACAAGTTATAAAGTTGCTGCACGAAATGCTACGTCTGTTTGGCCTGCAGTAAAGACATGAAACAGTAAACTTGGGGGATAATTGGAAAAGATACTTGACTTAACGTGCAACAGGGAAGGAAAGCTCACTTATCCTATTATGCAACGTTGCCGCAAACTTCTTCAGTAAATTTTTTCTGTATGAAACATTTTGAATGCAAAAACAAGATTCATGACTAGTCGAGTAGAGAACACACCTTTTTTAAATATTTCTTGTGTAGTTTCATAGCGCCAGTGCAAGCTTTTTTGGCATCCAAGTTTCCAGTAATGTCATTCAATATCTGAAAAAGTAAAATAAAAACAGAATTGAAAAGAGGACACAAATATTCATGAATGAGAAGAAACACAAGGAGGAAGGGGGTGGGCTTATAGCAACACAATTTTCTCGGTAGTTTCATGGCAAGCTTGAGAAATTTTCCTTTTCTCTTAAGGAAGACAATTTCTTTTTATCCTATCCAATGAAGATAATTTCTCTTCATGGACGGGAACTTTACTGAGCTATTCTCGTAAAAAAGTTTTCTCTGCTATCTTCAGTGTTATCTACTTGACACTTATTGTCCCCCATGAAAACTGTGTGGCAGATTTAAGATTTATGAAAATTGAAAGTGGCTAACTTATCAAGCAAACCTTAACAACATCATCCAGGCCATGAGCTTCCTGCAGTAGCTTTGTACTCTTATCTTTTAAGACACTGGCGACAAGGAACACAGAAATGGGCAGGGGGGCTTCTGAACTCTTTGCTTTGTTCTTCATATTCTCTCTCTCAAACTTCCCACACTGACGAATTGATTTTGCTTTTCCTTTAGATCCCTCAGCTTTATCACTCACTGAGTCAGCATTATCGTACAAATAGAACAAGTCGGGATCATATTCTAGGGCCCACATCATCTGTTAAAAGTTTAAAAAACCACAGACAAACAGCAGTTATGATAAACAAAATTCATCTTCACTCCAAAGAAAAGCTAGGCATAGATTTATAACACGAGTTAATGCCTATTAGTTTACGGTAGACAACAAATAAGGACACAAATCATGGAGTAAAATCAGCAGACTTTTTTTCAAAAAAGAAAAAATAAGATAAGAAAATAAAGTAAGGACACAAAATCATCCATATGAGCATATTTAATTAGACAAATGAGTAAGGGCAAAGCATAAAACACACAAAAGCGTGTAGAATTCTTTTACTTTATTTTTTTCATAATCAACTCTTCTGCATCTCTACATCCCTCAAAACAGCGATCAGTGTTGGGAGGAAATACCATGTGAATCATGCTGATTGGCCATTATGTGAGAATATTCATTAGACCATAGTATGATCCATTATTTCTCAACTGCACAACCTGAGAATTGAGAAACTATACACTGTCTAGTGCCATAGGCCCGTGGTTTCATTTGTTGATTAGGATTTTCCCATGGAATACATTCTAAAATCAATTCCAGTTATGAGATATGCATTAAGTAGGGGAAACTAGGTTGTACTTCCCTGTTGGTGGGTCTGAGGTAAAAACCTAATTTATACCATACAATTGACTGACTATTAGATAAATAAACACAAGGGAAGACAAACTTGAGTTCTTAACTGAGAGAAATCAAAAATTACAGTTAAGGTTTAAAAGAGAGGTATTGAGCAATCCAGAAAGAACCTGAAGGTACTTTTTTGTTTCACCAAAGTGAAAAAGCGAGTATTAGATAAGATAAACCATACCTCCCATAGATATAATGAGTCGCAAAATGAGAATTCTCGGCGGAACAAGACCATTAGCATTCTGAAAGCAAATAGATAATCACCTCCACCTAGTGTCTCTGTGTTCTCGGATCATAAAACAGAAATTATTGTTAATTACGGGCACACTATATTGAGAGGTGCAGAAGAGAGTTGCATAACAAAATATCACAAGAAAAAACAACTTCAACAATTGTATAATCCTGTAACGCTAGTATATATGTAGACAGCTACAGCCTGCATCTAAACCAGTTAAACAAGGAAAATAAAAAATTTGTTTTAGATATAAGACCATATTTTTTCTTCCCAAATCCTTAAATTCAGTTCAGGGATTCAGAGTTATAAGCAGGAACTAAGCTTCATTTATTTGCATCACAGAAAATATAACTCTCTTTCATCACCATTTAATGACATATAATGAATTAATTTTAATAAAACTAGGAACTTCGAATCTTAATGGGTTTGAATTAGAATCTTACAAACAATTATATTTCCCTTTCTTTTTGTTTTAGAGACACTAGCTTCCACTGACAGAGATGCAACAATTATTTAAGACAAATGTTTATCACAGATTACTACCAAAAACTACAAGCAAAAACATATATTCTAGATCATACCTAAATGTTGATGAAGTTTCGGATCAATAACTTGTGTGATTGAAGCCAAATTACTAAGTTGTGCTTCAACCCCAACAGAACTCTCAGTGCATCTGAAATTTCCTCGCTTCAAAATTTCAAATGAGAACACATATCATTAAGAATCTGGAAATTGAGTAAAAAAGGAAGGATAAAACAAAAACTGTGGTAGAACAAGAAGCACTATATCTGAATGATAAAATAGAAACATAGTTCAGTTAATTCCCAGCAGCGAACAAAGATACCAAGAACAATATGCACAAAAGGAAACAATGGCTGACTGACCATGCAGTAACAGAGATGAGATAATTAGTATGGAAGAACGTGCTTCTCTGATAGTTCTGATTTATATTTCCTAATTCATCAAAATAATAATAATAGAAAAAACATCTTCCTTTTGTGATCCAGAAGGAAAAGATCATATTATTTTGGCTATGAAGAGGAAAATTATGTTGTGCATCTGTGCACATGGGTGGACAGGACTATCACTTCCCTGGGTAGAACAGAGATCAACACTGCCTGTGTAGAATCAGATATGAAGCAGAGAACAAGAAATCAATTCATGAAACAAACCCATGAAAGGAACCAATGGAAATCTGTTAATAAATGAAAACTTATATAATCATATGTTATTAAAGGAAAACTAGACAAAATCTGCAACCATGGAAAGAATTTTACGACTGATGAAGAGGTGGAAAATATTAGCATTTATGCACAACCACCAATTATTGCAGTGCTCTGATCATTGTAAGGAAACGTAAAGACACCATTTCCAAAGAGACAAAAAATAAAATGTGCCAATACAATGGAACTTAATATTCTCCTAGATTGCCAAAATATTAATGATGAATTTCATAATGTTAGAAAGTACCATATTTTTTGGGAGCTCTAAATACAATCCTGAAAACACAATCCTCTATATCACAACACAATGAAACATCACACCATACAGTGAATTCAGTGGGAAAAGAGATAAATACCAATCTGCGCATCAGACGTTCAAAACACCAAAATGCATCAGCTTCATCATCGAGAAGGATTATCATGGGGGAACAAAGATCACTCATTCCTGTTAAGCATTGTCACAAAGTTGAACTGCTGAGTTAGCACAGTGTTGCAAACAATAGTGATGAAAGTTTATTGTTACATTCTGCTTCTTAGTGACATGCCAGCAGAATCTTAAGTATACAATCATTGAACCAAATGCTATTAGATTTATAATGGTATGATCAGCCTGTTATAATCGGGAAATATAAAATCAGATCATTAGCATATTCTTTTTGACCATCCAACTTTTCTGGCGTATTGCATGTAAATTTCTATGTAAAAGAATTATTTTTTAAGGTAAGATCCATCTATTCCAATAGTTGATAGAATTATTGCCTATAAAAGACAAGGGTAAGTCACAAACAAATTGAAAACAAATCTGTAGCACTTTTTTCTATAGCACACCAATCTGAAAAGACAATGTCACTATTAAAAGTATCCAGATAAACTACAAATGCTAAGGAAGGGCTTTCAGAACATCTTTAAGCTCATATGTGCCATTTATGGTTATCCCACCACTCAAAGCAAAGGCACATGCCACTGTCCATACAAAGTTAAAAACTTCAAGGGGAGGCCAATGGAAGTGATGGAATCTTAATAGGTTTTACTGGGTTTTCAAATCTTTTTAATATAGTGAGGAAGCAACAATAAAGCAAGTTTCATTTGGTTACCCACCTTGACAATAGCCAACATCTGTATCTATCCAGGCATAAACGGCCAAAATATCCCAAAGTTTTGACAAGTTTTCTTGCTTCTCATAAAACACCAATGTCCTGTCAGTGCGAACCACATCAAGACCTGGCATAAATTGATATCAAAGGAAAACCGATAAGAAATTATAACTTCTCAAAAAAAGAAATAATATCAGGTAATAAATTTCACTATTACTGTTGATGATTAACATGAAGTACTGAATCTCCTACCACAGAAATAGGGAATAATAAGCTACTACAATACAAAAGCAACTTTTACATCTTTACTCATTATATGTAAGAATCCTTTGAAGGACATGAATCTACACCAGGTTACCAAAAATCATGCTGGGATAACAATTTGGAGATGGCATATTCCTTGACAATTGGCAAGTGCCATTCGGACCACAATCTTGTGGTCATCAGGTGAAAAATCATGAACATCCTTGTTAGTCATTACCAATTGCTAGTACAACAATGGTATTGCAAATCCTTCACATGTTGTACTAATCAAATGTCAAAATGGGAAACAGAGAGGTGGCAGGAGTGAATTCACAGAAAAAGAGAGTGAGCATCTGAAATTAACAGGCACCACCTACCTATTTGATGTAGCGTAAGCATCCACTGAATAACTTTCTTGTCCAGAGGACCACGGCTGGTGAGCTCTTTCACCATTTCTGAACTACTGGAAGCAGTCATACCTGAAGAAGTCACAGGATTAACATATATAATATCCCGGTGTTTTGGCATAATAATATATTTAGAATTTTAGGCCAATTACTGCCTGAATTTGTTTCTTGAAGGACTAAAGGATCTAGAATGGCCTGGCCATCTTCAGTGATTACAGGTGCTGTAATGAATTTGCCACTTCCAACAACAGGAAACATTTGGCAGCACTCATCCTTCCACCTAGAATATTGCAACCTGAAGATGTAGACAAAAAGAAAAAAATGTGAAATAACCCCCCCTAAAAAAAAGAAGAAAAAGAAACAACACTTAGCAAATGATCTCTGAATGTAGGAAGAGGGTGCAGCAAAGAGTTTAGTTATTGAGCTCCCAAAAGGTTATTAAAACTGACAATATAAACATAAGGGAATATAGTCCTAATACCTTTATGTACAACACTACACCATAATAAAACAAAATATATGATAAAACTAGATGTGTTGAGATTGTGAAAGCACAGGCATGCAAGCAAATGGTTTGAATACTTTCAAGCATGGATGATATTTTATTGAACAGTGAACAAATTTAGCATGCCTAGCTAATTACATCCGATATGCAAATACTATTTGATCATATGCAGATTTGATGAAGAAAGTACGTTTTATTCATAGAAGGATTGGCTAACAATAGATTAAAAGAAAAAAACCTCTCATCATCTACTCAATGATTTCATTAGGCAACTAGTTAATATTTATTTCTACTCCAATTTCAACCTCTAATCTTAATCTTAACATCTAAAATGAAAATTATACAATGGGATTGCTCCTAGAAAGTAAACTTCAAATTAATTGCTACTTGCGCCTCAGACAGTTAACATTGCAAAGCAATTTTTCAGTATATGAAAAATGTGCATCCAAACAAGCATGGTCAGAAAGCTAACGGACGTAAATTTTCATCTGTCCATTCTGCCTTCAACAGTTTCAAGTTCAACAGTTTCAAGCTGGGCAAGAAACTTGTTGCACCAAAATTCACTTGTCTTCCTTTATTAAACCATACCAAGAATTGAAGAAGAATATTTGGCATTTTCTGCTGCTTGGGTGAAGAAGTTCATAAAATCAAATGCGGTTGCAGAGTAGAATTATTGATCTAAAACATTTGCACCTATTGCACAGTAGCATGCAACACACATCTGCATCATACACCAAATTGATACACTACAGTAGACACCTGATAAGTTAGTCTGATAGCACAAAATCTAAAGTTATATAGCGTCCTTACAATCTCACAGGAAAGCTTTATATACTAAATTTAATATCATTACAAACCATGCAAAGCAAGAAAAATTGACTACCTACGACGTTGCCGTATCTGCTCTCGTTCATCAAATGTGCTTTTAGGATCATAACAACCAAGTAGAAACTCCCAAACTTCTCCTCTAATTGATGGATGGATCCCCTATGGAGACGAAAATGTGAGTGCAAGTTATGAACATTCACAAATTGATAAAAGGGAAAAAGAAAAGAAAAGAGAAGTAGTACATGGGAGCAAATTGAAATGAAGGAAGAACATAGCAAATTCTGCTGCCTAATTGCAAATTTATAAAACCTTGCTTGTAGAGAAAAGATAACATTATAACCTAAGAAACCATAAAATTGACAGCAGCAAGACTGCTGACGGCCAAAAGGATAAAGATTGACACAATGATGATACAATCATTATCATGTTGACGTGTATTAAGTGATTCACCAAATCTGTGCCCACTGAACAACCTCAAGCTGATTTCTTACTCATTAATAATACTAAATTCAGTTCAAACAACCAAACAAAATAATTCAAAGCAAGAGCAACCAAATCTGCTAATAAGAGAAACATTAACTATTGAAGGATCCTGCTTGGAATAACTTTAAAGATGTTCATACTGGCTATTACCTTTAATATACTCGCATGGATTATATGTCTAAAAATAATTTGCTGCATCTTTTAAACTTACCCCACGTTGAATTCGACCTAGAGTCTTGCCTATATCCAAGCACCCTTCTGGAGCAAATGCAGCCTGCCATTTCCTTGCACTTAGAGTTTTACCAGGCTGCATCGGCAGATCAAAACAGAAAGTTTGAGTAACGCCATACAAAGCAACATACTAAAGGATCATGAAACTGTAATCCACATTGATAAATACTATCAGGGGTGAGCGTATAAAATCTTATGACCAAAATGCACTACTGTCACAAAGAAATGACTTTTCATGAACCATATAGTTGATCAAAGATGATTTTGCTCAAGATTTGAAAGTTTCAAAGATTAAATATGGCTGGAATAAAGATATTATCTTGGGGCTGGATTAAAAATATTCTCTTACAACCGTAACTACAATGTCGAAAAATGTACCAAAACAAGTGTTTAAAATCTTTGTTTGGCTAAAAAGCCTTTAAAATCATTAACTTTATAAATTTAAATTCCAATTAAACTCCATTCTGCTCAAATTGTTTGCATCCAGGAAGCCAATACGTACGAAGCCTTTTATAAAAACAAGAACAAAGCATACACTTATCATAACATAACACAAATTAAGAACAACACGCACATTCTTCATCACATTTCAGTGATCCCAACCAACACAGCTTAAAAATCATAAATCATTCAAAAACAATTCAAAACAAAAGCAACTGCTATCCAGAAACAAAAGAGATACGAAACTTTACAAGAATAAACCAAAAAGAAGTACTAACCTTGATTTTGAATCTGGTTTTGGGCACATTAGTGCAATCAGGCCGGACCTCATAGTAAGAATCGGCTGGTTCTGCTGGCGCTCCCCACATTGATGAACAAAAAATACTTACAATAAAAATGTTTTCAGAAAACAAAACCAGTATCCTCAAACCAGATCCTCCCGCCTAAAGATCAATCGAATTATGTTTTCAGATACCCTTATAAGAGAACCTCATAGATGGCCAGAGGAGGGGGAGGACCCGGATGAGGTGCTGGGAAAAAAAATAAAGAATTGATCAAAGCTGAAGAAACACAAGGAGATGGGCCAAAAGAAAGTATTTTTCATAAATATTTTTCTTGTATTAGCAAAAATTAGCAGTTGTTGTAGCTGGTTATGGCGGATGTGTAAAGCTGTCTGTGCGTCAAAACTGTTGGATGATACCCATCTCATGATATGACCGCTGGCCGGTCAATACGTTATTTTAACGTTCCTTGTTCTCTCTCTCTCTCTCTCCCGCACTCTCTGCCTCATCTCTCTTTCTAAATTTAATTTCTTTCTTATTTATTATTTTTTATTACATTTATAAATTACTTTCCTTTTTCTTTGTCTTCTCTCTAAAATTAAATCTTTTCTACTCCACTTCATTTGCATCCATAATTAAATCATCATGACATTGATTTACTGTAATTTTATTGGATGACGAAGAGGATGGAGACCGAGAAGACCGCGTGATCGTGGGACTTGGTTTTCCTGTACTTTTATTTCCCACCACTCCACAACTTGGATATGTTAAAATAGAGCTGGAAAAGTGCCGTATGCCAACTCGCTTCCGGTGGCGAGTGAACTGAACGCGCAGACCGCCGTGCCGGTCCACCGGAGTGCAGCCCCGTTGTTTGTTGGGAGTGAGTCAGAATTAGAATGGTCAGGTCATGGATAGACAAAGTCTTTGGGATATTTATTAATTACTTTTCATCTAACTTAAATTGATTTGACTTTGACCCCGTCAACGATTCCATTGATTTGTCCAATTTGCCCCAACTCCATTCCATTTTCATGAAATTTAGACCAATATTTATTTTTATTCAACATATTTTTAATATTAAAAATACATAAAATTATAAAATATTATTGAAATTAATAAATAATTTTTTAATTTATTATATATTAATTATAATTTGATGTTCGTATTAATCTGCCTTGTAAAAATTAAGTTTATCAAGTGAAAATAAAGATCAATTCACAACCATTCTGTTTGGCAACTAGGAAAGATCCAGGCTTTAACGCTAAGCAGTTTGTCTTTGGCCAAGGGAAGAACAGTCATAAGCATCCAATAAGCAGTTGTCATTAGTGGGGAGCAAAGCAGTTTTGGCTCTGAATTATTATATTTAATAACTGCTAATTACTAGCTCGCCGGCAGGGAGGGAGAAAGAAATATGGTGGTTGTATATTGGGGGCCATGAATTATTACAATATTGAAGAGCTGCTATGGCCTGTGGTTTCAGAGAGACTGATCTGATTTCTAATTAATCAAATAATATGGAATTGATTGCTTGTAACCTACATTACAAGACATGAATATTCTTGATAGTTGGGAAGCAAAGTATTGATCCACAGTCTTGAACTCACAGATGCTTTGCACTGGAAGTTAAGAAATCCAGAGAAGACAGAATAACTAAAAGGAGCTAAAGCTTCCCTGCCACAGCTCGTAAAGTTCATGCCAGTCTTTCCCTACAAAAACCCTTCTCCATGCAGCTATTCTTGTCACCTCTCAGTCTTCAATTCACTCAAATTTTCCTAGCTACCACATAATCAAATAGCTCCATAATCACCAGCAATAATATTTGTCACTTGTTTCTTCAATGGCTAAAACCATGTTTATGAGATTAGATGGTGGCAACAAAACCAAAGCATACCATGCATTGGGGCTCTTCTGTCTCATGCTTTTGATGCAAAAGAGTGGTGCAAGAGAGTTCGCTGTTGGAGGTTATAAGGGTACCTGGGCTCTTCCTGCTGATAATACTTCTGTCGGCTATAATCAATGGGCAGAAAGAAACCGATTTCAAATTGGAGACTCCATTGGTAAGTCGTACTTTATACTTCTATCCTAACTATACATCCATTGGTTCTATATCGTCTTCCGTTATTCCTGATTGGTATTCTCTTATTAATTTTATCCATGCATACCATGTTTCTACTACGTACTGAGCAGTTTTCAACTACGCGTCGGGGCAAGATTCAGTGCTTCAAGTAACCAAAGATGCTTACACCAACTGCAACACAGACCATCCAGTTGCAAAATACACCGACGGCCACACTGTCTTCACCTTCAATCAATCAGGGCCTCACTACTACATTAGCGGCAACAAAGATAACTGCCTCAAGAATGAAAAGTTGGTGGTGATCGTCTTGGCAGACAGAAGCAACGTCCGCTATTCAAACTCAACTCAAGCGAGCCCATCTTCTCCACCTTCACCATCAACCACCGACGTAGTCACGCCAGCTCCAGCTCCTCAACCTCCACCAAGCGCAGCTTCTTCCACCTTCATTAGTCTTGTCAGCTCCATTGGAGCATTTGCTGCTTCATTTCTTCTTCTATCATTTTAACTCAAGTTGGAAATTGATAATTTGTTTAGTTTGTATGCATGCTGGAGTTGGTGTTTGGTTTCTGAATTCTTGTACTGTTTTCATTTTTTCTTGGATCAACTCTTAATATCTTCATGATTTTTCAGAATAAGTGGATGATAGGGTGTTTGTAACAAACAGTGTATATGCAATGTGGGGAAATAAATGTATTGTATTCCATATGGACATCTATATAACAATATTTTCTTCTTGATTTCCATTCTTCTTCCGCTGATGCATGGTATGAATTGTGAGATTGTGGATACAAATACTGTGTGCTTGAATAGCAACAAAAATTCGTCGGAGGAAACGCATCTGCAACGGGAAATCAACACTCACAATAAGAAGCAAACGTAGTAATTTTTTTAATCTCAAATCATGTATTATTCATCCAATGAGTGGTGAAATTGTAGGATGAATGATATGGATGAATGCTACAAGATTTGATATTAAAATTTTAGGATAAAAATTTAGAACATTTAACATTGGTACCAAAAATTGTCCAAGCATACCATCGTTTTGGTGGCAATGTGACATTCTCTGAAAGATTGTTATCATGGCCTTGCCATCCGGGTATCAAGAGTGATACTTAACTTCACAAAATTCTAGTCATCTCTGATTTGTTTTTCTCTGTAATTCAAAGTCCTAAAATGATTATTTCCCACAAAATGCGAATGAACGTGTTCATTTCATCTCTGAAAATGTGAGCATTGGCAATTGTTTTCGCGGGATAATCCTCTTCACTAGTAAATAGAGTATTGAAAAATTAGTGTTCTTTACAAATTAACAAGTTTCACCTCTCTATCAAAAATTCTTGCCTAGTTCAACTTTTTTTACCAGTCTCATTGTGTTGTGCAAAATTGAATCCAAAATCCCAGCAACCTGAAACCCAAAGGCAAGGACTATTATACATCAATAATGCATCGGTCAATTGTCCCAATAGAGAGCAAGAAAAACAAATACCAACGGTGAAAACACCCCCAATAATAGCACAGACATTGGTGATAAAGTGTGCAAAGGACTTCCGATCTTCTGTTATAACAACCTGTTCAAAGAAGGAAAATAAAACATGTGAATATATAATAAGACAACAGGGACAGTAATTTCTTTTCTCTTTTGGGAAGAGTAAGCATTAATGATATCATGCAATGATTTGCTAACTAACCTGCAGGGGAGGGAGCTCAAACTGGAAATTCGCTGCCGGTATATATAAGCTCTGGGACAGGCTACTGTGGGCTGTATACTCGTACTCCTCAAGTAATGGACGTTCAAGAGAATATCTTCCAGTTATCACCTCAGTTTTAACTATTTGAAGATAATGCTCTATCTGCAAAGACAACAATCAGAAAACAGCATCTATAGTGATTGAATGAAAGATATTTTGTGAATTGCCAAAACCTGCTATTCATTGACATGTTACCACTATTAAGGCAATGATTTCAGGAGTTCTGCCTAGTATGATTCAAGGCAAGAACAAATGTTTTTGAGCAAATATGCATTAAGGAATCCTAGCAAATGATATATCTTAAGAGTAAAACGATCTAATGTGACTTTGATGTCATTGATGCCATTCCAAAGGAAATAACTAAAACAAGATGACCATCCCACTCCTTTTCCTTCCCCACCTTTGTCTTCACTACTTTCTATTTTAACCATTTGAAAATTTTTCATTATGCTAACATAAATAAACAAATAAAAGAGCCAACAAGGCCATATAACTAGGTTTCATCAAGGAATAAGTCCCAAATAGAAATATCTTATACTGCAAACCACTCTATCTCTATGCATGAATAATAATACAAGCCGTTTATAAATACTAAACCCATCCTGCTGCAGTGTTTGCATATTCTATAAATCTATGCCCTTCTTCTCTACATATCTGTAATGGAGTATTTGTCAAGAACAAAAGTGACAATAACAATTGCAAGACACAAAATCAAAAAAGGAAAGAGAAACAGAAAATGAGAAAACATTAATCAAAGAAATACCTCCTTCACAATTCAACTCTACAGTGCAATCAACCTTTCCCAAAAGAATTCGCCCATCAATTTCTGGATCATATCTGTAAGAAAGAAAAGCATGCATTAAAGCCTAAAAACATGTTAATAAAACAGGGTTTAATAAGCCTGCTATTGATAGATAAGGCAAATATACTATTTACAATTTGTATCCAACAAAATAATCAAGAGGAGAAACAAAACCTCTCTCTCAATGTTCTGGCTGCTTTCTCCCATGACTGTTTCTGGAAGAGAAAGAAATAGAGAGTCAAAAAGATTAACAGAGAGTGAAAAGAAGGAACTGGACAAAAGCATCAGAGAAAGTCTAACCATAGAGTCAATCAAACAATAGAAAAGCCATGCAGGGTTGTGTTAAAAACACAGAAAGTTCCATGCACAGACATGGAGGAACCTAATTAATTGAAGTAATTAGCATATTTATATGCAAATGTGAGTGGGCAAACCCATAAGAGGCCCATGTTAATCAATTTGAAGCACTAGATTTATAGCAAAAACTAGGCAACCATGATTTTAGAGAAAAATGAAAAGCATCAAGTAGAAACTCTGAGAAATAAATGAAGATAATAAAAATGCCAGGCGTTGACTCCAATAGCACCACGGAGCAAAAAAATTGACAGCTAAAATAGGATGCCTGGAAAAGAAATGTGTAATACAGACCAAAGAAGGTATCAACAATTGCCACATAACAAGAAAAAAACATGTTATCACAAAATTAAAACCAAAAAAAAATTTGTAGCTCAGAAATGGCTCACTTACTGATGTGCATAACGATCAAAGTTAATGGCAGTTAGTGGCACAGCACCTTCACCAGATTCTTCATCAACTTCCTCTCCATGTATGATTAAATGTGTGACAGGCACTGAGTGAAATTCAGAACCAGTAGGTCTTAAATCAGGACCTCTAGAAAACTTGCGGATAGTTTTTGTTATATTTAACCTGTTCTGAAAACAAAAGGAGCAGAATATCAGGCCAGTTCTGATAACATTGTGAAACTTAAAAACCAATGAAGGATCAGTTGCATTGATGGGCAATGAAAGGATATGAAGCAGAATGATTTGCTTATAGAAATATTAGCAAATGAATGGAGCATTTGAGAACGTGCCTCTACATCACAAACTCTTTCGCAGGATTAATCACAATTGACTTAAATTTCTTAATTGCCTAGTTTGTTAAATAAATCTTTTCTATGATCTTGAAATAAAAGTATTATTGAAAAGAAGTGCAACAACAAAATTTAAGCAAACTGATGACCACATCCTAAATAAAATTAAAATATTCAAAAATAGAAGTACATGTTCTCTTTTGCTACAAAAAAGAAAAAAAAAGGTACTAAAATTTGATGACTTACATTTCCCAAAATGTCACTCACGCCAACTGATGCAAATTCACATGAAAGTGAGGGAAAACTGCATGACAAGTTGAGGATGGTCAGCTAACCCAATTCACTGGACTGCATATATATATATATATATATAGATAGATAGATAGATAGATAGATAGAGTGAGAGAGAGAGAGAGACATCATGATACTGCATAGTGTGAGACCAGTTAATTGACTAACAAGACAGATAAATGTTAGCATTAATAGCAACATTCCAAGAATAGCTAGGCCATCAACTTAGGCTCCATGACATCAGACCATACTCCATAGCTAATGACTAAGAATCCAGTTTGGATTTGACTAAAAATGTTGTTGATGAGTGCAACATAAAGCTGATCCCTCCATATGTCATTTTAAGGCTCTCTACCATATATAAGAACAGAACAGATGCCTTAAAAGAATGCACATAGATTAAAGAAACAAATGTGAAAGATGAACAATCTTTATACAATTTCCCTTCTCTGCTTTGAGCATAATGGCTAATTCTAACCCATTAAAAAATGGCATTAGTAATATATGATATTAGAGCAATATAATCCACCTGCTTCCAAAATCGGTAACAGAAATACACACATGGTACGTGTTTATATAGTCTAAAAGATGAATAGCAGGAATGGTTTAAACATGAGTTGAAAACACTTTACAACTAGGAAAAGATATCATTAGAATTGACATCATAGAACTAAACCTGATATTAAAATCAACGCATAAGAAGTCACTATCAGAACTCCTGTCCACAATAACAGCTCTAGAGGTTGTCACTGTTAAATAATTATTCAGTTCCTGCAAAATAAAAGCAATTGTTCACATAGAAACATAAGAAGCCATTAGTAAGACTAAAAATTACCAAAGTGGCTGCAAGGCCATAGGAAGGGGGGAAGTGTTGTGCACCAGCATAAAAGTCAAAAATAGAAGAAAAAGACTTTGGATATAGAACAAAAATCAAAAGAAAATTCCCTCTAATCGGACCCGCAATATCTGAATTAAGAGGTACTATTTTGCAACTTGATACCTACCATCCCGAGTAAAAATATCATTGAAAGGGCTGCTATTATGGATAATCCTGCACCAGATAGTGATGCCACTCTGTCAAATCTCTAGGAATTTTCCTGCAAACATAAAAGAAATCAATAACAATATAGACCTAATTATAATATCCATATGATATAGTAAATGCGCATAATGCATGATAAAGTTATTAATTTGCCTCAGTCTAGCAAATTAGTCATTGTTTCATCTCTATATTTCTCTATTTAGTCCGGAGGAATTTAAAAAGGCATTGATAAAGTAAGTGGAAATAAGATCACTCCAATTCCTTGACCTATCAATTGTTCATCAAGAACTTAACCATTCAAGTAGCCCAAATTCAAGTTTTTCCCAATATTTTTGCACTATCTCTGTTCTTTTTTCCTAAGATATATACTATTCCTCCCCCATTTACATTCTTCTGTCTCCTGACTCCCTCTGAAACTTAATCATATGGTAAAAGTTACTAGACCAAAATTGTTTGAGAAATTAGTGTTCGGTCTAATGCCATAGACACTTCAACACATATCATTACTGTATGACACGCGACTCTGGTGATGAACTATAATGTTTTCACGAACATATTCATATTGGCGCGAACGTTATAAATTTTCCCGAATTAAAATCATTCATTTCATATTGTTCTTCAGAAAGATTCAAAATCCAAAAACTAAGTATAATGAGCAATACAACTAGTTAGTATTACAATTTCAATTAATATTTAGGCTAATTGACTAATAAACAATCCAAACACACCAAAATCCAATAAAAACCTCATGCCAAAAGCAAATGCAGTCCAGTTTAATATTTCCAAATGTTAAATAACGCAAAACAAAGCCATAATTAAATAAAGACACTGGAAAAAGAAACTTGTGTTGAATATCAATGCTGCGGATCAGTACAAGACATGAATATAACGAGAGAGATGAATATCTGACCTGAAAAAATCGACGGATTTGATCTTGCCCGTGGATACCATGATTTTTTTCTTCTATGAAATCAGATTTCAAAAGAGAAACAAGGCATAAGATCTGGTGATGTGATAAAGGGTAGAACGAACGGAACGAGTTTCTTAGCTCATCCACTTCGAAATCTGAATAGACTGCGCGCTCTGTGCCCCGGTGCGTTTTGTGCTGATTTGGGGTAATAACCTCCGATTTCAAGAATTTTACATAGTTTTCTTATTTCTAACCATTAGATCCAAAAACAGTGTTGAGATGACAGATTACCCTTACGGTGTTGCATGTCGACCACCACATTATTACAGCCAACAATTTAACACTTATACGGCATTCGGTCATTTTAACATAGGTTAGGGGACCTAAGTTTTACAAATGAAAAAAAGTGCCTTTATTTGTAAATACATAAAAATTATGGAGCAAGTGGGATTCCGCATAATGAATTATGAGCAACGGCTGTGTAACACAGTACATGCACACGTGGAATAGTGGGATCCACTGGTAATGAATCATTAACCGTCCGATTCAAAGACTTACGCGGGAAGTGATTCTGTTGCCCTGATGTCATGCACGAAAAGCGAACAAAACTAATCACGAACTCGGGTACCCGGCCCATTTTCCAGTTTTACTATTCTAATATTTCACTCGGGTAACCTAAGTCCGCAGATCCGACACCGTTTCGTTAATCGTTTGGGAAAACAGTCGAGTACTGCTTCATCATCGTCTCGGAATCCCGAGAATAATTCAATTGCAGGAAGGTATGGCAGCGGGTGTAATACTCAGAGCTCTCTCAAAACGACCTCTCCATTTCCATAAGACATCCATTTCTCGATCTGTAAGCTACCATCTCGTTGACTTGAGCTCAACACTCTGGTTTTTTTGATAGATAAATCATGGTTGTTGTAAATTTTAAATTTGAGTGATTAAATCACTAGAAATAAAATTTGTAATGAAGATAGAGTAGAAATTTGTTGCACATGAAGATATAATTTTAATTTTTATTAAATTGAAAGTGTTTTCGGTAATTTCAGCCATATTCATTGTTTCAATGTTTATAAATAGATTAGCACGTTGGTATTAGCAGAACATGAAAATGGTTCAATCAAGGCTCAATCGGTGAGTGCAGTACAGGCTGCAAAGTCATTGAATGATGGCAATTCAGTTTCAATGTTACTGGCCGCGTCCGGTCCTTCACTTAAAGAAGCTGCTAAACGTGCCGCTTTTTGTCACCCTTCAATCTCTCGGGTATCTATGTGATTTTATTATTATTATTATTATTATTTTGAAATTAAGTTTTTCATAATTGTATGTCGCATCTATGACTATGAGCCAGGTCCTTGGCTGACCGAGTTTATTTTGCTGATGATGCGTTTAGGGGTGCTTTATCTCTGTTAAAAGTGCTTGCGCAAATTGCCAAAATGCACTTTTTTCTGTTAACATAAAAAGTAAGTAATGTTTAATGGAACTATGAATTAGGAAAAAAAAATTAGATCATTTTTTTCAACATTTCTTCAAGATTACCGAACAAGATTGCTTCTTACATAAGCACTTTCAAATGCCCCTAAAGTCAAAGGATGGACTGGGGTTATTAGTCATGAAAAAGCAACTGTTACATGGAGTGTGGTTTATTAGTTGTTGAATCATAGGTTTGTTACTTTTGATGACCAGTTTGTTGTTATGGATGGATGGCATAGTTATAACTATACTTGATGGTTTTTGGTGACTAATGAAATTTGTCAATTTGACATGTTTCACGTTATAGATACACAGGGTGCATCAAATTTTTTGAATTTGTTTCTGTGGAGCATCTTTTCTTCATTAAAACTCTAGAGGGTAGAACCTGCAAGATTCAACAGCCTTTAACTTATCATGTTCAATTATTAAAAAAAGTATAAAACTGATTTAGTTGTATATTATTGCTATTTTCTTACAAATAAGGTGCAAGGACAAGGGCATGAAATGAGTTTGTTAAATGTTAATTAATGGGGGTTTAATATTTGTTTAGTGATGTTTCCATGTAGGTACTAATAGCAGATTCGGATAAATTTTCATACCCTATGGCTGAACCTTGGGCTAAACTCATTCACGCAGTTCAGCAAAAAGGTGGATATTCGCACATAATTTTGGCTTCAGATTCATTCAGCAAAAACATAGTTCCTCGTGCAGCTGCCCTTTTGGATGTTTCTCCAGTTACTGATGTTATTGAAATTTCTGGTTCTAGTCAATTTGTCAGGTATGTTTTGTTCTCTGGTTTGTTTTGTTGCAGTGATTACTCTTAGTGTTTTAGAATGTTGTCTATTATGGGAGTTAATTCTTTCTCCTTGTTTGATAGAGTACTTCGTATATGTGAAATTCATTTCACATTGTAAATTCTAAGATATCATATCTGAGGATGCTGGCTTCATTAAGTCAAGTGTTTCCTTCAACATGCTTCAGAGGAGCCAGCTTTTGTTTCCAGAGAACATGAAAACTTTGAAGCAAGGTTTTGTTTTATGTTGCAGGCCAATTTATGCTGGAAATGCCCTTTGTACAGTACGATACACTGGTGCCAACCCTTGTATGTTGACCATCAGAGCCACATCTTTTCCTGTGCCCCAAAACTCAGTTGATTCAAGATCTAGCGAAGCTTCAATTTCCCAGGTTGATCTCTCAACTTTCGATGAAGGTCTGTGTACTGTTTTCTTTTTATGGTTATCACCGCAGATATGTTTTATTGGCTAACATGTGCTTTGTATGCCTATTAATACAAGGAATCAATGGACCATTTTATCCTTATCATTGTTCTCTTGGGAAATTCTGGTTTATTGTTTTTGATAGTTCTTACTGATTAGTTTATTTGGCTATAAATCTATTGATGACTCTATGGTAAGTGCTAATGTATATTCATCTATTCTAGTGTAGATTTGGTTAGTAGGTCCAGATATGTAAAACATACATCTCAAAATGCAGAACGCCATTGGTTAGTAGATCCAGATATGTAAAACATACATCTCAAAATGCAGAACGCCCTGACCTTGGAAGTGCATGTGTTATAATCACTGTGGGGCGAGGTTTAAAGAGTGCTGAGAACTTCAAAATGATAGAGAAGCTTGCGGAGAAACTTGGTGCAGCAGGTATCTCCTCCATAATAAATACTGAATTGTACTGAAATTACATAAATGATATAGAACTTTATTGCTGTTGAAATTTTTTAATCTCAAGAAAAAATTTTGATCTTCTTTTTTGAATATTTCTAGAAACAAACTGTATATTGTTCAAACCCCAAGTGGCTTTACATATTGGACTAACTAACACCCGCATCTACAAAAGCTGTTGGTTTATATTGTTCTTTGTAATGATATATGCTCTTCCAATCAATATGGCTTCTATCCCTTTTCAATCACAACTGATGTAACCTTTTTCTAATGATATGAGACAACTGATCTTTTACATTTTTCTTTTTTGGTATGGTTGGAGCCACCTGTGCTTCTGTTGATGCCGGATGATCTCCAGGTAACCCTCTATAATGATTCTTCCTAAGCATGCATAATTTCTTTACCATGGATTATATTTTTGATCAATACGTTTATTATTGCCTGTGCTCTTTTTTTTTACCTTTCTGTTTAGCCAGATGAAGTGAATCACTTAGGACATTCACTGATCTTGGTTTCTGTAACGAGGTTGGAATTTCTTATATTTTGTTCTCCTTCCCATTTTGACTGAGATAAGCTAATAGAAGTAGTTAGGAATGAAGAAAATTAAAAGTAACAGTTTCTTTGCTTCATGTTTGAATGTGTAAAGCTAACTTCCTTATGCTAGCAGTATAACTTATTCATTTGCATTCAAATGAGAAGCAGAAATGTACCAAAAGGCCTTTGTATTGAACAAGCACATTGTGCTGCTGCAGCAAGCAGTCTTACATATATTTTACTGGTGGCCTTTAATTATGGTTGCTTTGATTGTCGGGTCGTCAAACTGCAAAACTTGTTGCTCCGGAACTATATATTGCTTTTGGTGTTTCTGGAGCCATTCAACATTTAGCTGGCATGAGAGATTCCAAGGTCATTGTCGCTGTAAATAAAGATGCAGATGCACCAATTTTCCAGGTAAACATTCGAAATTCATCTTGCTCTCTTCATCGATCTTCACTGTGATCATTGTAGAATGTCAGTTTTTGTTGACTGAAATATGATATTTACCTCTTCTCGGATTTCCTGATTATACCCTTGAATGCAGGTAGCTGATTATGGACTCGTGGGTGATCTTTTTGAAGTGATACCAGAGTTGCTAGAGAAGCTCCCTGAGAAAAAATAGACCCGCGTACTTGAATTCCAAGTGCCAAGAAATTGATAAAGGATTTACAGCTGATAAAAATAATAATGATGAAAGAAACAATTCTTTTCTCATTTCTAAATTCTGTGAATTAACATGAATGCTACTGTCTCTTCTGCTACTCCGGCCAGTACTGAAACTAAACCCTAGTCCATATTATTTGGTCACAACATGGAACAAACAAACATCAACCCTACAAATTGGTTGATAGTCGGCATCATATCTGATGGGCCCTAGGAAATCCATATTTGAGAGGACAAAAGCGGATGTGAATCTCATTTCTTAACTATGTTCGTGCATGTATTGTTTGTTTGGTGTGTCAGTGTCACATGTTAAATGGGCTTTTTATTGCATTAAGCGCCAATCTTGCTCTGATATTATTACAGCTATAAAAAAGCAATTAGCCATTAAATTAATTAGTTTATGTTTTATTAAATACAAAGTCTCGGCTTAAATTCTGCAAAACTCTACCCACCAAATGCCATTTGTCCTTTCGGATTTAACAAACCCCCCATTGTAAAATAGGTCCAACATGGTAATAATTTTCAAACTGAAACTAACGAGTAGAGTTACACTGCATGCAACATACAACCTTTGTGTGTCGTCGGTGAGTGGGAGTTGTTAGGATGGTTGAGAAATGGGTATATATGTACAAATTACAATCATTAAGAGAAAGAAACTGTAATTGGTAAGACTTGAATGGAACCGATAGATGATTGAAATAATTAAAGATGGTTTGACCCTCGTATGAGCCTGTTAAAACACTGAATATTGATTGACTAATGATAATATAGAATCAAAATGATCAGATAAGTAATTACCTAACATGATTAAAATATAAATTTTGTATCGTGTTTATCAACATCATAAATGTAGAATGATTGGAATAAGTTAAGAGTAGTTATGAATGCACGACTAAATTAACAAATATGAAACTTGAAGCAAAGAGAGTAAAATGGTAGTTTAATGCACATCATAGACAAAAGTTGGAAATTGATCCCTCATCAGTGGTTTCATATGGAAGAGTGAAGGCATAGTGGAACTTAAGCAGCATGCTTTAAGAAGGAATGATCAAAGCATCTTCAGGAAGAGAATAAACTCTCTCTCTCTCTCGTACCCAAAAAAAAAGAAATGCAATAGTTTCTTGGGAAAGAACGACAGGTAGCTAGCTAGCTAGCTAGGTCGACTGATAACAATACTGCATGCTCTATGTTTGCCATCAACAAGTTAACTGATGACGATCTTTGTTTACTGATCATCTTCTTGAGTCATAAAACTTTTACCAATTGATGTATTAATTTACAAGGGACCTTTGGCTATGCATATATACAAAGAAACATATATGATGCAGAAGTTAATTAATCACATCGATTAATTATTTAATTAATTACAAGAACACATATACTTTCATTTCATGGTTCATGCAATGAACGGAATCAGCCTGGATAATCTGATATCAAAGACAACGCCCTTTTCTTCAGTTCCGTTGTTTGAGTATTATTCTCTCTTCCGATTGACCTCAGTACTCCAGAACTTCTCTCTTCCATCTGAGCTAATGAGCTACTTGTTTCCTCCTGTTAATTTGTACAAACACAAAACAAAATCCAGATGCATATTGTTATTTTATAGCTTTAGAGATAATCTATTCCCTTTATCCAAAATTGTTTTCAGAAAATTTAACATTAGATCCATGAAAATAAATCAAACAATGGATATTAGCTTACCCGACAAATGTCCATCCGCTCTGGTTTCCTATTGAAGTACTGGGTCATCCGTCTGCAGACCTATTCAGAAAATATTCAGAACAGTGAGAAATGAGAAAAGAATGCTCATATGACCATATGCATGAGGAAGAAAACAATCTGATCACCTTGGTACTGTTGGCAGGAGAACTAGCAGTATCCTCCAAATCATCATCAACCACAACTAATTTAGTTTTTCTTGTCTTGAAAGTTAATTTATCACTGCCTGTTTCCTGAGAAAACCTCATAACTTGTTCATTTTCAGCAACCTTTTTTTTCACAATTGAAGAAGAAGCATCGGAAATCAAAGAGCTTTCGAGACCAGAAGGGAAGCAGCTGTTTTCCTTGTCTTGGTTAAAGAAATAATCAAAATACATAGTCCATCCACTCTCTTCAGGTGAAACATCAGTGCTTATTCTTTCACTAGAAGAAATAACTCTGCCCATAGAATTCTCCATCACCAAATGAAAATTTAAAAAGAAAAAAAAAGAAAAGAAAAGAGATAAGTGTTGGATAAGCAAAGAAGGAGATGAATAAGCTTATCTAATTTGTAGAGTTGCAGAGAAACACTTCTGAAGAAGAATAGATATATATAATATAAGAGTAGCAGCAGTAGAGAAAGGTATAAGAAAGCAGCTTTGTACGTGGGCCATGAAAAAGGAGTTGGGGGAAGTTAAATTTGGCTACGAAAGAAAGAAATTAGAAATACCAACAGAGATTTCACTTACCTACGTTTCTGCTTGAGTGCACTAATTTTTTCGAACTCACTGCGTTGAATGAGTCACACCCAAAATGGCGATTCTGTTCTTCATGAGAAATTGCTCATTTCTTTCACTTCACCAAATCAAATCATTACCAAGTTAATTAGATAATTAGTATTTGGTAATGGGTTCCTTTGGTATAAAGGTTAGTAATGACAAGAATTTTTAATCATAGAAATGAGATAGCTCCTGAAGAGATTAGTAAAAATCTTGTTAGAATATTGCAGAAATGATGACTTCTTAATTTTCTTGGTCTGCCATTGAAATTGAGTACAGGTCTCCATCATTGTATGTGAATAAGGTATTAAGACTATTGACTTGACGTTTGGTTTATTAAGTTGAAGAAACACAATTCCAAGACTTGATTAGAATATTAGTCATTGCTTATGACTTTGGTTTTCTAGATCACTTTTCTAAGGATTCTTAGTGTTATTGTTTGGTTTGGCCGACGTTGATTTTAATCTTTTTTAATTGATTATTGTCACCTCATTGGATAGTGGATCCCAAAATCAATAGTTAAGATAAGTTTGTATGAATATATAATTTGTGAAGAGAAGAAGTAAGAAAATTATGCATTAATTATCAACTTGGCACATGGTTAATGAAGGTTAAGAGAAGAAGCCTCATGAATCATGACCGGCAAGAAGCCTGAAAGCATTTGGATTGAAATGAGAGAATATCTTCCATGTGAAAAACAAGCAATCCAACATAATTGTTACCAATAAGAGAGTACTGTTGCTAGGCAAATTGGTGAAAAGTCATCTTCAGAATCAATTGTCCCTCCATTAACAGATCGACCTTCACTATTTTTGCACACAAACATGTTAATTCTCCCTTTTGTAATCTTTCAAATTGGTCATTCATGTCTCTTAGCCGATTTGATTTGGTCCCCAACATTATTTCTAGAAACCCATTTTATTTTAAATTATTTATCATTATTGACTCTACATCTCCCTTAATTTTGATTTTTCATCAAAATTCTTAATCATTGAAGATTTTGTGAAGATCTTATTTCATTTTTAATGAAATTAATTCCTTATATGCGAGCTACATGGGATGAGATCATAATATATTGTACCTCTCACTTAGAGCAAACTCTTATTTCTTAAATTCATTGAACATAGAACAAAATTATGTTTTATGAACTTGAGATGGCTGTCTGTATACCTAACGTGTGTGGAGTGTGGTAGCCAAATTTTAGTGACATATAGGGAGATGAGTCAATTATTTTCCATATTAGTTTAACCATAACCCATTTTCAAACAATGGGTTTCATTTTCCATGACATTGAGAAGTGTTCACCAATTGAAGCTTAGCCACCTCTTCGTCGTGGGGTCCGATATAGCATGATTTCCCAAGATACTGTTCCAAAGTTTAGGTCCAATACTCTGTATTCACACAAGTATCCAATAATGTATTTTGGTAATAGTTAGAGGAATGGCTCTTTCAATGTTCTTATTATCATTATTTTGTGTGTATTCTTTTGGAATATATAGCAACATATGAACGTAATTGCACATGGGCAATCATGCCCACGTGTGTCCTTCGGACTACCTTTTCCCATGCCGTTGCTTATAAAGTTGTAGGTAGGATTTATCTATGTGTATCCAAGAATATTATTGTATTTATATTTTTAAATTATTTAAAAATGGTTTTAAAATTTTTATTAATATTTTAAATACTATTTATTATATACTTTAATTTTTTAAATATATTTTAAGTATTATTTATCTTTTATTTTATATATTTAAATATTTTTTTTATTTTTAAATTTTATAGAAATTATTTCGAGTTTCTTTAGTGGGGCGTAGCTAATCTCACAGTAAACATATTAACTTAATATTCTTTGTTAACTTGATAGCATAGTAACTAAGTAACTATAAATTCACACCCACTATTGCTTCATAGGGAAGTACATTTTGAGAGTTAGACTTTCTCAAAGTAGTGTAAGAATTACTGCAGATTCTTATAAATGGAATAGTCCATTCCACAATCAACTTCCCTGCAGAATAGTCCCTCAAATGCATGTAGGACTCTGCTAGTCCCTATGTCTGCAGCATTTCCAGAGGAAAAGCATTGAGATGCACATGATAAAACTACATAATTGTCATATTTTAGGGGTTCCTTTATCGCATCAATTTCACCAAGATGGTGCCTAGACAATACATGAGGATATTGTATAGAGCCCCTGGATATATATATATTGGAGGATTACTACACAAAATGCTGAAAAAGACTTGCCATCAGTAAATGGTCCCATGCAAAAGCAAAAAATTACAAAGCATGGAGTAGTTTATTAACAAATTTCCCTGATCAATCTCTTGTTTTCAGCACATCGGGCAGATGCTTACCATTCCATTGTAGTGAATAATCTTTATTCTTCCTACTGTCACTGTTTTTTCTGAAAAAGAAACCCGAAAGTTACATGTAATTTGTGAAAATTATGTGGCCTCTGTTTGATCTTTGCTGAGATAGTTACAAACTCATGATCGATGGTGGTCCTGTGCAATTTATTTTTGAAATGACCCTAGGTATGTGATAATGTGCATAGCAAATTTATGTCGTGTAATGAAGATGAAGATAACAAAACATTAACTTATAACATGTTTTTGACCCAAAGAGTATTTGAATCGTAGTTTCTCCGATGTTTCATCTTCTGTTCGAACAAAGCAACATTTTCGTCTGTTCGTATTTTAAATTTATTGAAATGTCTTTAAGAGTCCCCACTTGTTTAATATTAACCCTGGCCTTTCAGCAACATCGCTGTTTTCTGTCTGTAACCTCTTTCTTCTTCTCCTAACAAAGGAAATGTTAGAATGTACTTGCAATCGGCATAACTGTAAGGTCGTAGTGCTGAGTCAAAACCCTTTTGCAAAACAGGCAGAATTTATAGCACCTTTATCAACAGTCTTTCTTGAAGTGAGTTCAAGGTAGATAGGGAAACATCAACATGTCCAAGTCCTTGGATGAATTGGCACCACTTTCGAAACCAACTGTAGAAAAAGGCCTTTACAAACCCTAGCACCACATGCTTTAAACAATATAAACCCTGGACCTGTAAACCTAGGAATCGTTGAAATTTTTGAAAAATGAAAGAGGATGAATATATGATGACATCTACCAAATTATAAAAGATGTAGATGCAAGCTTACCAAATTGGAGGCTGGCCTTAACTCATCAGCTAAATTCGATATCAAAGCAGTCTTAATAAGAAATATGATTTCTGTGACGATCTCGTAAATAGTATTCACAGATTCTGGAGGTAATGGATTTGCGTAGTAGTCTGTTATCTGGTCGTTTAACGAATCAACTTGGCCAATTCAAAAACCTGCTCCATCTTGATTTAGGTAACAACAGTACTTATGGTCCACTCCCCCCAATTATAGGAAAACTCTGCGTCTTTCTTTTAACAAATTGCAAGGTTCTATCCCACTTTCGTCGGGACAACTTTCATCTTTAGAATATGTAGATTTGTCCTCTAATAAATTGAATGGTACTCTTTCTCAAATTCACTTCGTAAATCTAGCAAAACTGAATACGTTTTCTGTATCTGAAAATTCACTAATCTTGAGTGTCGATTCCAATTGGGCTTCCTCGTTTTCAACTCGAAAGATCGCAATTGAGTTCATGTCATTTAGGGCCTAAATTTCCATCATGGCTTCATTCTCAGAAGCATTTGGTTCAATTGGATATATCTAACGCAGGAATTGCAGACGGTATTCCAAGTTGGTTTTGAAAATCTGTTTCCCTTTGTAACCATTTGTCTCTCTCTCACAACCAAATCTATGGTGAGATTCCAAATTTAACTGGGTACCCTCAAATTTACTATCTAGACCTGAGTTCCAACAATTTATCTGGTCCATTGCCTCTTGTATCCTCGAACATCCGTTTTCTTGATCTTTCCAATAATGATTTATCAGGATCCTTTTTCCGTTTTATATGTTGGGCGAAGGATATGCGAAAGGGAATGCACTTTCTCAAAGTTGCAGAAAAATTTTTATCTGGAGAAATACCTGACTGTTGGAATATGAATTGGCCAAATTTTGTTGGCTTGAATTTAAGTCACAATGAATTTACCTGTAGCCTTCCAATCTCAATGGAAAGTTTAAGCTCTCTCGAATCATTGAGCCTTCGCAACAACAGTCTGTTTGCAGTAATTCCTGCATCACTTCAAAATTGTACAGAGTTAGTATCAATTGACATGGGCCAAAATGACTTTAGCGGAACGGTTCCAGCTTGGATCGGAGAAACCTTTTCAAGAATGGTGGTTCCCAACCTTCGATCAAACAAGTTTCATGGAATGTTACCGACTGAAGTTTACGAACAATAACTTGAGTGGGAAAATTCCTTTAAGCACTCAACTCCAAAGCTTGGATGCATCTTCTTTATCCGGCAACGATCTTTGTGGATCTCCACTTCCCAGACACTGTATAGAGAATGAGAATGCTGCGGTACCTGAAGAGGAAAACGGAGATCAGGATAAAGATGGAGTGGATTGGTTCTTTGTAAGCTTGGCACCTGGACTTGTGGTGGGATTTTGGTTTGTGATAGGCCCTTTACTTATCAGCAGAAGGTGGAGCTACAAATACTGTCAGTTTTTAGATCATCTCGGTGTCAAACTTGTTTGTTTTGTAAGAAAATGTTGCTAGATTTTTATTTTGATTTTAATTTTTGATGTTTGTACTTGCACTGTTTTATGTATTTCAATAATTTAATGAAGTATTACAATATATAATAATAGTACAAGGGACTTGCTTTGTTTTTTTGTTGTGATTGAAGAAACAAACTGATGTGAAAATTCTCCAAATGGCAAAAATAGCAGGAAGTTGGCTTCCAGCTCAGTGCATGTTCCCGATCACAGCAAATATGTTTAATAAAAATGACGAAAGCAAATCAATGAACTCTGCTCTCTAAGGGTGAGAGCTCGCTGAGATAAAATTGGGCCAGTTTTTAGTTGTTTCTTAGGCAGCTGCTATCATCTATATTCCTGAAATCTGACATGGCCTTTTGCTTGAGCATGCTCCACAGCCTCCTGAAAATTCACATGAAACCCTTTACATTGAAAGTATAAAAAAATTTATGAAAACATACCGCCGAGTAAGAACTTGACTGGCATGAAGCTATTATGATTTTTTTTTAATTCATTTGGAATTCAGAATTAGCACAAACCGAAATCACCTTCTGGCCAACAACTCCAATTTGTCATACCCCGCAGCGCAAAGTGAAGTTGGCAGTGTCCGTATAGCTTCTTTTCCTAAGGAAAAGCAAGTAAAATAAGGGCATCACTGTGCATAACGAGTGAACATCAATATTTCATTGAGTAATGAAGGAAACAATTGACAGGACAAAAAGGTAAGAAGTAAAGTCCAACAAATTTTCTCAAAATCCATAACAGGTATCTTTACAAGGAAAGGGAGATTGTCCTGGTAATCTAGATTAACTTTGATCTTTCACGAAACTCTATTCTAAATTCATTTACTTCCATAGTATTTATCACAATCAATAACTCGACATGTCTCTAACCACGCAGAGCCAGACCCCTCAATGCATAACAAATAGAAGACTAAATGAAGTCTAAACCTCAAGACTGGTGCAATAGAGAACAAAATGAAGAAGCTCGTAAGCAGTACATAATCATTTTAATACCTAATTTCTATCTAGTGACAGGCTAGAAATTAAACACTTCATGTCTTAGAACATGTCACCTTTCTTATTTTAACATGAAAATTTTACAAATTTAACATATGCAATGAAATCTCTTTAAAACTTTATATACTACCTTTGTTGCTCTCTAACAAGTTTCAGAGCAAGCTCTCCAGCTGACCCAATGGTCCTGTCCTTCCGTACAGGAAATATAGTCTGATCAAACTCCTCTCAAGTTCCCTCAATTGGAGACATCTGCAGATACACCAAACAAATATACCCATTAGTTAAAAGAAACTTAAGACAGCATAACAATTAGCAGAAGCCCTTACAGAAGGAAAAAAAAATAATGATGAAAGCATCAACCTGTGAAAAAGATTGGTTAGCATCATTCAAGGTTGCATTCTCCTCTTCCTATTTTTCTTCTCTATACTGGAATATGCAAGGGAATATTAACTACAGCTATAGGGAGTTTGATTAGATGATTTTAGGGTACCATCTTCATAAGAACAAGTATTAAAAATTCTGATATGAAAAAATTGATATGGGATTTTTAAAATTTTCTCCCGATTCACAATCAACAAATTAGATGAAATCATACAGTTAAACTGTCATAATGAAGCCTATTTGCTTTATCTATTAATTTAATTTAAAAAATTTAATTAAGCCTAAATTTTTTTAATTTAACCACCTAAACCACATCATGGTTGAGGCTGATCATGACACAATATATAGGCAGAGGGCCAAGAGGAACAACTTAGCAGAGCTAGATGCCGCTCATGTATACTGCTACACAAGGAAAGCCTGCAGTCCATTTCCCCCACTTTCCACCACTATCCCCTGCAAATTCTTCGTCCCTTACCAACCTTGATCTACTTGATGACTCTTCGATTCCTCGTTGGGTTTTCAGTCTTGGTCATTTAGTCCTCGATCTAAATTCCAAATGGACTTGGAAACTTGACATCAGTTAGACATCTTGATTTAGGATACAACAAATTTAATTCTGAAATACCTGAGTGGTTATCCAGGTTTAGTAGTCTTGAGTACCTCTCTCTAGGGGGAAATAGCTTGCAAGGTAAAATTTCAAGTGGTCGAGGAAACTTGACCTGTATCAGAGCACTCCATGTCTCTTGTAACGAAGAACTTGAAGGGATAACTCCCCAACCATTTAGCAAAAGCAATCAATCAATTAACCTTGCATGTAAAAGGCAATGAATTTGTGATTATATATAACCGTAAATATAACCTCGAAAATCAACACCACCATTTCCGGTTTGTGAAAAGCTGGAAAACACTTCATGCATGCGCTTGAATGTTGCCATCTTTCTTATTTGAACATGAATTTTTTTTTAACAAATTTAACAACTCGTCACATGCAATGAACCTCTGTATAACCTTAAATATTTACTTCCTTTGGTTCTTTTTAAAAAAGTTTCAGAGCAAGCTATTCAGCGAGCCCAATGCTCCCGTCCTTCAGTACTTTCGGTTATGATCAAATAATTAGGCAAGGCAACATTGAATTGGAGGCTTCTCGTTGAACATATATTTGAAGCAGCAAAACTTAGAATGAGCCTAATGGTCAGGTCGATTAATATATTTAATTAAAAGCTGGGAAAATTTTGATTTTGATTTGGTCCACTTATCTATACATATAAAAGATATGGAGAAGCTAAGGCTACCATTTGTCCAACATTTGATCATCCAAAGGTTTGTTAATTATTAAATAAATAATTCGATGAAAATACACATGCATATTACTAAGGAATAAAAGATACAAACTATGCATCAAATTCAATTACTGAAGATGAAAGTCGCTTGAAAAGAACAACACCGAAAGGATGGATAGTGATAGTGTTAGTCTTCCCTTGACTCGAGATGTACAATCAATTAACTTGTGTTACTAATTATATTCAAAATAAAATGTGGCCACAGTTAACTGACTAGTCAACTACTGTAAGCTATCAATAATAAAAGATAATGAATGATGAAGAAAATTTCAGCAATTTATTTTTCTATAAAAATTAAAGTGAGATGATAGAAACTTTTTAATCAAAGACTTTTCAAAATTTAGTATTTATTTTTCAAATTGGATTGAACGTATTTTATGGGTAATACACTCCCTATCTATAGCAAGTTGTTTGATAACGTGTAAAAGGGTTATTACACTCACTATCACATGGGTAAGACTTTCGAAATTGCACTCAATACCCTTTTCCCATTTTTCCTTTTTTATATGCAAGAAAATGTTAACCAAAATAACAATTATGTGAGAGTTTGAGTTATGGGGATTCTTTAATTTTTCTCTGCTTTGCACCAAATAAATAATTAGATGAAAAATAACTATAAGAAATTGATCATTAGACATCATACAGCTAAAGCATCATAACGAGCATCAGTATTCTTTCAGAATACATCATTTTCTGCCAATTAACACACCCCAAGATATAAGTTAAGTGTGATGATAATCATGATTTCAACCTAAATTATGCCCTGTTAATAAAATTTAATGTTAAATCTTACTACATCTACACAAAAACCAAAACAATCATGTTAAATCTTTATTATCACTTAAATTTGTACTGTGTGTCACTAACAATAGACTTTTTTTTGATAGAAAGCATTTTAGTCTATGACTAAAAAATTTATAAAAAAAATTAAAATATACTTTATTTTTACAGAAAAAATTTATTCTATGAGCGTATTTTAAACTAAAAAAAAATTAAGTTCTAACTCCAAATAAAAAAGTTATATTATTTAATTTTAAAAATAATCTTAGAGTCTACTCAAAAAAGCAATGCACAAGTTAACCTATTTCAATGACTATAATAAAATTTCATTGATAAAAAGTAATCATCAAAAATGTTTTTATTATCTTTTATTCAAAAATTAAATTGAGATAATAGATACTTTTTTAATTAATTTTTTTTGAAATTAGCTATTTTTTAAAAAAATTAGATTAAATATATAATATGAGATAGCATAATCATTATTTATAGCACGCTACTTGATAACATGTAAGATGATTATTTTTATTTTGAAAAAAATGATATTATATAAATAAGAATATGTTTGATGAACTAACCATGCACATATATTTCTCCTACAATATGTTACTGATTAACATAAATTGCACAATGGTGATACTTTTTTATTATTTATTGTTTATTTTCTTACTTTTAAGTGTTACGTTCTCTTTAGTTGACTAAGATTCCACTCCAATGATCCAAGGCAACTACGGGACCAATAGCAATTGATGACGATATTGATGAATTGGTCATGATTCTAAATGGCTTGAAAAGAACAATACCGAAAGGATGGATGATGATAGTGTTAGTCTTCCCTTGACTCGAGATGTACAATCAATTACTTGGTGCTGTTAATTATGTTCAAAATAAAATGTGGCTATAGTTAACTTGACTAACAATTACGATAAAGTGTTAATAATAAAAGATAATGAATAATAAAAAAATTCAAATAACTTGCTTTTTTACAGAAATTAAAGTGAGATAATAAAAACTTTTTAATCAAAGACTTTTTAAAATTAGCAATTCATTTTTTAAATTGGATTGGACGTATTTTTTGGGTAACACACTCACTA
>BNST01000701.1:0-24199 GCA_019650275.1 Xylocarpus granatum
AACTCTTAAAGAGGTAAGTCAGGCAGAAGCTTGGAGGCTGATAAGACCTAGACGAAAAGTTGCGGAGTCTAAAACCTGATATTATGACCAGTAAGGAGTTAAGAGGTTGGTCATTGGTGACTACTCATTAGGCTTCTGATTACTTACGTATTTGGGTCGGCACAGCGATGAAGATGATACCATAGGAAGATGTCCCTGGTGTATAATCTAAACATAGTGTGGTTTAGTTCTTTTACTTGGTGTGTTGCATGAATTTTAGCCACAAGTTTTCACAGAATCGGGCTAAGAATCCTCAGCGCTGCAAGTCTATTTTGATGAATTTCGTTAAAGATTATTAAAGCATGGCAATCGTAACTCTAGGTGACTAGAAATCCTAGTGTAGTAAATGAGTTTTAGAAAAATCACGGCCATTTTTATTGAAAAAATTTAGAAATTACTGGAAAACAATAGTAGGTCCTTAAAGGACCTAGCGCTATAACTAGAGGTTTTAAGCAAAGATATTGCTCAATTGAGGTATCTCTAGTCAGGTAATACCGTGTCAGAAAAACCCATAATTAGCTGCAGTTGCAGAATAATACGATAATATCTTTATTAATAGATATTAATAAAAAATTGTAGTCCTTGATATTATCTAGAAAATTTACCAAATAGAAATCAGGATACTTTTAGATTTGTTAAAAACTATACGATAAATATAAATGAAAAATTATCAAATTCCTGACTTCTTAACCTGAGTACACTAAACCTCCGTAGTAAGGTTGACCGGTGATCTACACGGGATAACGATGTGGTTAGTCTGGAAAAAAAAGTGGGAATAGAATGGCACTTAGAAGAAGTAATACTACAACTAGTATAGATCTGAAGAAGGACGGATTCCTATGGACAGAGAAGAGTGAAGGCACATTCAAGTTGTTGAAGCAAGCTATGTGTGAGACGCCAGTGTTAGCACTACCTGACTTCAACCAAACCTTCGAGCTTCACACTGATGCGTGTCAAGATGGAATAGGTGCTGTCCTCAGTCAAGCTGGATGACCTATTGCATACATGTGCAGAGTCTTAGAGCCCATGAAGAAGGAATGGTCCGTATACGCCAAGGAGATATTGGCCATCATCCATGCAGTCAAGGTATGGTGATCTTACCTTCTTGGGACGAAATTCCTGATCGCCTAATATATTAAAATCAATAAATGACCTAGAGAAATTAAAGATAGGAATACAAACTAAGGGATATGAGGATTATGAAGGAGATAATTTAAATATAACTATAGGATATTTAGGGAGAGCTAGTAATAAATCAGGAAATAAATATAAAGTAGATACAGATAATGTCATAAATAGTTTATCAACTAGAGGAATTAGAATGATTAAACCAGAAACAATAGATCCCACAAGGTTAGCAGGATTAGGATGGAATCTCCAAAAATTTGTAGAAATAAATACTAGTAAAACAATTTTAACACCAGAAAGTAGTTCTATATATATAGATTTAGATGGAAATCAAAGTATAAGATTTGATAACTTTGTAGAACAGAGAAATGTAGGAATATCAGAATTAGATAGTGATGAAGAATCAATAGAACAGAATATACCCACTGTAGGAAGAGAATAAAATGTCTTTAAACACTGATTGTAATACTCATAGGGAAATCAGTTAATGCTTTACTTAGGATAAATTTAGACAGTAGAATAAATATAGCAGCATTTAGAAATATGCTAATTGTAGAAATAGAAAGATTAGAGGAAAGGCTAATACAGATAGGATTGAATAATATATTCAGAAATAGAATAGAATTAAGATTAACATTATTAAAAACATTGGAAAATTGGTTAAAACATAGTCTAGTAGCATCTAGATTATAAATAATGGAAAGACAAAAAATAAGAGAGCTATATAGTAAGTACCCAGATTATGATTGGACAGTAGATTTTTTAGAAATTCCAGATTTAGATGATTGTAGTTTATATATAGATATGGTATATGGAGATGAGTATCCTAAAATAGGAAAAAAGAATAAAAAATATGAACCAATAGAAAATATGAAAGATGTAGAATTAGTAACTAGAGAAGAAATAAAAATAGATGAAGAAAAAGTCGAAAATAAAATAATGATAGAAGAAGATGTAGATTTATTAGAAATTCTTAGAAATGGTATAAATACAGAAGAATATATATTGCCCTTAGAAGAATTAGATATCCCTAAATATGATAATTACATAGGAGATAGGATATTAGCTAGTACATCTTCAGGAGTAGTAGATAGTCCAGAAATACCTCAAATAGAAATACCGCCAACTAGGACTTTTCCAGGAGCAGACAATAAGCCTGAGAATAAAATATGTATGCCAGAGATAAGAGGTAGAGGATATAGTAGAAAATTTCCATATGAACAAATAACTTTACCATCAGCTTTAGCAAATAGTGGTAGTATGTTAGTATTAAGTAATCATCATCCTCAATTATGGGAAGAAGTAATAGCAAAATGGGAATCTAGTACTGTTTTACATTTAAGTACTTTTAATTTTATTGATAATCAAGAAAAGGTAAATTATGTAGAAAATTTATTAGGAGAAGTAGCAAAGTTATACTTTCAATCTTGGAAAAAAGATCATAGTGATTCTTATAGAGTACTAGTAGCTAATGCAGATGTAACAGAAAACATAACTAGTCAAATTAGACAAATGATTTTAGGATATGACCAGTATAATCAGCTTAATTTTGAAGAACAATTAAAATTATTATCTCTGTAAATTGCATGTAGAAATGTAATTTCATGTAGAAAGTAACAATGTAGAAAGTTAATATGCATTCATGCATGGTGGCATTGTACAAAATTCAATTTTGTTGTGGATACCGACGTAAGTCAGGAGCCCACTAAGTCCACCAACATAATTGTTCATGCATATGTAGAAATATAGACATTGTAGAAAAGATTTGTAGCACTAACCCATTCTTTGATTATTTAATTCTTTGCAGCAATGGCAGGAACTTCAAGCTTTCTCTAAATCCTCTCCTACTCTCAAAATCAGCTTTTCAGAATTAGCAAGGTAAATATTTCTTTAATCTCTCAACATATTCTGTTAAGATAGAGAGTCCCTCTCTTAACAGTCTTATTCCGAAATCCCCAACGCCATAGAAACTCCGGTGGTTGGTTCTTTAAAAAACTCTAGTAAATTTAGAATTCTGTAGAAATTAATTGTGCACAGTAGTTGTTAGTATGTTAGGGTAGATAGCTATTCATCGAAATAGTGCTAGGCTGTAGGATCAAACGGGTGAAATGGATTAAAAAAAAACCCCTCTTCTCTCTCTCTCCTCCAGAATAGCTTCCAATAACCCCTCGGTGCTCCCCGGCACTCTGGCGGTTATTCTGCGGCTCTTCTGATTCCGTACCTCGCCCCCTCAATTGGTATCAGAGCAAAAAACTTAAAATCTAAGGTCTGTTGTTTAGAATTCTTTTTATTAAGTTAAAAGACTGAAAGGACTGGAAGCCGAAGTACTAGGCAGGCTCGGCTCTGCAGAAGCTCGGAAGCATGGTAAGACCTAGGTGTACGTTGAAAGTCCAGAAAGTCTGATAACTTGAGATATCTGTCATTTTGTCTGCTAATACATACCCAAGTACTTTGCGTTCCGCGGGAGTGTTGAAGATGGGTTCTAGTAATTTCTTTTTTGATAATCTTTTTGTGTTCTCCTTTTGCCAGACTTCAATTTCTTTTTTCAATTCCTTTTCTTTTTCTTTTCTTGCTATGAGCTCTTTTTGTATTTTTTCTATTTTTTGCTCAAGCTCTTTTATTTTTTCCTTTTTTCCACTCACATCAGCTTTCAATATATTTATTTCTTTTTGCATCATGAAAGGTGTTTGGGGAGTGAGAGGATTAGGAGAGGCCAGAAGCATTGATCTCAAATTTTCTTCTTGATTTTTGAGATCAAGGTAACAGCAAAGGGCATGAAGCATATCAGGTTTTAATCTGGGATTAAAGTTCCACAGATTATCAACAAGACATTTCTGCTCAGGCTTCAATTGGGCTTTAGCCTTGAAAGAGAGATTTGTTCCAGTGGGTACAATGCCACCATGCATGAATGCATATTAACTTTCTACATTGTTACTTTCTACATGAAATTACATTTCTACATGCAATTTACAGAGATAACAATTTTAATTGTTCTTCAAAATTAAGTTGATAATTCTACATCTTTCATATTTTCTTCTGGTTCATAGTTTTTATTATTCTTATTTCCTATCTTAGGATACTCATCTCCATATACCATGTCTATGTATAGACTACAGTCATCTAAATCTGGAATTTCTAAGAAGTCTACTGTCCAGTCATAATCTGGATATTTACTATATAACTCTCTTATTTTTTGCCTTTCCATTATTCTATAATCTAGATGCTACAAGGCTATGTTTTAACCAATTTTCTAATGTTTTTAATAATGTTAATCTCAGTTTCTATTCTATTTCTAAATATATTATTCAATCCTATCTGTACTAGCCTTTCCTCTAGTCTTTCTATTTCTACAATTAGCATATTTCTAAATGCTGCTGTATTTATTAGACTCTCTGGATTTTCAACGTATTAGACATTTCTATATACAGGTAATATAGACTTTTGTGGTTACACTTCTGTTGTTCATGTCTTCATATCATTTAGAAAATGATAGAAATGATAAATGACAGACAAAATGTCAGGCTCCAGAATGTCAGGCGGTATGTATTAGCAGACAAAATGACAGAAATGATAAATGCCCAAGAATTTATGAGACACATAGCATTAAATGGTCCAGTAGAAAGTTCTTATCCCTCCCAGGAATGGGCTTGATAGCTATGCATTATAAAGCCCAGGACCATGATATGCCCAACATATGTGTCTGTTCTAAGGGATTGGTTCTATTTCAAGGCAACAGCCCATTTGGAAGACTGGTGTTCTCTTTTTGCCAGACTTCAATTTCTTTTTTCAATTCCTTTTCTTTTCCTTTTCTCTCTATGAGCTCTTTTTGTATTTTTTCTATTTTTTAAATAATCTATAAATTTTACCCATCTATTAGTACTTAATTTACTAGAATTTATCTTATTATAAAATTTTACTATAGCATTACAATCGGTTCTTAAGGTATATTCTAATTTATCAAATACAAAAATTTTAAATTTTTCTAGAGTATTTATACATGCTAATATTTCTGCATCTATACTAGTTACTTTAGTCTTATATTTCCCACTAGTATATCTACTTAATTTTTCTAAGCTACGGGGGTCTTCTTTATTAGGCTTCCATTTTAAAATTCCTCCCCATCCTTCTAAACTACCATCTGTTTCTATTATTATATAACTATCCTTTGGGGGTAATTCTAAATCTGGTAAGTTTTTTATTATATTTTTTATCTGTCTAAGTAATTTTTTATCTTCATTATTAAATCTAATTTTTCCTCCTATTTTTAACTTATTATAAAAGGGTCCTGTTAACTTTTCCTAAATTAGGAACATAATTTCTAGTGTAATTTAATAATCCTAAAAAGCTTTCTAATTCTTTCTTAGTACCTATTTCTTCATTATAATCTATTACCTTTTTAATTATATGAGGCTGCAATTTTATTATACCCTTTTCCTATTTCTAATCCTAAAAATTCTATTCTAGGTTGTCCTAATTTTAATTTTGTCTTGGATAATATTAATCCTTCTTTTTCACAAATATCAAAGAATCTTTTTAAGTGCTGTATATGCTGTGCTATATTATCACTAAATATTAATATATCATCTATATAACAAATTATAAACTCATCTAACTGTCTAAATATATTATCCATTTTTCTTTGAAATATACTAGGAGCATTTTTTAATCCAAAAGGCATTACTAACCACTCATATTGTCCTAAGGGTGAAGTAAATGCTGTCCATTCTATACTATCTGGGATGCATAGCTACTTGATGGAATCCTGATTTTAGATCAAACTTGCTATATATTTCTTTATCTTTTATTTTTAATAACAAATAATCTATGCCTGGTAAAGTATACTGATCTTTATAAGTATTATCATTTAACCTTTTATAATTAAAAACCATTCTACTTTTACCTCTAATTATCTCACTATGTTTCTGTACTATAAAAGCTGCAGTTCTATGTCTACTATTAGAATGTCTAATTAATTTTTCTTTTAATAATTCTTCTATGTGTTTAGTATATTCTACTTTAGTTCTAGGATCTGGTATTATGGGTTTATCTTGTATAGTAAGATCCGGATTTATTATTTCTAATTTACAAGTAATTTTATTCCTATTCCATAATGCTAAAGGATTATCTCCTATTACTGATAAATCTTCTAATCTTTTCATTAATGGTTCTAAATATGTTCTATAATTTGATTCTAATCTACCGTAATTATATAATATTACATCTGTTTCTAATAATTCTTCTATTTCCTGCTTATTACACTCTTCCTGTTCTTCAAAGATTTTAATATCTACTGGTCTACTTATTGGTGAGGTTTCTATGGTTTCTGTTTTCTTAAAAAATGTTACTTTCCCATTTTCTACAGTTATTCCTCCCTGCATACTATAAATAAAATTCATTCCTATTATTAACTGAGTTCTATCATGAATCTGTAATGGTAAAACATAACAAAATGGTAATAAATATTTCTGAGTCTTAAAAATCAAGTAACTTCCTATTTTTACCTTTAAAAAACTTTCTGTTACACTATTTACTCCTGCTATTCTTATTGGTGAAGGTAAATTTTCAAAACATTCCCTAGGTAAAGCTTTATCATGTATAGCACATTTACTAGCTCCTGTATCTATTATGGCATTTAAATTATATTGCTTATTATTTATTTCTATGGCTACTTGACAATTTAATAAATTATTAATTATACTAGCAGGTCTTACTGTATTACTAGCTATAATTTCTAAATTATCATCTTTTTCTATTTTACTTTCATCTAACATTTTTAATTTAGGGCTTATACTATCTATTGTTTTTTCCATTTTCTCTTCTTCTATTATTTCTAAATCATCTTCTTTTATTGTTTGCTTTAATTTACTTTCTTTTTCTAAATCTATTATCCTTTGTTCTAATCTACTTATTTCTAAGTCTTTTTCTAATCTTTCAAATCTAATAATTCTTTTTCTAATTTCTCTAACCTATTTACCTTTTCTTTTAAATATTTATTTTCTAATTTTATGAATTCTATATCAACAACCCTTGAGAAGCCTCAAGGAACAAAAAATTACCACACTGGAGCAACAAAAGTTCCTTGTTAAGTTGCTGGGATACGAGTATGAAATAATCTACAAACCAGGCAAGGAAAACAAGGTGGCAGACGCATTGTCCAGAAGCAATGGAGGTCAAGCATTGTGGACAGCATGTGAGCCTAATGACGCATGCCTCACTGCCATTAGCGGAATGGACTGGAATGTATGGACAGAAATCAAGGAGGCAATAGAGATTGATCCCCAAAGCCAAGAGCTCACTAAGAAGATAAAGAATTTTGACCCTAAGGTTAATAAAGTCACCCTTAAGAATGGATATATTTGGCATAAACAGCAGGTGTATGGACCAAACATACCGGAATTAAGAGGAAAGATGTTGAATCACTTCTACAACTCACGGGAAGGAGGACATTACATGTGGATCAAGCTATATTTTTGGTTAGAAGGATTCAAGGCAAAAGGCAAGAAGAAAGACAGCAGTTGTGACATTTGCCCATGGATAAAACCAGAAGATGGCAAGACCAAGGGATTGCAACAACCTTTGCCATTACCCGTACAAGTTTGGGAAGACTATAATAACATACAGCAGCAGTTTTCCAACTTCCACATTGAGGACAAGGCGAGACTTCAAGAAAGGGGGATTGTTGAGAACCTAAGTATGCAGGAAATGCAACGGGCAGAAAATGAGGCAGCAAAGGAGAGAATGGGCCAGAAAATGTGCACAACAAGCATGGCAACAGCAAGTATGCAGCCCTAGCAGTGAAGCCCAACCAGTATTTGACTTAATCCTAATCAATGAAGGACATTCATGCCAACAGGAGTTCCAGCAGAAGAAGGATAATTGCATCAAGAAGAACTCCTGCAGTAGTAGGAGGATATCTATGCCAAGAAGAGTTCCAGCAGCAGCAGGACATCTATGCCAAGGAGAATTCCAGCAGCAGCAGGACATCTACGCCAAGGAGAGTTCTATCAGTAGAAGGACAAGCCATAATGGAAAGTTCTAATCCAAGAAGGAAACAACAAGAAGAATGTCAGCAGCTGTAAGAGAGGAGATAAGATAAGGATAGAAAGACTTGGTCAAAGTAGGAATTCAAGAAAGACCAAGAATCCTAGTAGGATTAGGAAACAATGGGATAAGGTCTATCTTGATAATGTTTTAGTTGACTTAGAAAAGCTTATTGACTTAGGAAAACATATCCTAAGTGGATAAGGAACCTAAGTACAAGTTGAATTAGGATAAGGCTGTCTTAGGACTATAAATACAGCCCATTATTTGTGAGGAGGAGATATGCTCCGAATTTTGTATATTTCTCATTCATTAATCAAGAATTAAGGTTAGCATTCTTGCTTCCCATTCTTGTTTATATTTTGGTTATCTTTTAAGAGTTGTCTTGAGATAACTTGGGCTTAAGACAAGGTTAAGAGTTGTCTTCCTTGCTTAAGAGCTTAGGTTGAAGTCAAGAGTTGTCTTCTTCAACCAAGGCAAGCTGTGATAGGTTTAAGAGTTGTCTTGCCTATCCAACATATCTTATATACATTAGTTAATCCAAAAGGATAGCTTAGGGGATGGAAATCCAAGAAAAGAACTCAAGAATCAAATGGGACAGCGAGTTAGGAGAGGTTTTAGCAGGCGTGCTGACCCCTACGGTGTAGAAAAGTTGGGGAAAAAAAATCGGGACCCCAACAGCTCGGCAGTGAGCAGGACAAACTTCCATGGGCCACCGAAATATCCCTGTAGGGTTGGCAGAGGCATTGGACACATTCGGTAGTGCTTGGGATGAACTTCTGACATGGGCCACTGAAATATCCCTGCAGGGTCGGGCCCATCGGGCGTGTTCGGCAGTGTACAGGACAAACTACTAGGAACAACCAGAAAATCCCTGCAGGCATGGCAGATGCTTCAGGTGTGTTCGGCAGTGCTTGGCATGAACTTCCGGGAGCAATCATAACATCCCTGTGGCAGTGGAAATGGCATCATTTGCATTCGGCACTGCAGAGTACGATCTTCCAGCAGTGACCAGAATATTCCTGTGGGCACTGCAGCAGGTTGGGGCGCTTTCAGCAGCGTGCGAGTCGAACTTCCAGGAGTGACCGGAACATCCCCCCATCCCTGGAAGAGGCTTTGTGTGCACTGGGCAATGCACAGGATGAACTTCTAGGAGTGGCCAGAACATCACCGTGGGCACGGCAGTGGCATTGGGCTCATTCAACAGTGTGCGGGATGAACTTCCAGTAGAAGCAGAAAATTCCAACGGCTCAGTAGAGGCGTCAGACGCATTTGGCACTGCTCGGGATGAGCTTCCGGGAGCGACCAGAACATCCCTTCGTGCACGGCAGCGATGCAGGACACATTCGGCAGTGCATGGGACTAACTTCTGATACCATCTGGAACATCCCCACGGGCACAGTACAGGCTTCAGGTGTGTTGGGCAGTGCACAGGATGAACTTTTTGGACCGACCGGAGCATCCCCGTGGGTGCAGTAGAGGCATCAAGCACGTTTAACAGTGCTCAGGATAAACTTTCGGGAGCAACCAGAACATGCTCATGGGCACAGTACTGGCATCAGACGCGTTTGGCAGTGCTTGGGACGAACTTGCGGGAGAAACTGGAACATTACCATGGGTGTGGCAGAGGCATTGGGTGCATTTGGCTTTGCATGGGATGAACTTCTGGGAGTGATTGAAACATCCCCGTGGGCGCAGCAGTGGCATCGAACATGTTCGGCAGTGCGTGGGACAATTTTCCAGGAGCGACTGGTACATCCCCATGGGCGGCATAGGCATCAGCCGCGTTTTTTAGTGCCTGGGACGTACTTCTGGGAGTGACCGGAACATCCCCATGGATGTGGCAGAGGCATCGGGTGCACTCGGAAGTGCTCAGGATGAACTTTTGAGAGCGATCAGAACATCCTTGTGGTGCGGCAGCGGTGTTGGACACATTTGGCAGCCTGCAGGATAAACTTTCAGGAGCGACCAGATCATCCCCGTGGGTGCAACAGCGGCATTGGACACATTCAGCAGTGCACGGGACAAACTTCTAGGAGCAACCAGAAGCATCCCCAGGTGTGATACTGGCTTCTGGCTCATTGGGCAGTGTGCGGGATGAACATCTGGGAGCAACCGGAATATCCTTGCAGGCATGGCACCGAGATTGTACACGTTCGGTAGTGCACGGGATGAACTTCTGGGATCGAACGAAAAATTCCCACAAGCTCAGCAAAGGTGTCAGATGCATTCGGCAGTGCTCGGGATGAACTTCCGGGAGCAACCGGAACATTCCCATGGGCATGACAGAGGCTTCAGGCACACTCAGCAGTGCTTGAGGCAAACTTGTGGGAGCGAGTGGAAAATCCCCAAGGGCGCCTCATAGGTGCTAGGCAGGTTTGGCAGTGCACGGGACGAACTTTCGGGAGAAACCAATACATACCTGTGGCTGCGGTAGAGGCTTTGGTCACATTCAGCAGTGTGGAGATGAACTTCAGGGTGTGACCGGAACATCCCCACAGGTGCAGCACCACCATCGGTCGCGTTTGGCAGTGCACGGGATGAACTTCCAGGAGCGACCGGAACATCCCCGCGGGCACAGAAGCGGCGTCAGGAATGTTTATCAGTGTGCGGGATGAAGTTCCGGGAGTGACCAGAATATCTCTGCTGGCTCGGTAGAGACACCAGATGAGTTCGGCAGTGCTTGAGACAAACATCCAGGAGCAACCAGAATAAACCTGTGGGCGTGGTAGTGGCGTCGGACATGTTCGGTAGTGTGCAGGATGAACTACAGCAAGCAACCAGTACATCACTGCAGGTGCAGCAAAGGCTTCGGGTATGGCAGAGGCTTCGGGCACGATAAGAGTGCCTGGCGTGAACTTCCAGGAGCGACTGGAACATCCCTGCGGGCACGACAGAGGTTTTGGGTGCGTCTGGCAGTGTAGAGGATGAACTTTCAGGTGTGACTGGAACATCCCCATGGGTGTGGCAGTGGTGTCAAGCACGTTTGGCAGGTTGCGGGGACGTACTTCCAGGAGCAGCAGGAACATCCCCGCAGGCACGGCTGCGGTGTCAGGCTTGCTTGGCAGTGCTTGAGATGAACTTCCGGGAGTGACCATAAAATCCCATATGAACTCTGCAGAGGCATCGGGTTCATTTGGCAGTGCGCAGGATGAACTTCCAGGAGTGACTGGAATGTCCCCGTGGTCTCTGCAGAGGCAATGGATGCATTCAGCAGCACTCAGTATGGACTTCTGGGGCCAAGCGGAACATCACCATGGGTGCAGCAGAGGCATCCAGCTCATTCAGCAGTGTGAGGGACCAACTTTTGGGAGCGACTGGAACATCTCCATGGGCATGGCAGAGGCTTGGGGCACGGCAGAGGCATTGGGAGCATTCGTGTTGGGAACCTAAGTATGTAGGAAATGCAACGGGCAGAAATTGAGGACCATAGGAGGCAAGGAAGCGTGAGCAAATGTGTGCAAGGTGCCAAGCAGCAAGAGAGGCAGAAACAGGCCAGAATGTGCGCACAACAAGCCTGCACACAGCAAGCAGTGAAGCACGGCCAGGTTCTGACTCAGTCCTAATTGATTGCAGAAATCCAAGCCAAGAAGAAGACCAGCATTGGCAGGACACGCATGAAGCAATCCGAGCAGGAGAAGGAGATTGACGGCATGAAGAACTCCAGCAGCAGCAGGATGTCATGGCAGGTTTACTTCAGCAAGATGTTCACGTCAAGGAGGAGTCTTGGAATGGAAGGACACGCCATAAGGGAAGTTCTAATCCTAGAAGGAAATGGCAAGAAAAGTTCAGCAGCTGCAGGAGAGGAGATAAGATAAGGACAAAAAGACTTAGTCAAAGTAGGAATTCTAGTCTTAGTAGGAATTCAAGAAAGACCAAGAATCCTAGTAGGATTAGGAAACAATGGGATAAGGTCTATCTTGATAATGTTTTAGTTGACTTAGAAAAGCTTGTTGACTTAGGAAAACATATCCTAAGTGGATAAGGAACCTAAGTACTAGTTGAATTAGGATAAGGCTGTCTTAGGACTATAAATACAGCCCATTATTTGTGAGGAGGGAGATATGCTCCGAATTTTGTATATTTCTCATCCATTAATCAAGAATCAAGGTTAGCATTCTTGCTTCCATTCTTGTTTATATTTTGGTTATCTTTTAAGAGTTGTCTTGAGATAACTTGGGCTTAAGACAAGGTTAAGAGTTGTCTTCCTTGCTTAAGAGCTTAGGTTGAAGTCAAGAGTTGTCTTCTTCAACCAAGGCAAGTTGTGATAGGTTTAAGAGTTGTCTTGCCTATCCAACATATCCTTTTATATATTAGTTAACCCGAAGGACAGCTTAGGGGATGTAAATATAAGAAAAGAACTCAAGAATCAAATGGGACAGCAAGTTAGGAAGGTCTTTAGTAGGCCTGCTGACCTTTAAGGTGTATAAAAAATTTGGGGAAAAAAATTGGGACCCCAACAATTCAGTAGTGTGCAGGAAATTCGGGAGCGACCAAAACATCCCCGTGCAGGACACATTCGGCAATGCGCCGGGACAACCTCTAGGAGTAACCAGAACATCCCGGTGGGTGCTGCTGAGGTTACTGGCATGTTGGGCAGTGCATGGGACAAATTTTTGGGAGTGACCGGAAGATCCCTGTGGGTGTGGCAGAGGCATCAGGTGTGCTCGGCAGTGCACAGGATGAACTTCCGGAATGACCAGCACATCCCTACAGGCACAGCAGTGCCATAGGGCAAGTTTGACAGTGCTTGGGATGAACTTCCAGGAGTGACCATAAAATCCCATGGGCTGGGCAGGGGTGTCGGACACGTTTGGCAGTGCTCGGGATGAACTTCTGGGGGTGACCAGAACATCCCTGTGGGTGCCACAGAGGCATTGGGTGCATTCGGCAGTGTGCGGGATGAACTTCCAGCAGCAAGTGGAAAAACCCCACGGGCTCGGTAGAGGCATCGGATGCGTTCAGCAGTGCTTGGCACAAACTTCTGGGAGCAATCGGAGCATCCCCGTGGGTGCGGCAGAGGCATCGGGTGCATTCTGCAGTGTGTGAGATGAACTTCTGGGAGAGACTGCAAAATCCCTGCAGGCTTTGCAGAGGCGTCAGATGAGTTCGGTAGTTCTCGGCTTGAACTTCGGGGAGTGTCCGGAACATCCCCACAGGCTCAGGAGTGGGTCGGGCCCATTCAGTACTGCAAGGGACAAACTTCTAAGAGCGACTGGAACATCCCTGGGGATGAGACAGCGGTATCGGGCGCGTTCAGCAGTGCATGGGATGAACTTCCAGGAGCAACCGGAACATCACCATGGTCAGAGGCAGAGTAGTCAGGCGCATTTTCCAGTGCTTGGGATGAACTTCTGGGAGCAACCAGAATATCCCGCACAGGCATCTTTGGCAGTGCGTGAGACGAACTTCTGGGAATGACCAGAACATCCCTGCAGACGTGGCAGCGGCATCAGGTACATTTGTCAGTGCACGGGATGTACATCTGGGAGCGACTGGAAAATCCCCACTGGCTTGGCAAAGGCATCGGATGCATTTGGCAATGCTTGTGATGATCTTCCAGAGAGTGACTGGAACATCCCCGCAGGTGCGGTAGAGGCATCAGGTGAATACAGTACTCCACGGACGATCTTCCGGGAGTCACCCGAACATCCCCACAGGTGCAGCAGCGAAGGCTTCAGGTGCATTGAACAGTGCATGGACAAACTTCCAGGAAAGACCGGAACATCCCCTGTAGAGGTGGCATAGACTTTGTACGGGTAGGGCAGGTACTGTGCAGGAAAAAACTTCCAAGAGCTACTGGAACATCCCCATTGGCACGGCATACACTCTGGATGGGCAGGGCAGTGTGCAGGATGAACTTCTGGGAGCTACCAGAATATCCACGTGAGTACCACAGGGGTGTTGGGCACATTTGGTAGTGTGCGGGTTGAACTTCCAGGAGTGACCGGAAAATCCGTATGGGCATGTCAAAGGCTTCGGGTGCATTGGGCTGTGTGTGGGGCAAAACTTTCAGGAGTGACCGGAACATCCATGCAGGCATGGCAGAGGTGTCGGGCACATTCAGTAGTGTGTGGGACTAACTACAGGGAGTGACCAGAACATCCCCGTGGGCGCGGCAGCGGCTTCAGGTGCATTCGGAAGTGCACAGTATGAACTTTCAGGAGTGAACGAAACATCCCCGTGGGCGTGGCAGAGGTGTGGAGCACATTCGACAGCGCATAGGGATGAACTTCTGGGAGTGACTGGAGCATCCGTGCAGGCGCATCTGAGGCTTCAAGTGCATTCGGTCGTGCAAAGGATGAACTTGTGGGAGCGACCTAAACATCCACGCGGGTGCGGCAGAGGCATCGGGCACATACGAAATGCGTGGGATGAACTTCAGGGAGCAACCAAAAAATCCTCAGAGGCTTGGCAGAGGCATCGGAGGAGTTCAGAAGTACTCGGGATGAACTTCTGGGAGTGACCGAAAAATCACTGCAGGCTCAGAAAAAGGTGTCGGACATGTTTGGCAGCGCTCGGGATGAACTCTGGTAGCGACTGGAACATCCCTGTGGGAGCAACGGAGGCTTCGGGCAAGTTGGGCAGCGTGCAGAATGAATTTCTGGGAGCGACCAGAATATCCCCGTGGGCAAGGCAGAGGCATCAGTTGCATTCAGCAGTGCACGGGTGAACTTCTGGCAGTGATCAGAACATCCCTGCAGGCTCGGAAGAGTCATTGGGCGCGTTCGGCAGTACACAGGGACGAATGAGTGGGAGCGACCGGAACATCCATGCAGGTGCCTCTGAGGCTTCGGGTGCATTGGGCCGTGCACGGGATGAACTTCTGAGAGGGACTGGAACATCCCTACAGGTGTGGTAGAGACGTCGGGCGCATTCGGCAGTGCTCGGGACAAGCTTCTGGGAGTGACTGGAATATACCAGTGGGCATGGCAAAGGCGTCCATTGCATTCGGTAGCGTGTGCAACGAACTTCAAAGAGAGATTGGAACATCCCCGTGGGTGGGGTAGAGGCATTGGGTGCATTCAGCAGTGTGCCGGACGAACTGCTGGGAGCGACCAAAACATTCTTGCAGGGCATGGCAGCATGGTCGGATGCATTTGGCAGTGATCAGGACAAACTTCCAGGAGTGACCGGAATATCCCCGTGGGCACGGCAGCAGCATTGGATGCATTCGGTAGTGCGCAGGCTAAACTTACAGGAGCGACTGGAATATCCTTGTGGGCACAGCAGAGGCGTCAGGCGCATTTCGGCCATGCGAGGGATGATCTTCCGGGAGCGACCGGAATATCCCTGCACGTGCAGCAGCGGCGTCGGTTGCACTCAGCAATGCGGTGGACAAACTTCCGGGAGCGACCTGAACATCCCCATGGGCACGTCAAAGGCTTTGGGTGCATTGGGGCCTGTGCAGCACGAACTTCTGGGAGCAACCAGAACATCACTGCAGGCATTGTATAGGCATCGGGCGTGTTCGGCTGTGCGACGGGACGAAAACATCCCCGCAGGTGTGGTAGAGGCTCTGGACAGGTTGGGCAGTGCACGGGATGAACTTCTAGGGAGCTTCCAGAACATCCCCTGGGCACGTGGGAGGCTTTGGGCACATTGGTCAGTGTGTTGGATGAACTTACGGGAGCAACTGGAACATCCCTGCAGGCACAGAAGAGGAGTAGGGTGTTCGGCAGTGCACGAGATGAATTTTGGGGAGCGATGGTAACATCCCCATGGGTGTGGCACCGGTGTCGGGCGCATTTGGCAGTGCATAGGATGAACTTCTGGGAGCTTCCAGAACATCCCCATGGGCCACGTGGGAGGCTTCGGGCGTGTTGGCCAGTGTGTGGGACAAACTTACGGAGCGACTGGAACATCCCCTGCGGGTGCAGAAGAGGAGTAGGGTGCATTTGGCAGTGCACGAGACAAACTTCGGGGAGTGACAGCAACATCCCCGTGGATGCGGCAGTGGCATTGGGCACATTCAGCAGTGCACAGGATGAACTTTCGGTAGCAACTGAAACATCCCTGCAGGCGTGGCACAGGCATTGGATGCATTCGGCAGTGCGTGGGACAAACTTCTAGGAGTGACTGGAACATCCCTGGCATGGCCGAGGCATTGGGCGAATTCGGCAGTGCATAGTACGAACTTCCGTGCACAACTGGAATATCCCTGCGGGTGCAGCAGCGGTGTCGGACATGTTCAGTAGTGCGTGGGATGAGCTTCTAAGAGTGACTGGAACATCCCCGCAAGCTCGGCAGAGGCATCGGACGCATTTGCCAGTGCCTGGGACAAACTTCTGGGAGTGACTTAACATCCCCGTGGGTGTGGTAGAGGCTTTCGAGCGCGTTGGGCAGTTCCAAGGGACAAACTTCCAGGAGTGACCGGAACATACCCGCAGGCATGGCAGAGGCATCGGCGCGTTCGGCAGGGCATGGGACAAACTTCTGAGATTGACCGGAAAATCCCTGAGGGCTGGGCATAGGCGTCGGACACATTCGGCAGTGCTTGGAATGAACTTCCAGGAGCAACCACAACATCCCCGCGAGATTCGCAGAGCGTGAGACAAACTTCTGGGAGCAACTGGAACATCCCAGCTTGTGTGGCAGAGGCTTCGGGCACGTTCAGCAGTGCATGGGACAAACTTCCGGGAAGTGACTGAAACATCCCCAGTGGGCCCTGGCAGAGGCTTCAAGCGCATTGGGCAGTGCATGGTACGAACTTCCAGGAGTGACCGGAACATCCATGCAGGCACAGCAGTGGCCAAATGTGTCCAATGCCACTGCTGCACCTGCAGGGATGTTCGGGTTGCTCCAGAAATTTCATGCAGTGCACTGCCGAAACACCTGATGCCACTGTCCCACCCGTGGGGGTGTTCTGGTGGCTCTCGGAAGTTCATCCCAAGCACTGCCAAATGCGTGTGACACCTTCGCCAAGCCTGTGGGGATTTTCTGGTCACTCCCGGAAACTTGTCCCGTGCACTGCCGTGCTGGCAAGGGATTTTTCGGTTGCTCCCAGAAGTTCATCCTGTACACTGCCAAACGCGCCTGATGCCTCTGCCGCACCTGCAGGGATTTTTTGGTCGCTCCCAGAAGTTCGTACTGCACACTGCCCAGTGCACCAGAAGCCTCTACCATGCCCGCGGGGACTTTGCAGTCACTCCTGGAAGTTTGTCCCGTCACTGCCAAATGTCTTCCGAATGCCTCTGCCGTGCGCCAGTGGGGATGTTCTAGTTACTCTCAGAAGTTTGTCCCACGCATTGCCCAATGCGCCCGACACCTCTGCCGAGCCAGTGGGGATGTTACAGTTGCTCCCAGAAGCTCGTCCTGCACACTGCCGAACATGCTCGACGCCGCTGCCATGCCCACAGGGATGTTTCGGTCACTCCTGGAAGTTCATCCCGTGCACTGCTGAATGTGCTCAAAGCCTCTGCCATGCCCTCGGCGATGTTCCATTCACTCCCAGAAGTTTGTCCCAAGCATTGACGAACGCATCCAACGCTTCTGCTGAGCCCGAGAGGACTTTCCAGTTGCTCCTGAAAGTTCCTCCCGCACACTGCTGAACGTGTCTGATACTGCTGCCACACCCGCAGGGATGTTCCGTCACTCCCGAAGGTTCGTCCCAAGCACTGCCGAATGCATCCTATGCCTCTACCAATCTTGCAGGGATTTTCCTGTCACTCCCAGAAGTTACGCATCCGACGCCTCTACCAAGCCCTGCGGGGATTTTCCTGTTGGTCCCAGAAAGTTTGTCCGAATCACTGCCGATGTCGTCCAACGCCTCTGCCATGCCTGTGGGGATGTTCCGGTCACTCCCGGAAGTTCGTCCCATGACTACCGAATGCACCAGATGATTCAGCTGCGCCCGCAGCGATGTTCCAGTCGCTGACAGAAGTTCATACCATGCACTGCCCAACGCGCCCGAAGCCTCCGCCGCACCCTTAGGGATGTTCCAGGGCACTCCTGGCAGTTTGTCCTGTGCAATGCCGAATGTATCCGGCGGCACTGCCACACCTGCAGGAATGCTCTAGTCACCCCCGGAAGTTTGTCCAGTGCACTGATGAACGCGCCCGACCCTCTGCTGTGCCTGCAGGGATGTTCCGGTCACTCTCGTAAGTTCGTCCCGAGCACTATCGAAACGCATCTGAAGCATCTGCTGAGCCCGCGGTGCACTGGGGATTTTCCGGTCACTCTCGGAAGTTCATCCCAAGGACTGCCGAACATGTCCGACATCTCTACCGAGCCTGCTAGGATTTTCCAATCTCAGAAGTTTGTGCCGAGCACTGCCGAATGCACCCTACGCCTCTACCACGCCTGCAGGGAATGTTCTGGTCGCCGCTCGAAAGTTCATCCGGCGCACTGCCGAACACGCCCAACACCTCTGCCGCACTGTGGGGATGTTCCGGATGCTCTCGGAAGTTCATCCCGAGCACTGCCGAATGCATCCGATGCCACTGCTGAGCCTGCAGGGATTTTCCGGTCGCTCTTGGAAGTTCATCCCGTGGACTGCTGAACGTGTCCGACGCCTCTACCATGCCCAAGGGGATTTTCCAGTCTCTCCCAGAAGTTCCTTCCGAGCACTGATGAACATGTCCGACGCCTCTGCCGCACCCACGGGGATGTTCCGGTCGCTCCCAGAAGTTCGTCCCATGACTGCCGAATGTGCCAGACGATTCAACCGTGCCCGCATGGATGTTCTAGTTGCTCCTGGAAGTTCATCCCATGCACTGCCCAATGTGCCGGACACTGCTGATGTGCCCTGCGGGGATGTTTGGGTCGCTCCTGGAAGTTCGTCCAGTGCACTACCCAATGCAACCAACGCTGATGACACGCCCACAGGGATGTCCCAGTCACTCCTGTAAGTTGTCCTTTGCACTACCGATTGAGCCCAATGCCTCTGCTGCGCCTGTGGGCATATTCCGGTCGCTCCCGGAAGTTCGTACCGCGCACTACTGAATGCACCTGAAGCCTCTGCTGCACCCTCAGTGATGTTCTGGTTGCTCCCAGAAGTTCGTCCTGTGGACTGCCAAACGCATCCAACGCTTCTGCCGAGCTCTGCAGGAACTTTCCGGTCGCTCCTGAAGTTTCCCCCGCACACTGCCGAATGTATCCGATGCCACTGCCGTGCCCATGGGGGTGTTCCGGTCTCTCCCAGAAAGTTTGTCCCGAGCACTGCAAAATGCGCCCTATGCCTCTGCCAATCTCGCAGGGATTTTCTGGTCACTCCCGGAAGTTCGTCCTGAGCACTGCCGCATGTGTCCGATGCCTCTACCGAGCCCGTGGGGATTTTCCCGTCACTCCTGGAAGTTTGTCCCAAGCACTGCCGATCACGTCCGACGCCTCTGCCACACCTGTTGGGATGCTCCGGTCGCTCCTAGAAGTTCATCCCACGCTCTGCCAAACGTGTCTGATGCAGCTGCTGCGCCCTGCAGGAATGTGCTGGTCGCTCCCAGAAGTTCATCCGTGTACTGCTGAATGTGCCCGATGCCTCTGCCACATCAGCGGGGATGTTCCGGTCACTCACGGAAGTTCTTTCCGCACACTGCCGAACATGCCCAACGCCGCTGCTGCACCTGTGGGGATGTTCTGGTTGCTCTAGGAAGTTTGTCACACACACTGCCCAATGTGCCCAATGCCGCTGCCGCGCCCGCGGGCATGTTCCAGTCACTCCCAGAAGTTCATCCCGCGCACTGCCAAACGTGCCCGATGCCTCTGCCGTGCCCGCAGGGGATGTTCTGGATGCTCTCGTAAGTTCATCCTGCACACTGCAGAATGCGTCCGACACTTTTGCCGAGCCCGCTGGGATTTTCCTGCCACTCCCAGAAGTTTGTCCCGCAAAACTGCCGAGCATGCCAGACAGCATTGCTGTGCCCATGGGGATGCTCCAGAGGCATCGGGTGCGTTCAGTAGTGCACAGGATGAATTTTCGAGAGTGACCAGAACATCCCTGCAGGCTTGGCAGTACCGTCAGGCACATTTGGCAGTGCATGGGACGAACTTCTAGGAGCAACCAGAAATTCCCTGCGTGCTTGGCAGAGGCTCGGATGCGTTCAGCAGTGCTCGGGACAAACTTCTAAGAGCAATTGGAAAATCCCTATGAGCATGCAGAGGCTTCAGGTGCATTTGGCTGTGCGTGGGACGAACTTCTGGGAGTGACCGGAACATCCCCGCAGGCCTGGTAGCGGTGTCGGGCACGTTAAGCAGTGCATGGGATGAACTTGCGGGAGCAACTGGAACTTCCCCACGGGTCGTGGCAGAGGCTTTGGGCACTTTGGGCAGTGCACAGGGATGAACTTCTGGTAGCAACCAGAACATCCTCTTGGGCGCGGCAGAGGTGTCCGGCGTGTTCGCCAGTGCAAGGGACAAACTTCCGGGAGCAACTGCAACATCCCCATGGGCGTGGCAGAGGCATGCGGTGGTTTAGGAAGTGCGTGGGATGAACTTCTGGGACCGACCTAAACATTCCCGGGGGCACGGCGGCATCAGACACATTCAGCAATGTACTGGACAAACTTCCTGGAGTCACCAGAACATCCCCGCTGGGAGCAGAACAGGCTTTAGGCGTGTTGTGCAGTGCGGGAAAATGAACTTCCAGGAATGACTGGAACATCACTGCAGCTACGACGGAGGTGTCTGACGCATTGGACGCTGGAAGTTCGTCTCGCATACTGCCAAATTTGCCCGACAACCCTGCCGTGCCCACAGGGATGTTCTAGTTGCTCCCTGAAAGATTGTCCCACAAACTGCCAAACTCGACGTTGCCTCTGCTGCACCCGCGGTGATAATTCAGTCGCTCCAGGTAGTTCGTCCCACATAGCACTGAACGCGCCCGTACACAGCCTAACGCACCCGACGCCTCTGCCAGTCCTGCCAAGATGTTTCAGTTGCTTCCGGTAGTTCATCCCAAGCAATGCCGAACGTGTCTGATGCCTCTGCCACGGCCGCAGGGATGTCCTGGTTGCACCTGGAAGTTCGTCTCGCACACTGTTGAATGCGCCCGAAGCCTCTGCCGTGCCTGCAGGGATGTTCCGGTTGCTCCTGGAAGTTTGCCCCGCGCACTGTCAAATGTGCCCGAAGCCTTTGCTGCACCTGCGGGAATGTTCCGGTCGCTCCCGGAAGTTTGCCCTGTGCACTGTCAAATGTGCTCGAAGCCTCTACCACGCCCACAAGTATGTTCTGGTTGCTCCCAGATGTTTGTCCCTAGCACTGTCGAACGCATCAACACATCCAACACCTTTGCCGAGCTCGCGGGCATTTGCCGGTCACTCCCGGATGTTCGTCCCGCTCACTACTGAGCCTGTGGGGATTTTCAGTCGCTCCTGGATGTTTCTCCTGCTCACTGCTGAACATATCCAATGCCACTACCACGCCCACGGGATGTTCCAGTTGCTCCATGTAGTTTGTCCCATGCACTGCCAAATGCTCCTGATGCCTCTGCCAGGCCCAAGGGAATGTTCCAGTCGCTCCCGAATGCTCGTCTTGCACACTGCTGAATGCACCAGATGCTGCTGTCGAGCCCTGCAGGGATGTTCTGGCTGCTCCTGGAAGTTCATCCTGAGCGCTGCCGAACATGTCCAACTCCTCTGCTGAGCCCATGGTGATTCTCCGGTCGCTCCCAGAAGTACATCCCACACACTGCCAAATGCGCCTGACGCCACGGCGTTGCCTGCGGGGATGTTCCGGTGACTCCCAGAAGTTTGTCCTGGGCAATGCCGAACGTGCCCGATGCCTCTACTGTACTCATGGGGATGTTGCGGTCATTCCCAGAAGTTCATACTGCACACTATGGAATGCGCATGAACCCTCTGCCGCACCAGTGGGGATGTTCCGGTAGGTCCTGGGAAGTTCATCCCGCGTACTGCCGAATGTATCCGATAGCGCTGCCATGCCCACGGGATGTTTCCGGTCGCTCCTGGAAGTTCATCCCACGCATTGGTGAACACATCTGACGGCGTTGCCGCATGCGCAGGGATGTTCCGATCACTGCCAAAAGTTCGTCCTGGCACTGGCGAACATGCCCGACGCCTCTACTGCACTCGTGGGGATGTTGCAGTCGCTCCCCAAAGTTTGTCCCCCTGCCGAATGTGCCCAAACCCTCCACCGCACCTGTAGGAATGTACCGGTAGGTCCGGGAAGTTAGTCCCGTGCACTGCCGAATTGTTGGGGTCCCATTTCTTGTCCCAACTTTTCTACACCTTAGGGGTCAGCATGCCTACTCAAACCTCCCCTAACTTGCTGTCCCATTTGATTGTTGAGTTCATTTTCTTAGATTTATGTCCCGTAAGCTGTCCTTCAGGATTAACTAATGAATAAAAGATAGGTTGGATAGGCAAGACAACTCTTAAACCTATCACAACTTACCTTGGTTGAAGAAGACAACTCTTGACTTCAACCTAAGCTCTTAAGCAAGGAAGAACACTTTCACCTTGTCTTAAGCCTAAGTTATCTCAAGACAACTCTTAAAATATAACTGAATTATAAACAAGAATAGAAGCAAGAATGCTAACCTTGATTCTTGATTAATGAATGAAAAGAATACAAATTCGTAGCATATCCCCTTGCTCACAAATAATGGGCTGTATTCATAGTATTGGACAGCCTTATCCTAATTCAACTAGTACATAGGTTCCTTATCCACTTAGGATATGTTTTCCTAAGTCAACAAGGTTTTCTAAGACAACTAAAACATTATCAAGATAGACCTTATCCCAATGTTTCCTAATCCTAATAGGATTCTTGGTCTTTCTTGAATTTCTACTTAGACTAGAATTCCTACTTATTCTTGGTCTTTCTTGAATTTCTACTTAGACTAAAATTCCTACTTTGACTAAACCTTTTTGTCCTTATCTTATCTCCTCTCCTACAGCTGCTGACCTTCATCTTGCTATTTCCTTCTAGGATTAGGACTTCCATATGGCGTGTCCTTCCATTTCAAGACTTCTACTTGACGTGATCATCTTGTTGAAGCGAAATCTGCCATGACGTCCTGCTGCTGCTGGAGTTCTTCATGCCACCCATGTCCTTCTCCTGCTCGGATTGCATCATGCATATCCTGCCAATGCTGGTGTCCTTCTTGGCTTGGATGTCTGTGGTCAATTAGGATAGAGTCAGAACCTAGCCGTGCTTCACTGCACGCCATGTGCAAACTTGTTGCATGCACTTTCTTGCCTGTTACTGCCTCTCTTGCTCCACTATCTGTCAACACCAAAATGTTCTTCTCATTAATGGTTGCGAACAACCTCATGGCAGTAGGCTTGGTGGTTGCCCCTACTGCATGCAAGTTGATTTCACCTTCTTCCGCATGATCACGGGAAGTGTTCTGCCTCTGCTTCCTCCTCACTGTCCATGGGGCTTTCTTGGTCTTCCTCGCTGTTTTCCTCGTGTTCTTCATCACTTGCCACTTCACTGATGTTGAACAGCCCTTTTGTGCACTTGTGGCCAACTTGCCACTTATCATTGCACCTAAAACATAGGCCTCTTTCGATTCTCTCTGTTGATTTCTTCAGTGGATAGTTTGAGAGGGTCCTTTGTTTTTGAAGGCGCTGTCTTACTTGATGAGGATGCTTTACCTAATTTGTCCGAAGGTTTGATGACCTTGGTTGTGCTACAGGTGATGCTTCTCCCATCATTGATGAGTCTTGCCAAACAAATGCACTAAGTGAGAGAGTTTGGATCCCTCATCTTTACTTCTCGGCTTAGCCAAGGTACAAGGCAGTCTAGGAAAGTGCCAATTAGTGCACTATCTAGCCAATGTCCTACTAATTCAGCCAACCTCTTGAATTCTTCAAGAATGGGATGGTGAAGGGGGCCGTACCGGGTACACGGTCTATTGCAAAGGGAAAGAAGGGAAGGTCAAGGTCGGTGCCCCATTTTCTTTGGTGTTGGTCATACCTACGAGGGTAACAAGTCTTGGACGTTGTGGCCCTTATAGGCATAAATCTCGTAGCATACAAAAAGGCGCTCTATGGTCGGCGCCTGTATAGTATCTCTTCGAGCTTCTCGT